>VYZX01029495.1:508-68943 GCA_013401335.1 Brachypteracias leptosomus | reverse complement strand
CAGGGTAAACCCACCACAGTCAATTTGTTACCTGTGATAAACATCACCAGGGAACCCAAAAAAGTAGATGTCTTTGAAGTTTCAACAAAATTGCCCATGTTGGGCATGGAGGACAGATTAGTGTTTCCCTTGAGGGGTGCATGGCAGTAGTGTCTAAACTCTTTGTAGGTCCCAGGGAAGGCACATGGAAGAGAAATGTAGTCATGTCCTGGCTCCAGGACAGCCTTCTTTCAGGCCTGTATCATCATAGATGCAAAAGAAAACAACCAAAGGACAGTCAGCCCTTGGTAAAAAGGCATCCTTTACATGAAGAGGGAGCTCACCTCCACCTGATCCAACCCTGATTTGTGCTCTACAAAGGTTACTTTTGAGAATAAGTTAGAAAGAAGCTCAGGTATTGCAGTGTCAAGGAGAAAGCTCTGGCTTCAAATTTTGTAAAGAGAGTTGGGTGGTGATGAGAGGAGAATTAAGACTGAGCTGGAACAGGGTTGGTTTTGTTTTATTATGATCCTTTAATCATATTCCTTAAAAATGAAAGATTTAAGGTGTATATGACTTAAAAGGTGTTAATTGAATCACTTAGTGGCTGCAAATCCCTAAGCATTTTTCGCCTGTCAGTTCCTGTTTTTCCCTCTCAGTCTATCTACAAATGCTTTCCAAGCGAGTGTTAACCCCTTGTTAACACCATCAGACTTAAGTGGGGCAGAGTGCATAGCTTGATCTTTGCTGTGCTAGACCTAATGGACATGCTTTTGGGCACAGAAACCCTTCATATTTTTCCATCTATAATGATTGATCTGATAAAAAATTACCTCCACCCTACAAACGTGATGATTGTATCCTTAGATCTCTCACATCTCAAACAGAGCTGTTAAACTGTCCTTTATATTTTCCTACCTACTCAGTAACTCCTAATGTTCATTGTCTGGGATGATTTCCTTTTTGACAAGATAGTTATGTGATTATCCTCTTCATAGTTCAGCTTGCAATACCCAGCTCCCTTCAGTCAGTCAGATGTGGATCTCATGCTCCTCTAGCATAGGGCATCCGTTCTTGAACCAGCCAAGATGACACAGCGTATCTGCCTTTCTCCAGGACCCTCTCTACCTGCTGATGCCATCTGCCATACTCTTAAAGCCATCCAGATAGAAGACTGCCTCCTTTAAGATTTGGTCCTGGGCTTGTTCTTCCTGCTTTTCTGTGATGGCTAAACTTGCAGATGTATTTGTTTTTCCTTAAGCTTCTTAAAGCCCTGACTTGAGTGGAGACAAGATGGCAGGGGAAGCAGGTTTGAACCAATAAATGCCTAGTGCAGTGTCTACCTCCCTGCCATTAGCTGGAAACTGCTCCCAGCCTAGAGCCTCATTGTGTAGTAGCTTTAGGGCTCTGAGCTGCTTTTGCTTCCAGCAGCGACTGACTGCTGTGCCTGGAAACAAGACTTCAGATGTGGTTGTCTCTGGACTGCTGCAGCCTTCACCTCATAGTCCTGGTGGGCAGTGCCTGCCAGCTTCATTTGGTCCTCAGGGAGCCACTTAAGTCTCTCTGAGGCTTCTAGTAAATCATAGACTGTCAGGACCTGCTTTTCTGTGTGGATACCTATGGTAGTAGAGCTGGTGTAATGAAAACTCCTTGATGATACATTTGCAGATAGTCCTTGTACCTACAAGGGCTGAGGATACTAACATTTTCTAATTGATAGTGTATTGTGGAAGAGGTGAAACTAGGGAAAGCATTGCCTGAGTTGTATTGCCTCAGCTGTCATCCTCTTAGCAGCTGGTGGTTAAAGAAGATGACATACAAGTTTTTAGATGCAAAGCTTTAAAACCAAGAGATGCTGTTACACAAACGTTCAAGTTGTAAATACATTGTAGGTAGAGGTGCACACAGGGAAAAGTGGTCAGCAGGTTGAAAGCAGTGTCATCAAATGTCCCTCTGTACTGGTCATTCTAAAGCATTCCCAGTGGCCCACTGGGGAAGGGATGTTCTGAAGACTTTCTCCAAGCATCATGCAGTGGTGTAAGAGGCTTGCAGAAAGCTGCTGCTGTTGGATGACTGTCTTGTTTCTGTAGATTAGATTAACTTGTGCAGAGGTAGTCAGAGCTGGAAGCCTTTTGGGTCACTCAGTGAAGTTTCCTGCTGATGAAAGCACCAATAGCATGTTACTCCTTCCCTATTTCTTCAAATTTTTCTTAAAAACCAGTTGAGGTTCTTGCCTCCAGAACCTCAGATAAGCTTGTTGGCTCCACACAGCTAAATAGAAGCAAGCTATGATCAGTAGTGGCTATGCATAGTCCCTCTGGAGTTATAAAACTCAGAGTAAGTTAAGTTTTTACTAATAGTAAGTTAAGTTTATAATCAGGAGTAGAACACCAATGCTGTTACTAATTGAAAAATGTGTTTATATTTAACCACCTTGAAAAAGGAGGAGGATTTTTCCCCTTCTGTGTGTAAATTCCTAAGGAAAACAGACTGCAAGTGTTTGGTGGAACCAAGAATTTGCCAAAGTATAGTACTCCTAAATCAGTATCCATGTACCTACATCATATTTTGCAATGTAGCTGCTCTGATGAAAGCCATACTAAAAAGTTACGGAATCACAGACTTCTAATTTATATTGTTGGTTAAAAATTGGCTTCAAGTCTACTGTAATCTAGTTAACTGTGTCTGAGCTTCTTGACCTGCACGAATTGAATCTGTCAGTTCAGCTTCTGCCACGTGCATCACAGTTGATACCAACTGGCCTGCTTTTCTCCCAGATGGTCCAAAAATTGGTGAACAGCTATTACAGATTTTCTTACCTCTGTCATATTTTTTAGGAGTCAGAGTAGGGGCATGGTGCCAGAATGCTATGAATGTGACTTGGCAGTGTCGCTGCTCTTGTTTTGTCTCCTGATGATTAGAATTTATCAGTGGAATTGTCATTTAGTTTTGTACAGGTACTTAATTCAGTTTAAAATATAAACCTGCGTTATATGTAGAATTAGATTAGATGCAAGGAAGAAGTTCTTCACTCTGAGGATGGTGACACCCAGATACAGGTTGCCCAGGAAAGTTGTGGATGCTCCATTCCTGGATGTGTTCAAGACCAGGGGCTTGGAGCAACCTGGTCTAGTGGGAGATGTGCCTGCCCATGGCAGAGGGGTTGGAACTGGATGATCTTTAAGGTCCCTTTCAATCCAAACCATTCTATGATATATTTTGTAGTTCTAATCAGAAACATTTCCTAAACTGCCCATAGCAAACAAACTGCTGCTTCCTTCTGGATGGGGGGGGATGTCCTGCATTTATGGAAAGCTTGAATTAGCTTCTCTGAAGTCAAACTTCCATTTGCACATAGGTACATGTATAGAACATTATATACATGCCAGAGGATAGGTTGATTTACCATCCATGCAGCTAGATGGTTTATATGTATAGGTTAGGTAAGGTTATTCTGTTAGGCAAGTAGTTACCTTTATGGTGACAATAGTAGTAGCTATTGGCAAGAGGCTAAGAAGTCAAACCCTGAGCTCTCTGAGAATCTGTGTGGAATTCAAATAGCAAAACAATCGCAGTGTTAGAGATGAATACATTTAGGAAGGAAAAAGAAAAATAAATCCAATTGTACACACACACACAGCACTTCATATGGAGGGGGGCAATGTCGCTTAAGCTGATAAAGCTTTTCTTTTACTTTGTGGAAGAAGGTTTGTTTTATTTCTGGTGGGTTTGGGTTTTGTCCTTTCCTGCATGTTTCGGTGGGGTGGCTTGATAAAATGCTGCATGCTTTGCAAAGACACTAATTTCCTGACCTATTATAAGAGTGATTTGGAGATTTTTAGATATGATTTTAAAGTAGGACTGACCAGGTTCTCTTTCTTTTTAAGCTGTATCAGCTGGAGTAGTTACCACAAGAACCTGCTAGCCAGCAGCGACTATGAAGGCACCGTCATCCTTTGGGATGGATTCACGGGGCAAAGATCCAAGGTCTACCAGGTAACATGCAGTCAGTGAGAAACACTTCCCCGCACCATGGGCCACGTCAGGGGAACAGTATTGGATCTGAGGTTCTGCTTCTAGTTTCGCAATAGGCTTTTCTGTTCCACAGGGTGACATGACTGCTCCTCCTGGTTGGTAAACGTCTCATCTGCACAGCTCTATTGAGCTGCAGGCTATCAAGGAAGACAGCTCTGTCTTCTTGTCACAGTCATGAAGCAGTTGATGTTTTCTTGCTGCTTTCAGGCAGGGAATCTGCACAGGGAGAAATGAGTTTCTGGAAGTTGTTTGTCTCACCTTTCTTTAGAAACCTCTGTCTCTCTCCATACCTGTTCCACTTCAGGCTCATCAAAAGCCTTTTGTAAAATCCTGCAGTGATTGCTGCTGCAGGTGCTCCTAAAGCAGAAGAGCAGAATGCAGATTTAAGTGGTGAGGCTGGGAGAACAGAGTGGCAGCAGAACCCTTCCTGATCCAGCCCTGTGCTCAGCAGAGCAGCATAATGCACACAAGCAGACTGAGCTCAACGGCGAGAGCTGTTTCAGAAGTTTCTGACATTTTGTCTTTTCATGCTCTTTGAACATTGTGCTTCTATATAATGGATTCTGAGAGGCTTGTGATCAGAACATGGCAGTTGCTCCAATTGGGGAGAGGCTGGAAGTGCTGCATGTGGCTGTGTAGGTAGTGTAGTGCATCGAAACTAGTCAGTGATAAGGAATGAACTGTAGGCTGGCCTTCAGTTCCCCCTTCTTGATAGCTCAGCATAAGTTTTAATTTCTATATAAGTTTCTGTTTGCTTTTTTGCTGTGTTTTGGCCGTTTTATAACTTGTTTTCACTAATCCTTTGCATATCTCAATTAAAAGGAAATTATCCTGGACCAAATAAATCTTGTCTGTTTCCCTCTCAGATATATTTTGCATTTCTTTATGAGGCTGAATAATGAACCTAGAGAGGACCAGCTGTTGCTTATGGTAAAACAAACTCATTTTGCTTCCTATCAGATTACTTGATTTTTTAATTTGGATTTGCATTAAGGCACACTGACATCTGCTTCACACATATTAGAAATCCTTCAGTAGCTTTGTCCTGGCGAGCTTTTCTTGCCATTATCTTACAAGCCCGTGCAAAGGCTTTAAACAAAGGGTCTGACTGGATTTCAGGTTTTTTTCAATACAGGGTGTGCCAGCAGAGCAAACACAGCTCTTGTGCATTTTGGGGAAAAGTGTACAGACTTGTGAGAATATCTGAGTGGAAAACCAGAAGATTAGACAGCAGAAGTTTTGTGTAACAGCTCAACAGAAAGTGAGGATTTCCTGGACTTTCAGAGAGGTGGTGTTTGAAATAGCTTTGAACAGACATCTTATCAGTATTGAGAGAGACAACTGTGATCTACTAGAATAAGAAGCAGCACGTGGTGGAACCATAGACAGTCAAACTGTGCTGCAAAAATAAGTCTTTAATGTATATTTCCTGAAATCATTGTGGTTTGTTTTTTTCTTTAAAGTAAAAAAAAAAAGTTTCAGCTTTTGAAATTGCCATTCTGCTGTTTTCTGCTTTCATGCCATGTCTAGTGTACTGCAAGCATGGTCTGATTGGGAGGAAAGATATTTTTTGAGGAACTGCTAAACACAGTAAGCTTCTTTGTCCAGGATTCTGCTGACAATTTATATCAAACATGTTGTTTTCTTTTACTATTTGATCAGATTACAGCTCACTACCTTGCAATATTTTTCTTGTTTCCCTAAACAGGAGCATGAGAAAAGGTGCTGGAGTGTTGACTTTAACTTGATGGACCCAAAGCTATTGGCTTCAGGCTCTGATGATGCCAAAGGTATTATTCTTTTTTAAATTCTGTGCATAAAGTTTACACTCTATGTATTCCCTTTGGGGAACAAAAATGTGATATTTCAAGTAGCTCATTCCTCAGCTGCCTTCAGTACTGCAGCTGACATGGTAACACGTAAAGATATTACTGAACTGTTCGGATCTTTGGATTAAGATTTCTTGGTGTGATGTTCACATTTTTTGGGTAATATGCTCGCTTGCTAGCATTTTCCAGGACACTAGACAAAGCAAAATGTGTTTTAACATCAGTTAAGCTTGTTGAGTTAAAGCCTTGGGGCCTTTCAAAAGAACAGCATGCATTTATATTTCAAAAATGAGCTTGTCAGGAGGAAAAAAACAGAAGTTAAAAATGCCTGCTGCTGTTTTACCTGTAACTCTTAATGTTAAAGACTGTGCACACCAAGAAGCTTTCCGTTGTGACGATGCACAGTGCATTTCTCAGAGCTTAACAGGTTTGGAGGGTGGACTGAATGGGAGCGTTGGGAGCAACTCCAGTGTCCCTTTGACATAGGGCTTTTGGGGAACCCTTAAGACAAGCACTTCCCAGCATGCTGGTGGAAGAATGTTCCCCTTCTAAGAAGAAATATGAACCTTCTAAAGAAAAGGGTAGCACTGAACAATATGTAGTGTTCTTCAGCCCTAATGAACAATATTTTATCTGTAATATGTTTACAATATCAGACTAGAGTTCAGCAGCAAGAGCTTTAGAGTTTCTGTCATAGTCAGTGGGGATCAGCTTTCCTAGATGGGCTGATACAGCTCTGGACAGAGCTCTTCATGATTTGCTTTGAAACGCTAAATTAATTTTTCATAAACATTAAAGCTTGCAAGCCACTCCCCCCTCCAAAATGCTTTTAAATTCTGTTTCAAAAGAAAGCTGTATTAGTGTTCCTCAATTGCATTTGGCAGTCTTAATGAAGCTGGTAATTCCATTTAGAAAGCACAGCTTTAATGATTATATTTAAGGTAGGTTTGAAATGTTTTTGATCCGCTTCCCCCTGCTTTTGTGGTGGAAGTCATGAGTTTTGTGTGCTTAAATGCAGCAGCAGTGAACATTCACCTTGTAAATTATCAGCTTCTTCATCACGTTGCTCCCCACTCGTGCCATGCATTTGAAAAAGCTTATCTGCCAGGTAGACATGCATTTATTAGCATGTTAACAAGTTGTCCAGGTTTGTGAAGTCACCTGCAAGCAGAGCTTCCATCTCCAGTTTAACAGTCCTCTTCAGTAATAGTCTCCAAACGTGTAGTGTTTGCTTGGAAATTATTGTAATAAAGTCCACAGATCTGCATAACTTGCATTGCAATTCGCAAAGGTCTTTTGAAGGTGTATTGGGACTTTGATGAATAAACCCAGGTTGGAACACTTTATCCTTTACTTCTGCCATGATTTGCCTGTGATTTGCATACATAACAAGTCCATTAGAGACAAATAGAGTCCTGTGTGGAAGTGTTGGAAATAAGCACAGATTTTGAGAGTCTGTCGGGTACAGAGCAATAGTAACAAAAGTCCAAATTGGTGTTACAGTGTCCACCTTCCATTTCAGTGATCACACTGAAAGGGTTAAATGCGAGGAAAAGGTAACACCTGTGACTTGCCTTCACTCAAACCTGCCTGAGTTAAGCTTTTGTCTTTCTGTTTTTGTTCATGAGTTTGGTTGAATTCTGGCCAGCTTTGGGTATGTAGTAATACATGTTGGGCAAGGTACAGCATCTGGGAAAGCCAAGATCTATGTACCCTCCCTGTCTCTTTACTCCTCTTTTTGTGTGAGGCCACACTGGACTTTCTAACAAGAAATCTCAATGCTGATAGATACTGGTGTGGCCAGAGCAATTGAAGCTAATCTCACCACACTTCCCCAGAAAGCGCAAGTATAACATCTTCCTGTCAAGAGACCAGGACAAGCCAGAGAAAAAGTAACAGCTTTGCCAGTTCTTCCTGCTTGCCTGTGTATCTGCCTGTCTCTTCTTGATCTTTTCAAGCTAGAAGCTAATTTTGAAAGCATTTGGTGTGCTCGATAGGCACGTATTGGGGAAAGAGCTTTTAGATTAACAGTCCTACCATCAGTGCTTCACAGCTGTCTCTGCCAGGGCTCAGGCACAGCAAAGGAGGTGCTAACAAACGGAGTGCTATTAGGGATAAAATGATTCTGATACAATTAGAAATAGCATCTGTGGGCCTCAGGTCCTCCATTGTCCTCCTTGTTAGATGAAGATAATCCAGGATAGTTATTTGTGGAAGATCTTTCTACTTTAATAGCAGATAATGAAAGCATAAAAGCATTATTGCATTTGAAGTAACTACTGTGTGTATGAAAGCCTCACTTTTATCTACAGTTGTCATGCCCTTCCCTTTTAAAGGGGACAAAGGTAGTTGTGTATGTCTGTAGGAACCCAAAGATGTACACCAGCTAGACAGCAGAGAGCAAAATTGAAGTGTTTACTTGTGCTGCAAGCAGCTCAGGGAAGTGGCACTGTCTTAATTTCAGTTCTTTTATGCACATAACAGCAGGAGCTATGCTTCTCATGTAAGTAAGAAAGGGTGATTTTTTTTGCTATTTGAGCAGAAAAGATTCTTTAATTTTGTGAAAGCAAAATAACGTTATCAAAATGCCAGGGTAGGGCTGAAGGTGGTGCACTTAGCTAATGACTTAGAGCTGCTTCTCAACCCAACATCCCTGTGTGTTTGGGATTGGGGATGTAGTTTAATGGCCACGGTAAAGTTAGCAGATGAGTTAGAACAAAATAGTTTGTGCTGCAACGTGAGTAGAATTTAAGTCTCCACTGTGGTAGAGATATGGTCTGAAGTGAAGGTTTTTCTGCTCTGGGGTTGTTTTTGAAGCTGAAGGGGATACAGGCAGTACCAACAAATTCAACTGAAGAAGGAGTCCTGGGTTTGTCCTTTCTCTAGTAGTCCTTTTGCTATTTCCTGCCTCAAAATGGAGAGGTGGAGCACAACAGGAGCACCTGAGAGCTCTGAGCTACAGTGAGAGGTTACCTTTCATTGTCTCTTGGCCAGGAGGAACTCAAGCATCTATTTCACTACATATAAGGAAAGTAACTTCCATGCTGCCTTGGTAAGTGAGACCGTGGGTGCTAATTCTACAGCTGTTTTTTGTAGTGCCCCTGAATTCAGTGGGGCAAAGCTGGTCTACAGGATGAGCTTCATCAAAAAGAAACATGGCCATGTAGAGGGGAAACTAACCTAAGAACTGCAGATCAGAGTTTGCTCCCCAAACTTGTTGAGGGCTTTCAGAAGATTGTTTGGGCCTTTATTTTCAGTGATATTTCTTCAGCTTCTGCTGGCTTTAAGTGGAGTTATAGGGTTTTATTTCTTTTAAAATATCAGATTGAAGTTTCGGCTTGTTCATTTTCCTGGCTAAATGAAGTTCAGTAATTTCCTGGAGATTTGTGAGGTTGTTGGATTCCATTGGGAATACCTTGAAAGGTCAAGACAATGTTGATAGTCAAAATACCAGCCAAAGTATCTATCTTTGTCTTGTGCAAGGAGGGATACCCTGTGGTCACTGCCTGCTAAGAGTCATCAGTTTACATCATCCTTTTGACCTGCACAAGGTAGTAGATCAAAAATTTTACCTAGCAGCACAGTTCAGCAGCTTTCTTCTTTCCTAGGGATTCCTCAAATCCGTGCAAACATGTTTTCTGGTAGCAGTGTCCTATTTCTGGTTTACAGCTTGGGTTTTGGGTTTTTTTGGTTTTTTTTTTTTTGGAGTTACAGCAGCCTCTCCATCACATGACTACAAAAGAGTTTCAGGAATGACAGGCTGGATGAAATATCCTTACTCTCAACATAGCAACTGTGTACATCAACACCTTCAGCTATTTTGCAGTACAAGCTTCTGCCTCTCTAGTCAGTGTTTAGACATGGAACTGATGCATAGAAAATTACTTTATAAACCTACATACTTGGTGTAAATCTCCAACCAAATCAAAAAAACTTGAAAAGACCTAAACATTCTAAACTAAAAAAAGCTGCTCTGGAGTCATCTTCTTACTTGTTTGAGGAGTAGTCGTTTGGCTACAGATAGATGTCTCTCTCAGCAGCTGCAAAATCGGGAAACATATGCTTTGAAAACACGTGTTTTAGAAATAGTTGATCTCAGATGGTTGCTTGTCTCATCCACACAATTCTAGGTGTTATCAAGACATCTGCACGTTGTGTAATTACTGCCTCGACCTCAGCAAAATGCTGAAAGCTACAGCAAATAAACTCTACCCTTATGAATTGTGCTTTATTAACCTGTCAGTTCTTTTTAAAAAATAATGGGTGGTTCCAGGTAAAAGTTGACAAGTTTTATTACGTGTTGTTATATGTCTCATATATCCTTTTTTTATGGCACAGACTAAGATATAATTGGAGCCCAGTGTATCCCGCAGCAGTTACATCACAGAAATTGCAGGCCCTAATCTGTGTCTGTTAGTTGTAACGAATATTATGATGGCTCTGAACACACTGGTTGACTCTTCACCAGATTAAATGGCTCAGCTTATGGCCTGAAAACTTGAATGAAAGGGGGCCAAGTTGAAACCGAGCCCTCAATTAGCTTTTGCTACAAAACTGAGGCCAGATGGCCACTTGTTTATTAGAGGTGGTGTCAAAGAGAGACTTGGCCACTTCTGGATGCAATTTTAAATATTGATACTGGTTGGGAGACTCCAACACAAGCCTGCATTGAAGTTTCTAGTACTAGGTTTGGGCGGAACATCACTCTGAACTTAGAGCCTGTAACCTCCCTGCACACCTCATGTTGAAGCACTGTCGTCTGCTGACAGTGTCCTCTTGTAGTAGTAGTTTTTGCTTCCTGTCCCATCTCATACATAAGTTTAATGTCCTCTACTGCCACTGCAACTTAGACTATACATCTCCAGGTGTCTGTTCATTAAAGCAAAATGCTAATGTTTTATTCTTTTGCCAAATTGCTTTTCCTGGCTCCGTTTCCCTCCCTGCCCCAAGAGCAGAACATGATGGAGGAGGGGTATCATCGCTTGGGAGAAGAGAGCCTCTTAAACCATGCTTGCCAAGCTGTTGGTTTCATTTAGAAATGTGGCTAGGTGTTTAGGATGAATATTATAGCCCTGGTAAATGAAAGGGATTTATTTCTGAAAACCAATAACAGGGTGGGTACTGTTGTCATTAAATTTTACATAATGCTTGTATGCAAATACAGTATGCATAAGTGTGTTTATTTCTGGTGTGTGGATGTGTGCGTTGCCTGATGATGGCTCCAGACAGCTGTTAGATACCCACACAGTGCTGTATTTAATATGATTCCTTAGTACACTCTGAGCGGTCATGGATTTCCTTCATCCTTGAGATGAGAATTATAGAATCATTTGGGTTAAAAAAGACCTTTAAGATTGAGTTGAGCCATTAGTCCAGCACTGCGAAGTCGTCACTAAACCATATTCCTCAGCAGCACATCTTGCTGCTTTTCATTGCTTGCCATACTATTTAAAAGTAGGTCCACCAGAACAAATCTGCCAGTGTTCTTCCTTCTTCTTGACCATCTAAAACATCCTCAGGTAGGACACATGGAAGCCTTGCTTCTCTCTCAAAACTCCTGGGAAAGACTGACCAAGAGGTGATACAGAGGACCCCTCAGAGGGTGGGGGAGACACCATAAGACTACTTACCTCATGTATTGACCAAAGTGTGTAACAAGTTTCATGTTCTTTTGACGTTTTTGCTCACTTCACCTCTGTGAAAAGAGAGCAGAGGACCCATTGGCTGTGGATCTTAAGCAGCCCAGGCAGTTTGTGAGAGCTTTTTAGGGGATTAAGCCTTCACATAGCTCCTGCGTGTTCAAACCTTGGCTTCGGCTTGCTCTGCTTCTTGCCTCAGCTTGCTGGTTGTGATGCTCAAGTACAACCCACTCATCCAGAAAAAGGGGAAGGGAGAGCATTAAAGTCTTGTTTTCTGGCTTGTAGGCATCGGTGGGGGGTTGATGCCAAGGTACTGCCCTTTCGCCTGGACTGAGAGCGAAGTGTTTCTTCTATAGCTTTTAATAGTAAAATTGGCAATCTGGGGAGCACCTCATGGTCAGTCTTTAAGGTTAAATAGTACTTCAAGTGTTTGTGGAGGGTGGGGAAGGCTGTGTTTTGAAAAGTCACTAGTGTTTTCTGTTGGTCATCCTGTGAAGCACTGAAGTGAGTACCTGGGGAAAGAGCTCCTTGTGTACCACAGAGTTTAATCATGTTCATGTGGTAATCTCATAGAACAGTGGAGTTCCTTGTGCCAAGGAACTATATCATCATAGGAAGCCAGTGCACTGATTTCTTTCCTGTCTATGCCAGTTTCTTGAGACTAAAACAAGTTGTTCTCACTTCCTGTGCTCAAGCATGCAATTAGGTGTATTTATTCTCCATAAAGCACTTCTGCTGTGGAGCATGGAGTTCTTGCATCCCAGCAAAGGGACAAGGAACAAAAAAGATGCAAACCTTCCTGCACTCAGTTATATGAATCTGCACTCCACTAGCCTTAAAAGCTGAGATTTGAACGTGTGGTGGTTAGTCACCTGCTCTGATGTTCTCAGCCATGTGGGATGTGGACTTTCAGCATCTCCTGCATGTATGAAAATGGGCAGAATATTTACAATGCACACTTGAGAATGTTCTCAAGCTTACTAGGCATCAGCAGCAACTGACCCTTTATAATCACCAACATCTGGGCAAGTGAGGGTTTTCAGAATCTTATTTATGAAATAACTAGATTTCATGCATTTCAGATGAGGTTGATTTTTGTTGTTGTTTTGGTTTGATTTTTTTGGTTTGGTTTACTCATTCCTCTTTTTCTGTTTCTCTAGTGAAGCTGTGGTCTACCAACTTGGACAACTCAGTAGCAAGTATTGAAGCCAAGGCTAACGTGTGTTGTGTCAAATTCAGCCCCTCTTCTAGGTATCACCTCGCTTTTGGCTGTGCAGGTAGGTAGAGGGGCGTTTGGGCAAAGAGATACTGCTTCTCTCTTTTTTTTTATTATGCCCCCCCAAAGATGTGAAGTTGTCATCTGTGCCCAGGACTGAGATGTCTTTCTAGTTAAAATGCCTCTGAGTAAGACTTTTAAAGTGTATTGTCACCCAGAAGACATCATGATACCCCAAGTGTCAGCTTCATCCTGCAGCCTGACTTTTTAATTTGGGTGTCTCTGTCAGAGGTAAAAGCTCATGAAAGCAAGTCTAGTGTGTTTATTGAGATCACTACGGCAACCAGGCAAAGCTCCTTGGAGAGCCTTAGCGCAAAGTTAATGTGTTAACTCGGTGATAGCTGTTCTTACTGATGTATAGTGTTGCTCTATAAATACTACAAAGCCATACTGGGAATTTTAACTGGTTTTACCTGACATGTGCTGTAAAATGGTGGCTGTGTTTCCCATAGCTGCAGCTACAGTCCCTTTGGGTGGGCTCGTGTTTCCTAGGTTGGGCAAAGATCGCTGTTAATTTGTTTTTTGAAACAGTCAGTGGGAAAAGCATAATGAGCCTTTTGTTCACTTAGATTAAATAGTTCTCAGGGATAATACAAAGATTTGAGAGCAGAGCAGGTATCGTTTTGGGAGGGAGCAGTATCGTGCTATGCATGCAGCAACTGAAGCTCAGAGGTACCTATAAATGTTTAACCAAATCTGCATTTTCTTTCTCCTCGGTGAGTTTAATGCACTTGTAACTAGATATTCTGACAATATTTGCTATCTCTGGACTTCAGGAGATACGTTGATTGTTCTTGCAACCATGGGTTTGCCATTTCCTTTAGGTCTTCCCATTTCCAGGCTGGTTCTACTTCGATTGTGACTCTCGGGAGGAAAAAATAAATTTGCATTTTGATACACTGCAAAAAATGCATTCAAGTTGGAGTGTAAAATATTGACTTGTTTGACAGGCATCTCACTGAAGTTTAGTGAATTACATGTAAGAGTAGAATTGAATTACAATACCTATGAGCAGCATTTGAATGAAAGGGGCTATCTGCAAAAGGCCCTAGGGAAAGATGAGAGCACCAGCTCCAAATGGATCAGCCACTGATTAAAGTAGATATGTAAATGCATCATGAACCAGAATTCTTCCAGATAAATCAGTAACTGGGATTCCACCTGAAAGGCAGAGCTGGGCTGAGGCACAGATAAATCTATGAAGGCTTTTGGAGCTGTGGGGCATGGGGGATGGAAGCAGGCAGGAGTGTCTCCATCCCCACACCCAGATCGAACAAACCATGATGGGCTCATCTTCAACAAGAATCCATCCCATTAAGGTTAGAAAAGACCTCTAAGATCATCAGGTCCAACTGTCAACCCAGCAGTACTGAGACCACTAGACCATGTCCTGGAGTAATATTGTGACTGTTGACCCACCTCTGATGCTATATTATGAATAGTTACATTGTGAATGGGTGAAATATTCAGAGATACCTTTGTGCTGTCTCTCACCTTCTCCAATTTCAGAACTCCCTTGTACAGAAAATAGAAAGGAAGGTACATCAGAGTCCCGTAAAGGTCTATTAACACATGGCATTAATTAAGGGGAGACCTTAGAGCAACCTGGTCTAGTGGAAGGTGTCCCTGTCTATGGTGGGGGGGTGGAGCTAGATGACCTTTAAGGTCCCTTCGAACTCAAACCATTCTATGAATGATGCCTCCTGAAAAGAACATGGCATGGGTTGGAATTCTGTGGATTTCTTGGGTCAGACCTTCTGTGCTTCAGTATACCTGTTCGTAAACACAGGTAATGATAATGGAAGGCGTTCCTATGAGGCTTTGGTCAGAAGTGCTGTTAGACTGTGTTTCTTCATATGGAGCACTCTCCTTTAGTAGACAGTCCTGGGTTGGCTTCAGATGCCATAGAAAATCATGCTTTAGTTGCCTCAGTAGAAGCAAATCCCAGGATTAGCATCTAATGTGGATGATATATATGTTTCTTTTCTGGGCTCTTCACTCTGAAAGCTTTTAGATGATCAAAAGATCATTTTGGTAGCTTAAAAGAGGGCAAATGAGCAATAAACTGGAAAGAAAGCCTGTACAAGAAAGGGATAGATATTTGGGCTGGGAAATAATTCTCTTAAAATCAGACAGGCCCTTCAGGTGAGAGGGAAGCTAGCGAGTCTGGCTGCAGCCTGATAAAATCTGTTGCAGTGGAGAGGACACATAAAGAAGGAAATATCCCTTTTGTCTGTTACTTTAATAAAATATTCTATTTGCATGCTTACTGAGTTGAAACATTGGGTAGTATAAACTGTAATCACTGCCGAATACAAAATCAGGTAATTTTGTGGTCTTTTTCTCCTTTTAAAAATAGATAGGGTTTTATCCTGAAATTAGCTATATAAATCATGGCTGAAGTTATTATTGTTCTGCTTCGGCAATAGCACCGATGCCCTCAACCCATACATTTTCTAGCAGTACCATTTCCCTGCTTTTTTAAAAAAAAAAAAATGGGCAGAAAATGCATGCAGTTTCCAGCTTGAATGTCCAAATTGTGCAGTCTGGGTGAGATCAGACTGTCTGCTAACTCTAGTGAGCTAAGCATAGCTATTGATAGTAGCGATGCTTTATTCCCAGCTTGCTGTAATACTGTCAGCAGCTACCAACTGACCTTTTATTTCTCATATATTATTCAAAGATCATGTCAGCAGAACTTCAGATTCCTGAGTTCTTAGATTAGACATATCATCTTCTTGCATATGATATTTAATCTCTGTAGGACCCACAAATCTAGCACGCTGGATTGGAGGATGAGAGGGATTCCTCAGGGCCACAGAGATGTGGGACAGAGACTACCTGCTCTCCAGGAGCTTCACAAAATAAGTGGAAGCAGCGGACAAGTACAGATCATAGAATCACAGAATTGTTTCAGTTGGAAAGAAAAACCTTTGAGATCATCAAGTCAAACCATTAACCTAACACTGCCAAGCTCACCACTAAACCATGTCCCTCAGCACCACATCTGCGTGGCTTTTAAAACCCTCCAGGGATGGGGACTCCATCACTGCCCTGCACAGCATGGGCTAGGCCTTGACAACCCTTTCCAACCTAAACCTCTCCTGGCACAACTTGGCACTGTTTCCTCTTGCCCTGTCACTTCTTCCTTGTGAGAAGAGCCCAACCCTCACCTGTCTCCAGCCTCCTTTCAGGGAGTTGTTGAGGGCGAGGTGGTCTTCCCTGAGCCTCCTTTTCTTCAGGCTGAACAACCCCAGGTCCCTCAGCTGCTCCTCACAAGACCTGTGCTCTGGACCCTTTCCCCAGCTTTGTTGTCCTTCTCTGGACACTCTCCAGCCCCTCAATGTCCTTCTTGGAGTGAGGGACCTAAAACTGAACCCAGGATTTGAGGTGTGGCCTCCCCAGTGCCAAGTCCAGGGGGATGATCCCCACCCTAGTTCTGCTGGCCACACTAATGTTGATACAAGCCAGGATGTTGGTGGCCTTCTTGGCTACCTGGGCACACACTGGCTTATGTTCGGATGGGCATAGAAGAGCAACAGAACAGCTGCAATATGGTCAGAGCTTAAGGTTTTGCTGGGTTAGTTCTAACCTTGATCAGGTCTTTAAAGTGCTTTCATTCAAGAGTGTCACAAACTCTTGACTGTGGGTTCAGATGAAGTGATCAGGGTAGGGAGAATATGAGATGGTTCTGATTTATGTTGATTTTACTCCTTACAGCTTTGGAGTTTGAGACTACCTGTATTGGGGATGACTTAGTCCCTTCTACACATTCCCAATTGTTTTCCATCTCTTCTTTCATACTGGCAATTGTGTAGCCAAAACTGAATTACCTTTTTTCTGGATCAGCTCATGACCTGATCATAGAGCACTGGTGCCAGCCCCAGGCAGGCTGGCACTTTTGGCAGCCTCAGTTGAGGTAAGCATTAGCTAACAAGGGGCAAACCCTCATTCAACATGACATTTTCTCCTAGTCCTGAGAGTTTCTCCCCTTTCTTGCCTGCTCTTTCTTTTCCTTATCCCCTTCTCCACTTACACAGTGATACTGAGCAAGAACACATCCCAAGAAAGTGTTTTTTTTCTTCCAGGGTGGTTTTGCCCATTTTTATGTGCTATTTAAAGATCTTCTCTGGGCACAATTTTCAGCATTCTAGAATGGCATCGTGTTTTGGCTTTGGTTGCTGCCACCTTTCTTTTGTCAAATGGCCACAAAACTAACAGTAGCGATCCACAGCATCCAGCGTGCCAAGGGCTTCCTGTTATGTCAACTGCTTTGTTTTCATTAGCAAAATATTTACCCACCTGTTAAGATCTCTGCATTGCCCTGATGCACTTACAGTTCAAGGTCACATGTGGCTTCTTGATGAGCATCACTCTGTTTTGTTAATATATCTGGGGTCCAAGTGGGACCACTTTGGAGACCATCCTTGTCCAGTGAAGCATTGATTTTTCTGCTGCAGTAACTGGAGCACTGATTTCTCTTTCCCAGACATCTCTCCATGGAGCTAGCCTTTCATGCTGCCTCAGATCTGGGTGACTTGCCCGGCTTGTCACTCTACTCGGAAGAATGATGTGATATTAATGACCAAGATGGCAGCATGTCTATTTGGAAGAGAATTAATGTTTTCCAACAGAAAGCAAGGTCTTGCCTTAATAGATTCTCATGGGTAAGCACGCTGCTCTGTTGAAGGCCTGCAGCAGCTCAGAAGGAATCTGTGCGAATATATGACATGTTCAGGGTGGAGTTAGGCAGCTTCTTTGGACTTAAACTACAAGATTAACTTCAGCACATGGACTGAGTGCAGTGTTCAAAGGCACAGACAAAGGTTAGGCATTTCTTTCAAGCCTATGGGACAAACTTGACAGTGGTGAAATTCAGCCTTTATGAAATCAATGTGGCATGCAGCAGTCCAGGGCTTGCCCATTACTTGTATTGGACCTTCCCTGCAGGGTGTCTTTTTCTTTTTGGTGGGTATTCAGTAATCTTCCTCTAGGCCATGACCTCTGAGGCTACTGGCAGGGAAATTAAAGGACAGGGTCCATGTTTTGGAAATGCACACTCATCACCTTAGAATTCAAACTCATTGCAGGATTCATCACAAAGGTTTAATTTCTTGTAACTTTTGAAAGCATCTGCAGCACTTTGGTCAGTTGGGGGTTGTTCGGAGGAATCTGTATTTTTGGTCAGTGTGGTTGTGATCATGTCTCTGGCCCGACAGTACTTCCTGTTGTGGAAGTGCTGAGCTTAGTGGGATTGTTTAGGTTTAAACAGCATCTTGAAGGTTTGACTTTAATGTTACCTCGTTTCATGGGTATCAGGATGTAAATGGAAGTAACATATCAAACCATACATTCTACTGTCCTCGTGAGGACAATTTTTCTGGCACTGGTAGGTGGATCACATTCTGTTTCTGCTGAGGACTGACAATCAGGAGAACTGCAGCTATGCTGTGTTGTTTACAACTACAATTTTTGCAGTTAAGCTGTATGTGCACATCAGAGATGCTACCGGAGCAGCCAGGCACTGCACAGAGACTTCTTGCCGTTCTGCAGCTGCTTCCTAGGAAATCATGGAAGGGAATAAAACTGCCCATAGAAATGCAGAACATATGACATGTGCAAATTTCACATAAACTGCAGAGTTTAAGATCTTATATAAGTTTTTTACTTGCACAGAAAAAGTAGTGTCTGATTTGTGTTGGATAAAGCATTTGCAATGTATAGAGAGTACCAATATAAAGACTCATCAGGAGTTTCCAAGCTTATCCTAGAGGTCATCACACTTCAGTAACAAGTGAAGGAATAAAATGAACTTGAAAAGCTTCATTTGATTCCCTGGGGAAAAGGATAAATCTGTCATTAGCAGAAATGAGCGTGCTAATTGTTTGCTTAAATATTCTTTTCCTGAACATTTTGTCTTACGACTGGCATAGAAGTCATTTAGTCAATGTTATAAAATTCAAATTTAAATTGAAATGAGCCTTGAAATTCAGGAACAGATAGGCAACTCTGAGATTCATCTCTTCCTCAGAATGCCATATTGCTCTTGCTACTAGCTGTTGCTCTATCCCTTAGAGTTTAATCCTCTCCAACCTTGGCGGTTTCCAAAGCTGCAGTTTTTCTGGTAGCTCATTTAAAGGAATTGCTCATTGGAATGACATTGTCTGTAATGGCTTCCTGTGTTATCTCCTAATTAGACTGCTGTGTAGATGAACTGCTCCAGCCTTTTATTTGAGTGCTGTGTACATTTAGACTTTTACCACACACACTACTCTTCCCATACAAACTGGTGAAGATTACTACATTGCTTGGGAAAATCTGGAACCAGGAAATGCAATGTGAGCTCGCACCTCAAAGGCATCTTTTCATAGTACTGAGCATCTAAGCATTGCATAAGTGTTCAAGAGAAGAGTTGTTGAATGTTTGGGCTAAAGAGGCCCTCTAAACATTCCTCTAAAGAGGCCCTCTAAACATTCCTCTGAAGAGGCCCTGTTAGCCTTTTGAATGTCAAGAAAATGACAAAAAGTAGGGCTGTAGATGTGTACAGATGTAGTCGCTTCTCACTCGATGTATTTCATTGCCTGGCTAGAGTGTACTTTGCTTATTTTCCATGTTGTATACCTGTATATTGTCCTATATTTTCCCATGCTTGTTTCCTTTTTCTGCATAATCCACCATACCTTCAGAGGTTCAGTTTAAGCATTCTTGTCTGAAGCTCGAATATTAGTGATTGTGGTGCTCTATTCAATATCCATTATCTCTTCCAGTGAAATCTGCAGTAAGGGCAATTTAGGTAATGAATCTCCAGAATCTAGTGAAAGAAGGCTTATATCTCCTTGGGCTAGTGAAAAAAAGTGTAGTTTTGGGCCAAACTACAGGTTTGACTCATAATTTGGCAAACTCGGGTCCTCATCTGCATACTGTACTGCATATGGCAGCACCCTGCACCTTCTTTAGAGCCAGCTTCACTGCTCTGAAGCCTGTTTAGTTCTTGTATGATATTGGCTGATATGACAAAAACCTTGAAGTTGTTCCATAAATGCACCCCTAAAATCTTAAGAAGGATGCTCCTTTTCATATCTATCTTTCTTAATGTCTCAAGCCCTTATCTCCATGATCTTGACATCTTGGAGCCTGTGGACTCTGGGAGTCTTGATTGTGCTGCCCTTTCTCTTCATGACGTGCACTTCTTGGAATCATTCAAGAACCAGAGGTGACATGGGTTTGCAGTTAAGAATAAACACTGTGTGCAATGAGTATCTTGAATTGGGAGAGATCTGCTTGACAAATGAGGTAGTACTTTTGGCTTTGATAGATATATCCAAAGCTCATTGTGCAGATAAAACTCATGGTGTTCATTTGAGAAGTTTCAGATCTTCTGAGATGTAGTCCATTTAGATAGCGTGGGTCGAAGCACCTTTTACTATTCAGTGACCAGTCTTCCATGTTCTAGATGTTGTAAAACTTATTTTGGACGTCAGCTTACATGCACTAGTGTGTGTAGAGTCATACATGTTGCATAGTCAATGAGAAAAGTTAGATTAAGAGTCTGAACAATCCATAATTCTTTTTTTTCTCTTCCAGATATAAAGAATGAATTCTTCCAAAAGCTGCAGGTTGTTACTACTGTTGTATTCACTGGTTTTGTAAATCTTCCTTATGTACTGAATATTTCCTTTCTCCAACAGTCTGATAGAAGGCAATCTTTGAATTGCACAAAACCTATCTATCCCTTATTCCTGGGAGAAATCTCTGTAGCTCTTTAAAACCATAAAGGTCAAAGTTTCAAAGGAGTTCCAGAGAAATCTGTTTTGCTTCCCCCTCCCATCAGAGCCCTTTTCTCAACTGATTAAGATCTCTAATGTTTTATGTCTCCTCCTTCTCTCCTTAGTATGAGACAAGTTATTTAGGGTAGAGGTTTTATGGGCTGCTGTGTCAAAAGCTTTAGACAAGTCAGTAAAAAAATGTCCCCGGTGTGTAAAGACCATTATCCATAACCTGGCAAATGTCATCTATAACTTCAAGCCATAGGGAATCTGTCGAATACAAAGGTTAAAAACCCAGTTGGCAGTTCCCATCAAGGCTGCTGTTCCCTTCATCTGTTCAGCAGAGGGAGATATAGATCTTTAGTGAAATGCTAGTGTTGATGTACATTGAAAAAAGTACATTTGGTGTTCATAAGAGGTGAAAATCACTGGCTGAAGCAGAGTATAGTCTTCCCTGCAGAGCTCTGTCAAAATATTTCGAGTGCTAACCTGAAACCCTCTGCTGACACATCTCTGGGCCTTTCCTTGGTAGAATGGAAGGTAGAAGGTATTTATTGTGCTGTTGGTTTTGCCTGAGATTAACTAGGGCTACCAGATGTGTTTAATTTAACCTCAACCCTCATCAATTGAATTTTCGTGGAGTGGACCTTTCTCATGTTGCTTCCTTTGTCATCCGGTCTGCTAAGCAGAATACTGTTAGGCATTGTCCTTCTTCTCAAAGTTGTGCTCTTTCTTTGTTTAAACGAAGACCTGAGCTGGATTTGTGCAGGATTCCCTAAATAATGAGTTTTTTGAAGGCTCTTGCCCATCAGCTGCATTGCAGTGTAGGAAGATTAGGTTGACTTGTCACCCCAGATACCCGTGACCCTTCCTCTGCTTTAGAAACCTCCTTTCGTCTTGTCACTAACATCACGGGCTCTGCAGCTTCCTCACTTAAAAGGTTGGGGTTTTATTTTTTAAGATTTTGCCACAAGCAGCATAAATCGTACAGCCCTTGCTTAATCTTATATGGTCTCCAGAGCATGCTCTAAAGGAAGAGCACATGACAGGAGGCTTTGACCTGCAGGCAAAACATCCATTGAATGCTTTCCCAAAGTTCAGTCCCTTTTCGGGTGGCCATTGAGTGTTTGACAGCTGTGAAGACAGGGTGTGCAGGAGCTGCCTGAGGGTCTGGTACCATGCTGTGTGAGACCACTTGTCTAGACATAACTCCAATAGCAACTTGAATGAAGTACCGCATCCCAAATCATCTAGGGCACATGTGTGAAATACAAAATAAGGACATTGTTCCAGTTTGCTGCTGCAGACCAGAGCGTTGCTTCTGGAAGGGCTTGCTGAGATTCCCCCAGGGCAACAGAAAATGTTTATTCAGAGAAAAATTGTTCCTTTACTGCAGAGGGAACTCCAGGTAAAAGAGGAGGAAAAAGCAAATGCATCAAATAGGTAATTTCATCTTAGTTGTAGAAACAAAGTATTCGCAATTTCTGCTAGAACAGAAAATTGTGAATAGAAAGCCACATCCAGCAAACACATTAATGTGTCTGTAACAATGACTGTGGGATAACATTTTCTCTATGAGGAGATGTTGGGGTGAAATGGATTTATTTCTGCTGTCTCTTCCTCCTGTGATTTGTCATGCTGCAAGTGGAAAACAGCACGCTGCATTCTTCGGCAAAATGCTCCGGATGGTTTTGTCTATCAAAGGTTCTTTGCTTCAGGTTGTATTGAACCCATTTTTAATCTCTTTCCTTACAGTAAGGGAAATGGTTTGTAAAGAGGGCACTGATGTCAACTTGCTGTTGTTGATAGTATCTTAATTTCTTCTTCAGAAAATTCTTGTGTTAATTTTTTGGTGCAGGGCTTTGTTCACTTGAATTCAAGTCCACTTTGTTTCCTGTCCCTAATGTGTTGTCAGTTTTTCTCTTTTCCCAAAGCATCTATTTCCTTTATGTAGTGGAAACTATCACACTGTCTTCTCTCCTTGAAATGCCTTGTGATAGGCCAAAGCCTGCACTGATTGTATCCCATCCCAGTATTACTCTGTCAAGTGAAATAAATCCCCTTACAGTGTTTTTTTGGCTGGAAGGCTTCCTCACCATTCTTTGTCAAATACCCAAATGCCACCCTGCATTTCTCTTGCTATAATAAAGAACCATTTTTTCCCTCCATACACTCTCTTCTGCCCTGAAAGAGACCAAAGGTTAAAAATAGTCATCTTTTTGTGGTCTCTGCAATTCAATCATGTTGAATTGAATTATTTCCAAAGACAGAGTGTTCAACTGTTCTATGTTCCCAGTTTTCTCTGCAGATCAAGACCCACATATAGGTGTTCAAACTCCAGCCTGCCTCTCTGCTGTAGAAGAGATTAAATCTCCACTCTGAACTTCTTCACTTAAATATCTCTAAGTGCTGTGATTTGGTATTGCAGGCTTGGCAACAGTTAAAAGTTCAGCAGTTCTCCATTTTCTTTTTTTTTTTTTTTAACCTAGTAAAATAGAATTAAGGGAGAGCTAAGGTTTTATGGCAGTGCTTCATGCCACCCCCATCATCTGGGAGTAGGTAGACAAAACCTGAAAGATTGGAGAAGCCAGAAAGTCGTGCAGCAAAATGCAGCCTAAACACTGATGCTGTAATGCTGAGAGACTGGCTAATGCCTTTCCTTCCTTATGTCAATAGCAAATAGCTTAAGCAAATTTGGATTAGAAACAATTTCCCCCTAATTCTTTGACCTTAGAGCACTTCCCAAGGCAGCTAAGATGAGGGAATAGTTTACAGAATCTCTGGAAATGCTCAGAGCTTGATTGAGTAGGACCCTTGAATACAATTATTTAACTTGGAAGTTGAATCCAACTTTGCAGTTGTCCCTTTCTTGATTGGGAAGTCGGACTGGCTGGACTCCAGAGGTCCCTTCTAAGCTATGTTATTCTAAGACTTTCAGGGCCCTTGAGCAAAAATGGATTTCAAACAGAAACTGCACTTTGCATAGGATTAACTTTCAGGTTGGGCTTCCTCATAATTAAATGCTGAGTTGTCTCTTTGACCAGCCTTTGATGGTACTGCTGCCATTGTGGGAGGGTCAGTTTCCTAGTGTGGAGGTACATAGAAGATCCACTGGAGAGGTTCCACTTCCTTATAACTTTTTAGTTAATCTGTAAGTATGCAGCTTGTTAGATGGCTTCAAGGTCAATCTGAGGCTTTTGTAGGTCTCCTCTGAAATTAAAGGAAATATGTTTTAAAACACCTTGTCTTCAAGGTTTAGTTTCTGATAGCAGCTGGCTGTCCTTTTTCAGGTTTTGGAGAAATAGTAGCACTTGTTTACCTGGCCCTTTTTCAGGTTTCTGTAAAGACTGAGGTATCTAATGTGCCAAGTTGTCTTCAATGTACTGCAATACAGTGCACCACAGCACAATATACTACTATTGATTTGTTTTTAAATCAGAATGTTGTCCTTTCTTATCTCCTTCCTTTTTCTCTGCACTAACAGAAGAAGAAAAGTTTTTAACAGTGAAATCTGAGGTTGCCTGTGAGTCTCTGGATTCTCTTTCTATTTTTAGTCTAGCCAAAGACTTTACCTCTGAGGATGGAACTTCCTTTTTATAGCAAGAAATCACACCGTGCCTAGCTGAAAAAGAGACTTGGTTAACCCATCTTGATGTTAAAAGTTCTGTTCCTCTATTGCCTGTTAATGTACACTCAACAAAAACTCCTTAAGGTGATTTGTTCAGGGTGTGCTGCTTGGGGGAATGACAACATGTACTCTTTCCTTTCACCCAGAGGCACTTGAAAAACAAGCTTTGATTTGAACCACCAGGCTCTGGATACTTAAAGGCATAAGGATATGATTATGTATTCCTGCTAAACAAGTTGCCTAGATACAAGTCTAGATAGCTCTGAAGGCTTCATTCTGGCCACTGAGTAATCTTGCTTACTCTTTGTGTACAGAGGAGAAACAAGTGAAAGGAAAGATCAATTTCTAAAGGTAGAAATATTCATCCAGAGGGACTTGGACAAGCTTGAGAAGTGGGCCCATGTGAACTTCATGAGGTTCAACAAGGGCAAGTGCAAGGTTCTGTACCTGGGTCAGGTCAATCCTTGGTACCAACACAGGATGGGGATGAAGAGATTGAGAGCAGCCATATGGAGAAGGACTTGGGGTGCTGGTGGGTGAAAAGGCAGCAACGTGTGCTTGCAGCCAAGAAGCCAAAGTCATCCTGGGCTGCATCCCCAGCAGCGTGGGCAGCAGGGCAAGGGAGGAGATTCTGCCCCTCTGCTCTGGGAAGACCCTCCTGTAGTGCTGGGTCCAGCTCTGAAGTTCTCATGAGACATGGACCTGTTGGAGCAGGGCCAGAGAAGGCCCCAGCAATGATGGGAGGGCTGGAACCCCTCTGCTGTGAGGCCAGGCTGAGAGAGTTGGGGTTGTTCAGCCTGGAGAAGATAAAGCTCCAGGGAGACCTGATTGTGGCCTTTCAGTACTTCAAAGGAGGTGACAAGAAAGATGGGGACAGACTTTTTAGCAGGGCATGTAGTGACAGGACAAAGACTGATGGTTTTAAACTAAACAGGGAGATATAGACTAGAGAGAAGGAAGACATTTTTTTACAGTGAGGGTGGTGAGACCCTGGCCCAGGTTGCCCAGAGAAGTGGTCGATGTCCCATCACTGGAAACATTCCAGGTGAGGTTGGCCTGGGCTCTGAGCAACCTGCTCTAGTCGCAAGGGTCCCTGCTCAGTGGAGGGGGATTGGACTATATGAGCTTGAAAGGTCCCTTCCAACCCAAACCTTTCCATGGTTCTGTATTTACATAGAAATAATTGGATTTCAGTGAACCCTTTCAGTATGTATTGAACAGTGGGGGTTTTCTTTTAACCAATGAAAGTAAAAATGGAATCAAACACCACAAAATCATGCCTCCCATCTTTTTTTCAGACTGAAGGTATTTTAAGGGCTTTTTTTGTACCCTTTTATGTTGTTGATCTAGTAATTTCTTGAGAAAACCTAATTGGAGGTGAGCAGAAGTACCTTGCACCAAATTTGGTCTGACTTAAGTCTTGTTGAACAAGTAATTTAAATACACAGACTCAGACTATAAAGGTCTCTTAGTACTGATCTACAGAGTTTCAATGGTGAAAACAGGCAGCCCTGATCCAGGCTTGAAGTTCATATAGAGGAAAACAGATAGATGAAGCTGAAGGAATCATCAGCTGAGAACTTGAGCTGCTAGATGCAACAAATCAGATCATCATGATCAAAGAAGCACAAGAGAAATCCATTTAAAGGTTATGCTTTAGCCTAGGTTTTCATTTCAGTCGAACAGCTGGAGCATGAGGCAGGCTGTAGCCAGAGCATTAATATAGGAAATTAATTTGGCACCTAAGTTTGTTATTGAAGGTCTTTTTTTTAAAAAAAGTCCAGTATACACTTTGATATCAGAAGACATGTAACAGACCACCTAATTACCTGTCTCTGCACCCTGCAACTTGAATATGAGCATCTTCTGGCCTGTGCATTTATTTGACATGTAGCAGTGAGCACCAAATGTATTCCCAAGTCTATAAGCACTGAAAAATCAAGAGCCATGTAAATTACTTAGTTTTTGAATGGATCAATAATCTAAATATTGAACAGTTGAGAAATAAACGTTTCTAAATGATTGAAATGAGAAAAATGGCCATTGATTCTCCAGCAATTCTGTTTTCCAGAGGAGAGCCATAGAACCTTTGTGTGCAGTTCTTGGGGCTTTACAGTCGTTACATCTGTTGAATATAAAACTGTTGCATTGCAGGTGAATTTTTGTTTTGCTGTCCTTGACTTGATATCCCTTCAAGTCAGTGGTTCTTGGTCAAAAAAAGCCTGGGGGGTGGGAAGTCTGTGAGTTAGCTTGTGCCGTAGACTGGTTAATGTTTGTGGTGAAGGTGGGTGAAATGTATGACCTGGAAGATGAATGTTACTGAGAGCTGCTGGGTACCTGGAGAGTTAAATTGCTCTGCTTTTTTTGGGTTGTGTGCGTTGGTCCCCTGGATGGACTGAAACATAAACGGCTGCTGTGTGATGCTCTTTCCTAATCCTCACCTACTCTTTCTGGGGCTGCTGCTCATCAGTACACATTCAGAGCTTTGCAAGAGGTGATGTTGAACCTAAAGCCTGCTAGTAACAGCTGTTTGGTGAATTTTATTAATCAATCTAAGTGTAAGGAAAATAATTTTTGGCAAAAACACACTTTGCTTTTTTTTTTATTTGTTTAAACAGCCAAAAACCCAAGAGCAATTCTATCTTTATGAACAGCCCTGAAATTACCTCAAATGCTCCTGGTTCCATTAGCAATTCTCAGCTCTTTCTCTCTTTTTTTTTTTTTTCTTTTTAAGGCATTTTTAATCTGATTTCCTAAGATCATGTAACCACACCATCAGTTCAGTTCATTTGCTGCATCCCACTCCTGCAGCCAAGCTGAGTCTGAGGACCAGGACTGAGGAGGGGCTGATCACTTCTTGTCCATCACAAAATCATCCTTTCCTTCCACCCTATTCCTCCTGGCTGGACCCTTGTGAATTTATGAGTTTCTGAGCAAGGAAGGGTGCCATCCTTTGCTGATATGCGTTGTATTTATTAGGGAGATGGTGAGATCTGGAATTTTGAAAAAGTCTGAATTGTCACTAGGTGGCTCAAAGGTGAAAGCGACAGTCTTAGGGGAAGTAAGTTCTGGAAAGCACTGTTTAAATTTTGGGCTTGTGGTCAGAGACCTCTCAACAGCAGTGGCAGAACTTCACTGCCCTTTTTGCTTTCTGAGATCACTTTAAGAAAAAAAAAAACAACAAAAAAACAGCCTGCCAGCAAACATTTTAATACAGAAGGCGCCACAGCAGAATTCTGTTGTGCTCTTCTTCTGTACTGACATTGAAGTAGACAAGAATTGCTTCAGAGTGTTTAATTTGTTATGGTATATATACATGTTCTTTCCCATTATCTCATATATATTTCAATTAAGCCTTGAACACAGAAGAAAAAGTAAAGCAGCGAGCTGTTGCTGCCCAGGGGTTTGGCATCAGACTTTTAACTGCGGAAATGTCATTTCCAAATTGAAATTTTTCTAAGTGAATTTTCTGGTCAGGATAGAAACTGTAGATCTGGAAAAAAAATGCCCAATGATGGTTTTAATGCTCATGTTTGAGAAGCAAAACAAGAAGCAAATACCTATGTGCATACTCCGAGATCTTCCTGGGATGCCAAGGGCAGGAGCCAGTGGTGGAAGCTGGATGAGTTCATGAGCTCTTGCAAAGTTTGGGAAGCATTTGATTCCCCTCAGTGCCCACTCTATTTTCCTTACCTTTAGCTGCTTCTTAGAATTAAGTCATTTTCTGAGCATTCCAGAGCACCTTGCCACCTTGCCTCAGACCCGCTGGCCTGCCTGGGATGCTGCCCATCGCGGACAATTTCATCTTGTCAAACTCCATCAGGCGAGGCTGCTGCTGGGGGTACCTGGGAGTTGTATTTTTCTCATTTAGTTTCATTTTGGGGCTCTCTCCTTCCTCAGCAGATGGCATTTTTATCGTGTTTTCTGAAAGTCCATATGGCCTACAAGAGAGACTCTCTCTTTAGTGGTAAAACATGACCACCTGTTCTGATTTTAATGAATGCAGTGAGCATTCTTCTTCATATAGCTACTTAAAAATAGCTGCTTCAATTGAAATTAAAAAACAAAACAAACAAACAAAACAAAACAGAAAAACCACAGAAAACCCAGCCTCAATTGAGCACCAACACTTCTGCTGCGGAAATAATCAATTAATAATTAAGTGGCTAATTTTAGAACCCCCTGGCCTTGCTCATTCCTTTGGACTTGTGATCAGAGCAGACAGTGATTGATTGCCCTCCTGATGCCGAGAGGCACACACCGGGTTGGGGCCAGATGCCGGCTGGCTTCAAGCTGTTTATTGTGATATTTAGAAGGTGAATGCAACTTTGTGTCTCTGCTTTGCAAATGGACTTGACTTTCCTACTACAACTCTTTCCTCTCTGACGTGCTCCAGCTGCTGGCATACAGCCATCTGCAGGTACCCCTTTCCCTGCCACCCTCTGAAGGATAAAATCTGGTGCTCAAAAGGTATCCTACTGACGGGCCAGCTGGAGAGGAGGTTGAAAATGTAAGCAAAAATAGACTTGAAAGGCTTATCTACTAACTGGCTCCTAATAGAAAGCCCAGCTAGAATCATCTGAACAATTGCCAGTTAACTGTTTCGTAGCTCCCACAGCAGGTACCTCAGCAGAGTTCTTCAGTACGTGGAGTTTTTTCAGCTCGAGCTTTCAGAGAGATAGAAGGGACCAGGATGCCCAAACCTTGTTAAAGGAATGTTAACAATTAATTCAAAATCCCTTTGGAAATTAACCCCGTTATTTGGGTTAATTCTTCCTAGGGAAGTGACTGTCCCCCTGTACTTGGCACTAGTGAGGCCACACCTTGCATCCTGGGTTCAGTTTTGAGCCCCTCACTCCAAGAAGGACATTGAGGGGCTGGAGCATGTCCAGAGAAGAGCAACGAAGCTGGGGAAGGGTCTAGAGTGCAAGTCTTGTGAGGAGCAGCTGAGGGACCTGGGGTTGTTGATCCTGGAGAAAAAGAGGCTCAGGGAGACTTTCTCGCTCTCAACAGCTCCCTGAAAGGAGGTTGGAGCCAGGTGGGGGTCGGGCTCTTCTCCCAAGGAAGAAGTGATAGGACAAGAGGAAATAGCCTCAAGTTGCCCTAGGGGAGGTTTAGGTTGGATATTAAGAAACATTTATTCCCTGACAGGATTGTCAAGGCCTGTCCCAGGCTGCCCAGGGCAGTGGTGGAGTCCCCATCCCTGGAGGGGTTTCCAAGCCACGGAGATGTAGTGCTGAGGGATGTGGTTTAGTGGTGACCTGGCAGTGCTGGGTTAATGGTTGGACTTGAAGATCTTTAAGATCTCTTCCAACCAAAATGATTCTGTGATTGAATAAGCTTGTTGCAACATCATATTATTCTAAAGCTTATTAAAATACCCAAATGGTAGGAACACATTGGGATTTAGGTTGATAAGTGTTGACTGTTTGGAGGGTTAACATTTCAGAGATGGAAGAAACAGGAACGTTTGAAAAAGTACTTGGGGATACAGCACTTCCTAGCATTTCAGCATTAGCAGTAATGGGTACAGTAGCTGCTGGGTTTCAACACAACGAGGTGAATCAACAATTAGGTGTAAGTAGTGGAGAAAGCGTGGTGTGTCTGCTTGGAGCGTCTGCTTGGAGCATCTTTTTTTAGGAGACAGAGCTAGAAACCTCTTACCGGAGAAGTCTCTGAACTTTCATCTTGTGCAGAGAGCAAGGTGCTGGAAGCAGTTGGAAGGGATGGAGACCTGCCCGCTTGCCTCATTTTACTGAAGGTGTTTCTGACACAGCCCTCCCGTCCTGCCACGGCCACCAATTACCCTGTTAATACCTGGGAGAAGCTCCCCTTGCTGGTCTGCTGACGTTTGCTGTAGCCTGATCGATGTAAATCCAGTTATCTCTCAAACCACATGGGATTTGGAGACATCTGGGTGTTGTTTGTACGGCTGAGAGTCCTGCTTTGAAATGCTGTGCAAATACAAAAATATCCATAGCTATTGCCATTTAAATTCATTTTTGAGTCCTCTTTCTGATAAACTTCTATTGGTGAGATGTTATTTCAGTGGGAGGAGGGTCAGAGCAGTTTTCAGCTGACGTCTGGGTATTGTGAGTTGCTTGGTGAGAAAGCATCCAGCTCAATTTCCTTGCGTGTATGTGGCCTTCCCTCCCTGTGCTTCCAGAATAGCAAGGGGTAATTAAATGAAGTTCAACATTAGAGGCTGAAAGTCAGGAAGGGAGAAGCTTATTAACCTTGTTGAGCTGGAAAGAGCTCAGGGATGTGTTTGGGGTTTGGGTCTCGTGGGGCTTTCTATTCTTACTTTTCTGTCTTCGTGGGAATTGACATTTAGTCGTGCAGAAAATAAAATGTATTGCTAATTCTGTTGCTGTCCCTTTTATGTGGTTGTGGCACTGTGACACATCTGTGAATTAAATCTTAAGAAGAACTGAATTTTAGTCCATTCTCTCATTAGCAGAAATGCTAATTCTGTCTTGATTGGTAATAAAATCAAAGAAGAGAAGCAAAAACCAAATGCATGGAGGTTACCCATTTAGAGTAAGTATGAGAAATTTAATCCCAATTTTCCACAGTCCAATTTAAGTAACCCACAAGTTCTTAGCCTTGAGTTCTCCAGCAGTTTTCCAGGAGGGGACAGTTTGAGAAGGGAGAAGAAAGGGGTACAGGGTATTAAAATGGCAATTGGAGTGGCTGGGCAGGAAGCCAGGAAGGTAGGCAGGAGAGGCGAGAGTCCTTTTAGCTGCTGGCTTGCACACAGGCTAGATGGTGTTTGTGGGAGGACACGTATATACACACACATGTGGATGCACCTTTTCCCTCGCTGAGTTCTTGAGAGACTGCTTGGACCCTTCCAGACTGAGTTTTGGGTCTGTTTAGGAAACCTGTTTAAAGATTTGCTTATAGCATGATCTGTTTATTCTAGATGATTCTTTAGCAGGATGTGGAAGTTGCAGGCAGGGCTTTTATTGTGAGCTGACTATTAAAGGTCCCATACATCCTTCCCGACTGATTAAATGTTGCCCCTTTTCTTTCCCGTCTCCAGATCACTGCGTTCACTACTACGATCTTCGCAACACTAAACAGCCAATCATGGTGTTCAAAGGGCATCGCAAGGCAGTCTCCTATGCAAAATTTGTGAGCGGGGAAGAAATTGTCTCTGCGTAAGTATTGCCTTTTATGCAGGCTAAAAACTTGGTAGCCCTTGCTTTCTGGCGTTCTTCAGGGCCATCATGCAAGTTCACCGGCATGGGTGGGTGTGCTCGCTAGCTGCTGTGCTTTTGGGAAGCAAATTGTTGCTTTTTTTTCTCAGACAAAAATAGACATTCATTCCTGGTGTCACTTGGCTCTGCTCTGTCTTGTGAAGCTAAAATGCTGAAGAGGAATATGAAGACTAGATGCAGATCCTGACCACAACCCCTAACTTTAGGAAGCTGCAGGTGGACCCTCCTTTTTTTCAAAGTGCTGGGTGTGCTGAGGGTGCTTCTGACCAGAGCTCTGCTGCAGAAAAGGCTACTGGCAGAGCCCTGGGAATAGTAATCTACGGTAAAATGCCACTGATGAGTGACAGAAGGGATCGAATGGTACTGCAATGTCTGAAGAGGAGGTTTAGCCAGAGAGCAACTCAAGTAAGACTGACTGATCTGTTCTCTGGTAACTTACTAATCTGCTCTGTGGAGGCCTTTTGTAGGGTTATACTTCAGTAAGTAGACAAGGAGAAGTTGTGGTTTGTGGTCCTAATGGTGTGCAGCTTTTCAACCAGGTTAGACTGGAAGGTCTGCTCTGGAGACCCTGAAGGCATAATATTCTACAGATTCTCTTCAGTTATGGAGCCAGATGTGGTTGCCTCAGTTCTAGGTAGGTTTTAAATTATGCGGGAATGAGCATGTTGGTCAGATCACTTAGCAAAAGCTTTTTATGACTGGCTACAAGCCTCTTCAATAAACCAGAGGTAAGCCCCACTTACCATGGGGAAAATCTGAGAAGCCTTGAGGGGCTGCAGAGGGAGCCTCGATCTCAGTGCACTTGTGTTTAACACCTGAGGGCATCAGGGATGGGTTTCAAGGGTAGATCTAGTATCATATGGTGAGCCTGCTGCCTTGTACCGAACCAGTGATTGTCTAGCTTCTCTCTGTCCCGTGTCCTCTTAAAATGCAGAGCATTTTAAGTTGTGTTCAGGATGCTAGTGAGTTACTCTGAGCTGAGCTGTGTGATGGAAGATTCCCTGGTGGCTTCTGGTACTGTTTATATTAAATCAGCTTCTCTCTTCTTATTTCCATTAACATTATAACTCTATAAGGGTGCAGATTTCTACCTTGGACACTGAGAAAATTAAATTTAATGCTTTGAACTGAATCTGGGTAAGAAGAAAGTGTTTAATAGAAGCAAGAGGAGGCTGGGAATGTTTTGCAGCCATGATTGAGTGGAGCATCATCTGTGGGATCTTTCAGGACAGAATGACCCTGCCCTGCTTCAGCCAACTATCTGAGAAATCTAGCCCACAGTCCTGGGAAGAATATTGATAGAGCTGTCAGACTTGGACAGGCAACAACAGGGTGAGGGGACTAACTGGCAGGATCACCTATCTTTTTGTATGTGAACACAGAGAAATGTCAGAGCGAGCAGGTTATTCTTCATGTCTTTCTTTTGCAAATTGAGGAGAGGAGACAGCAGAAGTGAATCCCAGAAATCAGGCATTGATTTCTCTTAAGAAAAAATAATACGTATATTTAGATTCTCTAGATTTCTAGGTAAAGCTGTCTTATGGATTGCACTGATTTACTTTGCTTTGTAGAGTTGGGGTTTGACCTCAAGGGTGTTCCAAACTGCCTGGTATTTAGCACAACACATTGATTGCAGCGTTGATTCACAGAGAGATAGATCTAACAGGGCAACGCATCCATGATTTTTTTTTTTTTTGGAGACCAGAAGAGCAGCGGAACACCAGTAGGATCGGTAGCCGCCTTTCCTCACAGTGTGGTGGTGGATATTTTCCTTCTTTACGACTTGCTTATCCTAAGCAATGCAAGCACAGCTACAGCTTGGTGGGGATTTGTTAACAGTAAAAGCATTCCATTAGTAATAGACTTTAAGTGGTTTTATTTTAATGAAGAAATCCAGAATGGATGCTACTAAAATATAGAGGTTAAGTGCCTGTATATATGAGGTTGTCTCGATGGGTTAGCTAATAGCAGAAGCTGTCACAGCAATCTGACAGCTTGTAGACCAGGGATTAGTCTTTTGCTGCTTTACCCTGCCTTCGGAAAAGTTTCGTTTCCAGGCAACTCTGAAGCTTTTAAAAGCAGCATTTTAAAAATACGGCTGCCCTAATAGCACGGAAGGCACCTCCCTGTACTTGTGGGCCAAAAAAGCTGTGGTCTACACCTTTTTGTCCTTCCTGATGGTAAGAACTAGAGACAAGAAGGGAGAGCGAGCAGTGGTGTAGGACAGGGATGGACATGGAACAAGCATCAAGCGGAGAAGTTGAATATTGAGTTTTAGCCCCCCACAGTCAAGACCTGGGCTGAGGAATGCACTCCTGCTTAAACCACAGTTTTATACATCCAGCTCATACCTTCATTCTCATCTGACCTCATGCTATTATTACAAATGACTAACAAATCTTGCTGCAGCTCCCTTATCGCACTTTTGTCATTCCAGCTGTCGTTGAGGACCGAGATAAGGTTTTTGCAGTGTAGCACGAGGTGCATCTCTCCTCTTCTGTGCTATATTTTTAGGTATATATGACATTGGTGCAAGGCTAATGTCTTACGTTGTTGGTAATATTTAATGGATATTGAGTGATTTTTTTTTCCTTTCAACTCTAAATATTCAGAAAGCAGCAAGGTTGGGTGACACAACCTGCAGGAAGGGAGCATTGCCTGTCTCTCCTCCCTTCCACCCAGGAGGCTGACGGGTTCTGCTCCCAATCTGTTCCAAATTTAAGTTCAAAACAGCACTACCCCTTTCCTCAAGGGTGGCTTCACTGGGCTCTAGTCCCACCACATCACTATGTGTTCCCTAGTGTGGACCACAGCGAGTTCCAGAATATCAGAGCCCTGTGATTACTGTGGGATAACACCTATGAAGTATGAGGGGCTCACATTCCCTTAGGTTTGGGGAAAGAAATGAATCCTGTGTCTTCTGGAAATCTGGGATCTTCTTATTTCAGTTGAGCTCTGCCAGACAGACCTCCACCTCCTTCCTTTTGCCAAAGGGGAAAAAAATGTTTGCTCCCTGTAAACAGAAAAACATTTTGAAAATAAGTGTGTCTGCGTGTGGGGGAACAATGGTAAGCATCAGTTTTGGTTTAATCGCAAAGGAGTTTTGTATATTTTTAATAGTAATGTTTAGCTTTGCTGCCAGTGTGAAAAAAGTGGAAGTTTGAGATCTGAATCCATGTGGTCTGAATGACACATGAGGAAAACCACATCAATTTAATGCTGATAGCAACTCTTGAGCCCCCATTGGTTTTTATATATGGCTGCTTAGTATTGGGCAGGAGGAGGGAAACGTGCTTTCAGGGCAGCTGGAGAGGGAGGAGATTCAAGTCCTGTAAAAGCATGAATGAGAGTTGCAGCCAGCACAGAGAAGGGAACAGATTTTATCTGTGCTCTAGAGGTTTAAAAAAACCCCATAATAATTCAGTGTGTCCTGGATCCGTGAGGATATGAAGGAGGCAGTGATGGCTCAAAGGCTGCACACCTCAGTGGAGGACTCTGCAGTTGATAGGAGAAAGGAAGAACAATACTTCAGGGAAGTTTTTTTTTATTCAAACATAATGCGTTTTGACAGGCTTCTGAAATAACTTGATACCTTTCTGAGCTCAAGATGAGTTGCACATGACTGAAAGTGGGATAAATTTCCTGGAGTGCACTGAGACTTCCTACATTTACATTGCAAGTAGGGTGTTAAGGAGCAGGGCTGCAAGCGAGGAGTTCCTATCATATGACAGCAGGGTAACTTCAGGTGTTGTTTGCAGGTCCACAGACAGTCAGCTGAAGCTGTGGAATGTAGGGAAGCCTCACTGCTTGCGCTCCTTCAAGGGCCACATCAATGAGAAGAATTTCGTAGGGCTTGCGTCCAACGGAGACTACATCGCCTGTGGTGAGTAGAGCAGCCACCCTGACAAATGCCAGTGGGCTCCTCGGAGCAGGTGCCTCTCCAGTTGCAAAGTTGTTGTGCTGTGTAGCTGAGTGGACTTTTTAATAGGGGATTATTCTGAACTTCCACCCTCCTTCCCTTCCCAGGGAGTGGAGTAAGGAGCTCTGACCTAAGGGCATCTGTAGTTGGTTTCCTTCTATTTCAGAAGAATTCTTTGTATATGATGATTCAGGCTTGCTGTCACCACAAATCAGCTGCTAATGTAGTTTTTGATGGTATGACTTATGTCTTTCAAGTTTATCAACTGACACATCCTCTTACATCCTTCTAAGGAAGGGCAGCCTGAACCACATGAGGGTCCTGTACTTGTCACTTAGTATAACATTCTGTGTGGCGAAGCAGTAATGCCCTCCTTGTGAACAGCTCCCTAGGAGACTGAATCATCTTCAAGCTGCTTTGGCCATTTCTGTCCTTCATGACTTAAGTTGGCCTGTTGAATCTCTGTAAATCCACAGGTCTTGGTGGGAAAGCAGTGACAGGCTGACAACTGTGGGATGAGCAGGACAGCTGTGCCAGCACTGAAGGGAGGGCCTTAGCTTATATATTCTCTGATCTCTGTACAGCTTGCGAGGCAGAAATTGGGATGGATTTCTAAATAAAGCCTGCATGCTGTCTACCCTCTTACTTAAACCTCCACAGACCAAACTGTCATATTTGATTACAGCAAGCAAAACTGTGACAGTGCTACCTGCCTTGGTAACGCCAGGCAGGCTGGCAGTAGCCGTGTTTCATGTGGCAGCGTAGATGCTCTACTCAAAATGCTCTGCCTGAAGGAAGTTATGGGGCACAGTTTGGATCCTGTATGTTTTGCAAGTCGGTGCATACTGTGGTTGTAATAAAACCTGGTCCTCTTATTAAGCATCATGAAAGTTTGCTGTGGAGCTCTCCCAGTTGCCAGGGCACCACAAGTGTGATAATTACTACAAGAAGTAATTGTCTGGTCTTGTCTTAAACAACGAATGAGCTAAGAAACCTTATTCCCATTCCTGCTACCAGAACCTAATCTTGTGTGTTTATTTTCTTATTTCTAGGAAGTGAAAATAATTCCCTTTACCTATATTATAAGGGCCTCTCAAAGACACTGCTGACATTCAAGTTTGATACAGTCAAAAGTGTCCTGGACAAGGACCGGAAAGAAGATGACACAAACGAGTTTGTGAGTGCTGTATGCTGGAGGGCACTACCAGATGGGGTAAGCTTTCTACTCAGGCACCCAGCTGAGTGTGAAGGGAATGCCTCACAAACTGGCATTGCTGAGGGTTTGACTGCACTTGGTATTTTCTCGTTTATGGGTATCGCAGATGGACGTGAGAATGTGAAGTTCTGCATGGTGACTGGAACACTGGGGGAGAAAGGGCTGCTATGTTCTTAACTCTTCCACCTGGGTGTTTGAATTTCTCTGCTTGACATCTGAAATCTCCAAAGCTGCTTTGTATTTCTGGCACTTCATGGGTTTTGTAGGTGCATTAGCGGGTTTTTTTGTTGCTTTAATGAAGGCACCTGCAGATACTCACTGTGGAGCCTTATCTCAATGTTACTGCATCTGTATGCGCTTGCTCATTAAAATACAGCCCCCGTGTTTAGATACGTAAAGGAGGTGAGCCCAGGCTGCAGTCACCTCAATGACTGTTTCAGTGACACTTAATTCATGTACGTCGCGTGTGTGCTAATGCTGCAGGCAGACCTGACACAGCTTTTGTGAGCACGGCCTTTCGACACAGGGCCACTCTGGAGAACAAAACGCTGCTTTTAAATTCAGAGTGCTCTTGAAAAACCTTGTATTAAAAACAAAAAAAACAACGAGCAAGTAACTCTCTTGTATGTACAAGGGTTTGCAGATCAGATACTTAATGGCCTTGTTTGGAGGGGGAGGAAAGGAGCTCATCCTAAATACAGCCTTCTAAGTAGCCAAAGTGGAACGTTGCCAAATTGATGTCCTGAGACGTTGCATTCACAAAGATAGTATTTTGGAAGGGTAACATCTACTAGTCTGCTCCCATATGAAGAAACTGCCCTGACAACTGTGATTGTTTTCACTGGCATAAACTCACTGCAGATAGATGCTTCTGAATCAAAACAAAAATAGACCCAGGTGTCTGAAACTGCGCTTTGGATTTAAAAATAAAAAGTGAGCTGTTGTGGTTTGAACTGTGAGACTCAGTGACGTAGGGTCACCAACTTCTTTCTGGTAGGGGATTTAGAGCAATTTGGTATACACAGGTGTCATGTCTCAGATGAAGAATAACTTTTTGGAAGTTGCAGAATTCATCTTTCTGCTGGATGAAAGTAGAAAGCCACAGAAAGCCAACCATATCCTGGCCTGCATCAAAAGAAGTGTGGCCAGTAGGTTGAGAGAGGTGATTCTGTCCCTCTACTCAACTCTTGTGAGACCCCACCTGGAATACTGCATCCATCTCTGGAACACCCAATACAAGAGAGACATGGACCTGTTGGAGAGTGTCCAGAGGAGCGCTACAAAGATGATTAGAGGTCTGGAACACCTCTCCTATGAAGATAAGCTGAGAGAATTGGACTCGTTAAGTCTGGAGAAGAGAAGGCTCAGGGGAGACCTTATTGTGGCTTTCCAGTATCTAGAGGGGGCCTGCAAGAAGGCTGGGGGAGGACTTTTCACAAAGGCCTGTAGTGGTAGGACAAGGGATAATGGTTCAGACTGGAAGAGGGTAGATTTAAGTTGGAAATTAGAAATTCTTTGCCCTGAGGGTGGTGAGACACCAGAACAGGATGCCCAGGGGTTGTGGATGCTCCATCTGTGGAGGTGTTCAAGGTTGGATGGGGCCTTTTGAGCAACCAGGTCTAGTGGGAGGTGTCCCTGCCCATGGCAGGGGGGTTGGAACTAGATGATCTTTGAGGTCCCTTCCAGCCCCAAACCATTCTTTGATTCTATGGATAAAAACATGCTGCAGGAACCTGCATGTGCAGAAACACTCTTCTCTGAACCGTCTTCACTGCTGTGTTCCTGCATTGGATTGTCCTGCCCACTGAACTCCTGGGCAGCTGTTCTACAAGCAATAGACTAACAGCAGCGTCTCACCCCTGGTGTTATTTCTGTTGTCATCTGCTCCTTATCAGTCTTTTCTCTGATTAATGTGCTTTACTCTGATAGACCTTCTGCTTAAGTGATTGAGAAACTTCTGAGCAGTCACCAAGGGCTGTCAAGCAATTCCTCATAATCGGTATGAAAAATATTGTGCAAAAACCTAATAGTTAAATCAAGCCCATCAAGATTGCATCAAATGATGTACAGGCTTCACTCCATTAAGCAGAATTCAAAATCCGTTGCTCTTCTGATCCTTTTTTTTCTTTTTTTTTTTTCCATCATTCCTCTGCTTTTCCCTGGGCTGTGTCTAAATTAGCCCGTTTCTCCTGTAGCAGCTGCAGTACCTGGCTCTTGTTTGTAGAGAAATCAGCAGAAAGTTGAGAGCCACTGGCCGAGTGGTTTGCTTCTCTGTTTTACCTCTTCCTGTGGTGCATACCATGCTGCTGCACATCCTGAGTGGGTGGCCTCGCATGCTTTTGCCAAGAGGCCTTAATGCTTCCTTGCACTGTATCTCCAGTCCTCCTGAGACAAGAAGTGCTCTTCACCGATGCAGCCATACATTTCCCTTTGCTCTTATACTGGTGTAGCTGTCCTCTCTGACCTAATTAAGGCTTTGCTCATGTTCTTAGGAAATTAAATTGCTGCACAGCAAAGGTCACTGTGTCCACAAAGTCTTGCTCGAATGATGAAACTCTTCTATTCTTCATTTTGATAATGTTTCTTAAATTTGGTATAAGACTTTTTTCAAATGAAGTTCATATAGTCGGTGGGTGAAAAGCTGGATGTGAGCCAGCAGCATGCACTCGCAAGCCAGAAGCCAATCGTTTTAAACTAAAAGAGGGGAGATTTAGATTTGAAGAAAGGCATTTTTGACACTGAGGGTGGTGAGACCCTGGCCCAGGTTGCCCGGAGAGGTGATCATTGCCCCATCCCTGGAAACATTCAGGTGAGGCTGGACAGGGCTCTGAGCAACCTGCTCTAGTTGCAGGTGTCCCTGCTTAGTGCAGGGGCGTTGGATTAAATGACCTTTAAAATACCATTCTATGATTCTATAATATAAACAGGCTTCCCTTAAAGCTGGCGTGGTTTTTAATGATGTTCGGATGAACTAGAGCAGGCTTTTGCCTTGCAGTGCTGTCAGCATCTGTGGGAGTCGGGGAACTCACAGCCGATTTCTGGCTTAATTGCAGACTTTGATCCTGGGTGAGTCACTCTGCCTTAGTTTCCTAATTACAAGAGTTGCCACACATACCTTTTGCCACAGGCAGTGATCGTGCCTGCTCTGCTAAGGGTGCCTGCATTGAAGCAGCTCCAGCTGCGTAGAGCCCAGCACAGACTGGGAAACCTGCCCCAGAGCCACAGGGAGCACGATGAGTAAGCTCTCTACAGCAGTGGGCATGCTGTTCTCTATACCATGCTGGGCTGGGTCAAAGCTGTCTCCCTTGTCCCCATGCTATGGTCACTGGGCAGGAGCTTTGGTTTGCTACCTCGAGTGTTTCTGAGCAGGGAGATGCAGGCACTGCGTGCCAGCCCTTCTCCAGGGCTCCCCCATGGAGCAGACTCTCCTCGGTTTCCCCACGGTGTTACTCTCAAGGATTGTTCTTTAATTAACCTTTCAAGATGAGATGAGTAAGTTTCAGATCTGTCAGTTATCTTGGGAAGCATGAGTACATGTACTCCTTCACTTCATGCACTTAAGTGCAGAATCTTGGCTCCTAATTAAAACTTAACTAAAACTTTCAGATGAAATGTCATTGATTCTTTCGTAAATCTATTTTTATGTAATTCAAGCTTTTATTTCCTCCTGAGCCAAAGTCAAGCTGTGCCAGCAGCCCTTGCCAGAACACCATCTGGGGTTTTTGTTGAGTTGTTTTTTCCCCTCTGTGCTGGTTTTCCTTCACTTACGAAGATGCAGGGACCTTTTTGCTACAGCTGTCACCTTTCCAACCTCAGAGATCTGGCCGGCACTGCCTTTCCACCTGTGTCAAAGCCATAGTGAGGGAGAGAAATTATTCCCCATAAGTGCTTATTAGCATTTTTCATTAGGCTTTCTCACTTTTCAGCTCTTAGGTAATGTTTAGAAATAAGCACTAGCTTGTAGGCCAGTAGTTTTGTTAGACTATGGAAAAAAGCAAGCGAACAAAAAACCTCTCAGCAGGTACATTGGGAAGCAAACCTTTGCTTCTTTCAGTGCTGTGTTTTGGACAAAGGTAAATAGGCTGTCTAATATTTTTTAAATAGCATTTATTTATAGTTTGTGGGGAAAACTGTTTCTCGCTTCTCATTTTACTGTGAAAATTGATCGATATTTAAAAGTAGAGAAAGCTTCAGGATACTTTTGGTCTAAGTGACCTGATAAACCTGAGTGAGAGACAGATGCTTTTCTGAACCTTCCCTGAACCAAATCCTTTTATTTCCCAAGTCAAAGATTTTATAATATACCTGCACGATCCTTTGTTTCCAGCACCTTGGCAAGGTTTAGTCAGCTTGATTTGAAACGGGAATCTGGTCTTGAGATTGGAAAAGACCCTTCTTCTATTTCATTAGTGTGTAAGCATAGGATGCTCCTGCGCACAGGCATGCTCCTCCACAGGGAAAGGAAACAATAGCAGTGGTAGTAGCTCACTGCAACTAGATGGGTAGAGAAGCCTTACCTGTTTTGGAAGGGTCGCTCCGGTTACATCTGGGTATGTGGATAGTAGCTGCAGGAGATGGGTTTGTATTTGCTTTTCCTGGATGTGTCCTACATGATGTTTTCCCCTTTCCTAAAGGGAACACCTTTCATTTGGACCTGCTTTGCCATATTGCAGAGTTCAAGATGTGTCTTGTTCAGCTCCAATAAATAATTGCATCTCAAGTAGCCCCTTTCCCAGCCATGGTTAGTGCTTCTCAGAAAGAAGCTGTCAAAAGAGAAACCAAGGCTGAACCTACTCCCAGGACAGCAAAAAGGTATTACTGCTGAACACAGAAGCAATTTGATTATGTAGATTAAACATGGCTCAATCTATCATAATCACTGTAAAGAAGCCATTTAATTTTGTACCTGTTTGCATGAGTATTCGTTACTGCCGATAAGCAGGTTAGCCAGGGAAAGATCTCTCAAGCAGAAATGTCGAGGCTTTGATACTAGTGAGAAGATGCAGATAAGAGCAGGAGAACGCCATGCAAATTAGCTTAGGCAAAGCTTTATGTACATAATTTTCTTTTTCTTTTAGAGGGACAAAGAAGGGAAATCCCTTGCAAATAGCACTGCAGATTCTAACCATGTCATCTCACCACAGCGAGCAGGTGGGTGGGTGGATGGTGGTACGTGCTGGATGGTGGTACGTGCTGGATGGATGCAGAGGTCTGGCACTTGGGAGGAAGCCTTTCAGAGCAGTGGTGTGGTAGCGCAAGGAAAACATCTCCTCTGTCTGACCAGTGAGAACAGAAACCAATGGATGCGTTTTCTTACCTCATTGTGGTTCTTCAGGTAATTTTAATTTAGGGGACTCTCTAAACAGTCATCTAGCCATGAATGAGAGAAGCAAGCTCTGGGACTCCAGATTCCAGGTTGCCTGTAGGCTGTGTCATATGATGGAAGTATCTTTGTAATTAGTCTTGCATTTCTGAACTTCTCTTTGTTAATCTATGAGGATTGAAATACTACCTTCAAATAGCTTTTTGGTACATCTTTTCAGAAAATGAGCTTTTCTTGTGTTTATTTTTCTTTGCCTCTGAACATTCAGCTTTGCTTCTGAATGATGTCTGGCTTGAATTCTTTAAATAGAAACCTGTAATTGTACCACAATAAGCTGGTCACTTAATAGGGCTGTAATCTTATTCACTGATGAGAAGTAGCCATCTTTTTTTTCCCAGTAGCCTAATAAATGATACACAATGTACACAGGAGCTAGTCAGGGACTCTGATAATTTACAGTCAGCAAATTGGCTCCCTTCACTGGAATTAATTTAGCCAGTACAAATTATTTTGGGAAGTGATTCATTGCCATTTTAAAGCACTAATTAATTTGGATGACTTATGAACATTAAAAGTGAAACCTCCTTTGTCATTCCCAGATAACCAAATGCTTATTCAGTGTCATTCTTAAGTAACTTGTATTGACTGTAACTACATCTCTTATAACTTAAAATATGAATTCCAGTAGGATTTGGGGACGAAAACAAGCGTAAGACTTGATATTTTTTGTTCCACTTTGCTGCTGAAAATTGTAAAGTCTAAAAATCAGTGAGAATTTTGACTTCCAGCTTCAACTCAGCATTGTTTTATTTTTGCAGCCTCCTCAACTACTTGTTCAGCTGTCAGCTAAGATACACTGAAGTAGTAATCTAAAGCGTATGAGATAAATGCCTGCCTGGAGTGATCAGAGCCGAGCTGTCCCCTGCCTGCCTCTGACACCAGCTGTGGCACTGGTAGTAGCACAAGTAGCTCCAGCTGCAGTATTCTCAGGGAGGGCTTCTTCTGTTTTCTGACTCATCCTTTCTTTCCTAGATGAGGAGTGGCCCATAGCATTCGTGTGCAGCATCTCCCAAGCCGCTTGCTATTCTTGCAGGTTATTCTCTGGTCCCAGAACCACCAGAGCTACTGCTTCATCCTGGAAACACGGTGGTCTTCATCTTCTCTCTCGTGATTGAAACGCATGGCAGTTTATGGGAGGCTGAGAATGATGAGCTTTTAAAAGGAAAAAAAAAAAGCAAGATGTGACTTTGGTCAGGTTTATTCTACTGGATTTTCTCCTGCTCCTGAAAATCTTCAAAGATTTTCCTTCCTCCTGTGGAAGCAGGCTAAGTTCTGTAGCATACGTACTGTGGAGCTCGCAGCAGTCTGTGATGGCTTCCCACTCCTTTTGACATGCCCTCTGTTCTCTGACAACTGACAATGCCTTAAACAAGGAGTGTTCTATGACTCTTTCTACTTTGCTGCTTCACACTTTCCTTACGTAGCAGATGTATTTTATTTCTCTTCTACCTCTTTCATATCTATTGCTCCCTTACTCATTTGAAAAGTCTCAAAATCTTCATAAAAAACAAGTGGAACGCAGAAAATCAAGAAACACATCATACATTGTGCCTACTTGGGGTTTTTTTCCCCAATTTTTACCGTATTACTTATGTATACCAACATGCACTGTATATATTGTTTTATATGCTGTTGAAAACTACTTTCTTATGCAGAATAATTTCTGCATCACAGAGAAAAGATGTCACAAGTGTGCGGTGTGTGCTCCTTTGTGCTGAACGTGCTTAAATACTTTCATACCCATATCTCTTCACATGCGTATTTTGAGCTCTGCTTTTTCAGTGGCTAAGGAGAATTAATTAAAAAATACTCAGGTGGCTAACAGCATTTCAATCGCTTGGAGTCCAACTACAGAGAACTTTGTGGGGAAAAAAAATCATACTCTATTATTAACAGTTCATGCATTATATTGAAATCTCAGAGTGTTGACAGCTTGGTCCATGTGAAAGACCATCTTGATAATGTGATTATGCAAATGACAGGCTTTGGGAGAAGGTGTTTAATTTTGAGTCTTCTGTAGAAGATGGAAAAATACTGGTAAATGTTTTTTTTCCTTATTGCCTTCTCCTTGGTTGCAGGACACCCTCTGAGCTCCCTCCTGGTGAGGGCAGTTGCTTGCCACAATTGAACGTGGACAGGGGTGAAAGGAGCCAGGTATAACCAGCCCTGATAACCCTGACCTCAGTGTTTTGGGGGGGGGGGAAAGTGCCTTGCACATTATTTCACTGTTTGAGGGCTCAAGGTGGCACGCCAGCTGGTAGATGGTTCCTCAACACCTACGTTTAACTCTTCCTTTCCTAGAGGCAGAGCCGCTGGCCCTGCTGCTGCTGTGAATGGATTGGGTGAGCCTGTTGCTTTTGTTTGGCTCTGGAAGTTCAGGTCCCCTGTGGTACTGCAGCACTCTGGTATTGTTCCAGCTTCTATTTTAAGAATAGCTTCTCCAAGAAATATAGGCAGCTCAGGTTTTTTCTTCTTTGTTGGTTTTAAGTTTATATTTGCAAACTCAATTTCTCTCCCCTGCAAGGTGAGGCGCATATATATATTTTTTATTTTTTTTATCTTGCATAATCGCAGAAAATTGCCAAGGGGTTGATGGCTTTTTTTGAAGTGAAGGCTGATCAAAGTCACACGTTTCTTGAATGAAGACAGCATTTACTCTCTCAGACTTCTACAGCTGATATTTGCTTACCCATGTGTCTCTTTAATGCCATGAGAAGTAGACAGCGTGCTGCAGATAGAACTGAGGTCCTCCTTATTAGAGTCATCTCTTTTCCACAGCAAGTGAATGACATAGTGGTCGACATCACTCTGAGTGCTGTTGACGTTACAGTTCCAGGAGCTGATCCCAGTGGTGTGGCTGTAGAGATAATGGATTGCAGTTCATCAACAGTGTGAGCAGAGGTCCAAGCAGGCTCTTGTTTTCTAGGCTTTAAAAAATAAGAGCATCCAAATGCAATCACAAATTGTATTGCTGTGATACACACCGTGAACTGGGGACACGGAGAAGTCTCTCTGCAGCTGTCATTAAGCTTGTAAGTGGATGTTTCTCTCCTGTTGGGACTCTGCTGCTTTAGTAACCATCAATTCTTTATGCACGTATGAGTTTTATAACAGATGAACCCAAGTCAGGAATCCACCTGAAACCTGGACATCATTTCTGACTCCATCCCCAACTCCCTTCTGATCCATAATGTTACAAGGTTCAAGCTGAAGTGTGGCAGTAGGGATCATGAGGCCCTTTGTATAAGCTAAGTCCCAAACAGCACAACGTAATAGAAAGTTATTTGTATTAGGGTGATACTCAGGGTCATCTTTATATTATATATTGGAGTGGAGAGAGAAGAAGAGCAGATTCATATTCAGAGAACATTTGCTTTTAGAATTAAATAATTGGACAGGTGTTCTCCCTCCCCACCCAACCTCTTCAGTACTGCTGTTGGGCCCCTCGCTCTGAACTCTGATGCAAATCCTGCTGGGTTCTAGAGATACTTATTAAATAATTGATTAGCCTATTTGTAAGCTTTGAGGTTCTTTTTTTTGTGGTGTTGTGGATTTTGGGGTTTTTTTTTTTTTCAAATGATGCCTGGAAACCTGCTTATTGTGAATTGTAAGCTCCTCTCTTCCCATGTTTGTTCTTAGTATGTTATGCCTTTGTCTCATGGGCATTTCACAGAATCCCAGCATGATAGGGGTTCCAAGGGATCTCTGGAGATCATCTCGATCAACCCCCCTGCGAAAGCAGGGTCACCCAGAGCAGATTACACAGGATCATGTCCATGCAGGTTAGGAATCTCCCCAGAGAAGGAGATTCTACAACCTCTCTGGGCAGCCTGGGCCAAGCTCTGACACCCTCACAGGAAGTATTTATTCAGATGGAACCTCCTGGCTCCAGTTTGTACCTGTTGCCCTTTGTCCTGTTGCTGGGCACCACTGAAAACTCCAGCCCCATCCTCTTGACCCTTCCCCTTTAGCTATTGATCAGATCCTCTCTCAGTCTCCTCTTCTCCAGGCTAAGCAGCCCCATGTCTCTCAGCCTTTCCTCAGCATAGAGATGCTCCAATCCCCTCAAACATCTTCATAGCCTCTGCTGGACTTCTCTCCAGTAGTTCCTTGTCTCTGGAACTGGTAAGCCCACAGCTGGACATGGTACTCCTCTATTTCACCCTCTGTTGCCCAGGGGATTAGAGGTGGCAGGTGTGCTCATCCTCTTCCCCCCACAACTCCTAGCCTTTGGACAGGAAGACTCATCCCTAATATTTTCTGAAGGTTTTATAATGTATATTATGTATACTGTCCTGGAGCAGAGCCCCCTGAAAGCAGTAAGTCATTGTAGGAGCCAGGCAAGTCTTAGCAGATACTCAACCAGCATCTATTGCCTGATCTCAAGCTCCAGCCAAAGTTGATCTCTTCTGAGTCAGATTATATTCTACCTGAGCCGCCTTGGCTATCCTTTCCATTGCTGGGTTCATGCTGGTTGTTTTAATTTTTTTTTAAGTGCCACCTCTCTGCTGAAGTCTCCAGTTGGCACAATGTGCCAGTGAGATGCGGTCTGAATGCTCGGAGCTCATCTCACTAAGCTGGGCAGTATTCAGTGTTTTATGAAGCAGATGAAGGGGGTCATTTAAGATAGCTGCAGAGGTGAAGCTGCGTTTCTCAATACTTAGTGCTAAAGGAGGACTCTGGTTTCAGACCAGCAAGAGCAAAGTGAGAGAGGGAGAGGGAGTGAAGTAGGTTTTGAAAAGCCGTTGGCATTGGGCTAACCACCGCCTTTGAAGTCGGCTTCAATGCCATGGCAGAATTCCCATGCCGAGGGTGTTTGAAATCCTCGCCGCTGGTGGGCTGCTCTCACTGCTGTTTGAAGGTGGATTTATAACCTCATTCCCTCTAACAAGTAACACTGCTTCCATTACAGTCAAAGCAACCTCAAAATATTGTCTTTTTTTTTTTTTCTTTCTCTCCATTCTTCAGTGCATCTACTGATGGAAAGTCCTGTCAGGCCACCACCATTCAGCACTCACAGCTCATGAGCTGCATCAACCTTTCACTCTAGCGCTCCTAATTAAGCAATTTTAATGGCAGGAATTAATGTTTTACAGAGTCTAAATGAGGTGGAAAAAATATGAACTGATTTTATTTTTTTTTTTCCAGCACAAGATTTTGATCAGATAATTTAACGTCTAGGTGAAATGGAAGTAGAAGCATTTATGCACAGGTGGTTTTCTCTGCAAAAGCTTTACTTTACGTAGGTCTCTGCATTAATGTAGTTACTGCTTCACTTTGGACAACTGTTCTGAACCTTTTCACGTTTCCTGCCCTTCTGTTATCAGTAACAAAACCCCAATGTGTTTTGAAACCCAGTAACTTGTGACCAGCTTAATGCCAATTGTGTTGCGTGCTAATAAAGCAAGAATTAAGGCTTTTATGACACTCCTTGTAAAAACAACTGCTCCAACTGGTTTTCCAACAGCGACATGGGTTTTTATCCTTATAACCTATTTAAATAAGACTTAGTTTCATTTTGGTGGTGTTCTGATCTAATTCTAGCTAATGCTGGATGAGCTGGCTATGTGCACAGAATGAGAACAGACGCTCCTTTGAATGCAGTCTTGTGTCTGAATTGAAGCTACCTGGATATGTAATTAGGATAGGTAATTATTTTATATAGGATATACACAGAATTATAATAACCAGTTTTTTCAAAGGAAGAGAAAGCCAGTATGGCAGGAAAGTCATGTTTAGTAATTTAATGAGTACTTTTTTGACAGAAACGATCCTGTTAAATTCAGGGCTGTGCAGCTGAATGGAGTTGCACAAGGTGTTTTGAATTCTGCGAGGGAAGTGCTGCTTCAAACAATTATGTCTCTTATATGTTATTGTATATAATAATCACTTCTGAAACTCTTATCTAGCTGCTAAAGCTGGAGAGGAGGGAGCTGTTTGGTGCAGTACTGGATTTTCTAGCTTTAGTATGTCTGAACTGAACACCAAGTTAAACAGAGTGGTGTAGCCCGAGCAGCCTGGGGAGCTGGCAGACAAGCCAGTGCCTTGTTTCCCATTTATTTATAATAAAGAGAGATACTGGAGGGAAGATAAGCAACATTACACATACTGGGAAGAAAGATTGGTTCAGATCCATTAAATGAAAAAAGTTCCTTTTACCTGTAATCTGCAGATAGCACTTGCATGAACTGCAGCGGGAGGAGGAGAAGCTGCCTCCCTCCTCACTACCTGCGCTGGCAGAGGCTCAGCATCACTAGCCAAGTGTCCCTGTGTAAATCAGGCGTATGTAATTTATTTTCTTCCTAGTTTTTAGGTTGGTAAGTTGAGACCTCATTGCCTTTTTCTTCCAAGAATGATCTTCTACAAAGCAGACTGCTCTGGCCAAGTTTCTTCTGACCAACAAACGACGGCAAGCTGGTCAAGTCTGGGAAGTGTGTGCTTGGAGGATGTCTTGGATCATTTAGAGTGAAATATCCTTGATTAAGATAGGAGGTTAATAGTGCTTCTGTGCATGCTTTGCTTCACAACTTGCACTTTAGCTCCAGCATTTGTAAAGATAAATTTGACCATCTGAAATTTTTTTTAAAAAAAAAAGAGCAAAAAATGAGCTGGAAGTGAAATATAAATGTCCTTACTTAGTACAAGAGGATTCATCTAACTGTTGGCTTTCCATTGTCACTTGGTTCACACTTGGCTGGACAATGCAAAAGACGAAATTCAAATTTTTGGTAAACATGTGAAAATCAGAAGTAAAACAGGAGTTAGCAGCTTGTTAAACTTTTTTTCTAGTGTTAGAGCAGGCAGCAGCCTGCACTGGGAGCTTAGGAGTTTGTGAGTTTGCTTTGTTTCAAAACTTAAGTATATATATATTTACCTTGCCAAAAGTAAGTGAAAATCCACACTGTGAAAAATCACTCTGCTGATGCTTGGATATTTGTATAAGAAAAATACTGCTTTAGAAATTTCTTTTGGGATAAGTATTTAGCTAGGTGTGTAGTTAAGGGTGAAGGGATGTAGCTTGGTCTCTGCTTTCCCAGCATATCCTTGAACACAAGCTAAGACCCTCTCTACATCTCCTCAGCAGCCTCTGCAGCCATCCCTCTTCTTCCCAAACTATGGAGGTTTCTGTTGTTTTCCTTTGCAAGCAGGTTTGAGCTGGGTTTATGATGCAGACAAGTGCATTTTCGGCTGATCTGGAGCTTCTGTATTAGTTTCAGATAACATATGAACGGGGAATTTGAGCTCAGCTCACTACAAATCAGAGTTAATGGAGTAATGAACGTGACACACACCAAGCCCCAGCATCTCTGTCTCTTCTTATCCAGACAAATGTATACTATGTATGTGTTCTCTGTGTGTTGATTTTTTGGGGGGTTTTTTTAGAGACTATTTCTTTATATTATCATTTATTTCTTTCATGGAAGCTATAGCTAGGGCAGTAGATCATAGAATCATAGAATGTTTTGGGTTGGAAGGGACCTCCAAAGGTCATCTAGTCTAACCCCCCTACAATAAGCAGGGACATCTCTAACTAGGGTAGGTTGCTCAGAACCCCATCAAGCCTGACCTCGAATGTCTCCAGGGATGGGGCCTCCACCACCTCTGGGCAACCTGTTCCAGTCTTCAACCGCCCTCATATTAAAGAACTTTTTCCTAATGTCTAACCTAAATCTATCCTTTCCTAGCTTAAAGCCATTACCCCTCGTCCTGTCACTGCAAACCCTTGAGAACAGATCTTCCTCTGCCTTCCTCTAGACCCCTTTCAGGTACTGGAAGGTCACAGTAAGGTCCCCTCAGAGCCTTCTCTTCTTCAAGGTGAACAACCGCAGCTCTCTCAGCCTGTCTTCATAGAAGAGGTGCTCCAGCCCTCTGATCATTTTTGTGGCTCTTCTCTGGACATGCTCCAACAGGTCCACATCCTTTTTGTTTTGGGGGCTCCAGAGCTGGACACCATACTCCAGGTGAGGTCTCACCAGGGCAGAGTAGAGGGGCAGAATCACCTCTCTCGATCTGCTGGCCACAGTTCTTTTGATGCAGCCCAGGATGTGATTGGCCTTCTGGGCTGCAATTGAGCATTGGTGGCTCATGTCCAGCTTTTCATCTATGAGTACCCCCAATTCTTTCTCCACAGGGCTGCTCCCTAGCATGTCCTCTCCCAGCCTATATTGATGCCGCTGGTTGCCCCAGCCCAGATGCAGGACCCTGCACTTGTCCTTATTGAACCTCATGAGGTTCATCTGGGTCCACCTCTCCAGCCTGTCCAGGTCCCTCTGGATGACATCCTGTCCCTCTGGCATATCATGAACTCTTCACAGGAGTTTTTCTGCTGGTGGTAGTGGTGCACATGAGTTTGCTGTGACAAGAAATAAACCATGTGTAGTCCTGAGAGTTATTTTTGTTTTCTTATATCCACTGTATTTTGTCCTGTGTTTCCCACCATCTCTACTCTGAAACATTTGAGAAGACAAGAGAAAATCAAGGGAAACCTGCTGCATGCTCCAACTTCGGCTCTGTCGTGTATGTTGAGGAAAGGTCAACAGCAGAATCTCTTCAGAAGGAATATCAAAATCAAGGGAGGATGAAGCAGATTAGATTTAAAAAAAAAAAATCAAATGCCAGAAGTGTGTGTTTGTCTTCCCTCACCCTTTTGTCAGCAGTGCTCAGTTTGTATTCTAATATTTATGTAGCCAAAGGATATTATAAAATCAGAGGTACTGTGTCACAACACAAGGGATTTTGTTCACTCCTATAATCCCACTAGGAAAATGACAAAATTTTTATTTATGTACTTGAGTCTTTTTAAACTTCCTTTTTTATTAGCATCGTTGGTAGCTTAATGGACTTCTTGATTGTTGAGCTTCTCTTTTTGATACAGTATTATTAGTCTTTGCATGCATTCAAAATGACAGGGAGCATTAAGGACAGTCATTTCAATTTCAGACATCTAGAGATAATTTTTTTTTATACCCACTGTGTGAAAATAACTTGAACAGAGGCAGAATTATTCATTGTAAAAGAGATGATTTTACTTGTGAATTGGGTTTAAAGATAAAATCTTCCCTACTTCCTGGGATGTGGATTTCCTATTCATTGCTCTGTTAAGATTAATCGGGAGCAAGACTTTAATCCAGAACAAAGATGATTGAATTGTCCTTAAACAGTGATGTAGAACACTACCCAGATCTCACTTTATTGAAAACCTTTGTCGGTCTTGTGGTGCTGAAGAACCACAAGCGTGTGAGAGCTGCTTGTGAGTACATCACAGGGAGAAGAATGGTTCTTCCGTATTTTCTGGCTCATTAGAAAGTAAAATGATCTCTAGTTTTTACAATATAGTTGTTAGAAGATGGTATAGAATAGACCTGTGTAGTATATTAGCTAAAAATTATTTTGGCATGCAATAAGGACGACTCGCTCCACCTGCAAAAGCCTTTGATGGCTTAAAAGTCTGCCATTAACTGAGCTGCTGCTGGACTTGTGGAGCAGCCAGCATGGAAAATGAAGTACCTTAATGCAGCTTTGTTTCCTCTTTGAGAACCCAGAGAGGTTCACAATGCTAACAACAAAATCATGCTTTTAAGAATTAATGTCTTTTTTGTTGTCATCTCCTATTTTCCAGTGTAGAGCTGTCAGGTTGTCCTAAATCTCCAGTTATAGCCTAGAATGGAGTAAGGATGTCATCTGGTTTTCTCATTTTCAGAGGGCCAAGGAGAAAGCATGAGGGAAAGCACCTAATTAAAGGATTTCCAGGCTGTGAATGTGTGAGCTTGACAGCCCCTCACTTTGTTTCAGGACTCCTACCTGAGAGTGAGCTGTAATCAGTAATGCTTGGAAGCTAGCAATGCTTATTTAGATACGCATACCACATATAAAATTTTAAAGAAGAAAAAAGAAAAAAAGGAACAAAAACCAGCTTTAATGGCCTTGCTGTAGGGACGCTGGCAGGCAGCCCACCGCTGGCAAGCTGTTCCCTGGAGTTGAGGAGCAGATTCAAGGCCAGGAGATTTAGGGACTTATTAATGGCACTGCAGCTTCAGGCCCTGCTGTTAGCTGGCAGCTGGGGGGTGAGGAAGAACGGAGCCGTTGGTGCCTCTGTTCAGGCCGGTGGGCGTGTGTCCGTGCCCCGTGCAGCTTCTCTTTCTTCTGGCTAGAATGATTTTTACTTTGAGTGAAACTTTCCCACTTAATGATATTTTCCTATTGTTTGAATCCTCTTTTCTTCAGCTTATTTCCATGCTTTACATCATGTTTCATTTAGGATTTGATACGGTCAGGAGCCCAGGATAAAAGGCAGTGGAATAAAAGGCTTTTTTATTCATGAAATTTTGTAGGACTGGAAGCTGCTGGGACCAGTCGCGGGCAAAAGACATGTGTTTTGTCCACTGTTGCAGTCTTCCTAGAGTAAGTGGAGGTCTCTGTCTGCTTTAGGAGAGCAAACTAAACCAGATCGTTCCCCTCCATACACGTTTATCATCTCGTAATGTGCTGAGACAGTTCCTGCAGCGTCCTCAGCAGCAACTCTTCTGTCCAACTGCGATGTCCCCCCACATGGACATAGCCCTTGGGCAGGGTTTTGTCTGCAGCATCCAGAGCTAAGTATAATTGCCAAGAGTTAATCCAGCTCAGTAGTTTAAAGCAAGACTGTAATCACAGTTATTGGTTTTTGTATTAAAATGCCCTTTTTTCTTTTTTTAATGTCCTCATTAGGTTTAGAAAACTGCCTGCAGAGAGGATTATGTTCTGGGTGGAGAGATGTGCATGGGTGGAGCAGGGCTGTACATCCCTCTCCCTCTCAATTCTTCTTGCTGCTTCAGGAAGCAGTCATTTGCTGTAAAGCCAGATCTGCAGCTTTGATTGAAAATGACTGTGCAAAACCCTGTCAAAGCCATGCATGCCCTAGAGTCATTTAAAAAAAAAAAAAAAAAAAAAAAAAAANAAAAAAAAAAAAGAATGAATAAATCTAAAAGGCACCTTGGAGTGTGTGAGTTCCCTGGAATACCAGGTGCCATTGCTTGTTGTTTGCTGGTGTCCCCAGGCAGGACCTAGTAAATCTTTGTGTGCCCAAAGAGCCCAGGAAGAAAGGGAGAAAGGATGAAATTGCTCTCTCAGAGGTTTTGGATGATTATCAAGTACTGGCCCACTGTCTGATGACTGTCACTGGTTTGCTGAAGTGAGACAGATCTAGGAGAGGCTACAGCTGTATAGCTGGGAAGTTGTGCTTTTAATTGCTAATTAAAATTCCAGTTTGCATTTGGGGTTTTCCTTTTGAAAGAATGACGTCATCTTACATTGCTAACATTACTTATTTATAGTGTGACCAAACTGGACGTTTGTTCTTGCTGCTTTACTGGTACAGCTGTATTTCACCTATTGCCTACTCTTGCTTTCCCATCTGTTTTTTTTATGACTTCTGTTCTGACAGCCCTTGTTCTTCTAGTCCTTGACTCCCCTCCTATGCAGACATATGATCCTGTAATGTTTTCCTTTTTGTCTTTATAAACAATAGGCAGGCAGCCTAATAGCGTAAGTCCAAAGTCAAGGGAGCTTTGCAGTTTTCAGCTTGACAGCTCCTCTCTCTGAATTATTAAAAGGCCATAAACAAAAGAAGGCTCATCTAGAGCTTCAGGTGACTTCTCATCCAGTATTGTGCGGAATGCCTGATAGGCACGTCCTGCTAATTTTGCCCATTTAGATCTATTGGATTTAGTATAATAGAGAATGCAATTGGAAATCAGGGGCTGCCTCCTGGTATTCCTTAGGGAAGGGCAAGTTGCCGGGAGGTGAATGAGCAAGTCGAGGAGAGGCAAAGTGGAAGGTGAGTGAAAGAATAGGGGACTTCTCCTTAGTAAGAATTGTGTGTCCGGTTTGGATTATTCCCCCCCTTCACAATCAATGAACTTGTCTAAAAGACATCCTACCTTTTTCTTCTGACTTTAACCTCAACCCTTGGTGGGATTTTTTTTTCACATTCTTTGTTTTTAAATCTAAAATGGAGATGAATGATCCAGTGATTTCTGATTTCTCAGGTGCATTTCTGTTGCTGGTTTCAGTCATGCTTCTGGATTCAAGAGTGTTTTGGATGGATGGGATTAGGGTAGCAGGCTGCAGAACACAATTGAGGCCCCTAGGCGATGCAAAGTTCATTATTACCTTTTGAGTAGTTCATTCTGCAGCACGAAGTAGGGAAGAGGTCATGCTTTGCATTTATTTTACGAAAGCTATAAGACTGTACTCTCATCATCCTTGATACCTAAGACGTAGCTCTCTTACCTTCCTACTCCCTTCCCCCCGGATAAATACAATGGAGAAAGCATCAGTAGTAGGATATTGAAGAAGCAACCTCATATGTGTCATCTGTGCTCTGTATGATTTTGTTTAATGAAGTTCTTCACCTTTTATGTACAGTCAGACCTTATTAAAATTCAATTTACTGTACTGTCTTTCTCAATACCAGCCATGCAGTTTGGTAATCAAACCTGATAGTTTGCAGTGTGGTCTTACTTTGAGAGCTAACCTGCAAAAAATGACTTGTGGGCTTCAGTCTATCTTCATCCAGAGATTCCAGCATCTTTTGGTTTACAAATGGAAGATCACTGTCTTCCAAACAGCCTTGCAGACATGACCCAGCTCAAAGTCCAGTTCAGCTCCCTTTTGCGTACGATCATAATAGGTGTACAGAGACTACACTGGCCATGAGCCAGGCCAGCTCAAAACCCCTTCACAGCTGTAGGGGGAGAGGAGCTGGTTCTGCTGGTTAGGGGAGGATGCTCAGTTCTGCTGCCCCATCCTTACTTCAGCTTTCCCTGACCACAGGAACAGAAGACAGTCAACATTTTTAACGCAGCCTTGTGACTTGAATATACGTAGGGAGAAGATTTAAGTATAACTAGACTTTTACCTCATTACTTCTTAAGAGTAAACTTCTGCTTGTGACATTAGTGCAGTTTTGGATGTCATAGAACCATAGAATGGTTTGGGTTGGAAGGGACCTTTAAAGGTCATCTAATCCAACCCCCCTGCAGTAAGCAGGGACATCTGTGACCAGAGCAGGTTGTTCAGAGCCCCCTCCAGCCTCACCTGAAATGTTTCCAGGGATGAGGCATCGACCACCTCTCTGAGCAATCTGGGCCAGTGTCTCACCACCCTCAGTGTAAAAAATTTCTTTCTTCTCTCAGCTCTAATCTCCTTCTTGTAGTTTAAAACCACCCCCCCTTGTCCTGTCACAACAGGCTCTGTTAAAAAGTCTGTCCCCATCTTTCTGACAAGCCCCCTTGAAATACTGAAAGGCCACAAGAAGGTCTCTCTGGAGCCTTCTCTTCTCCAGACTGTACAACCCCAATTCTCTCAGCCTGTCCTCACAGCAGAGGGGTTCGTTCCATCAACAGAACCTGCTGCCTGCAGGTGTAGACTCTTGACAGTTTTCATTGCCAATCTCAGGTTTATCAACACCTCTTCTCCATAATTTTCCTGCATGTCCTGGCTAGTGAAAATATTTGTCCACTGCACTCAAGGCATTTTTGTAACTATAATTTGAGGTGAGAAAGCTTTCTGTTTTTCAAGACTAGAGAAGGCCACATGGTTTGGTACAGCTCACCCAGCTTTGCCTGCATTGCAGGAGATCTCAGGTATGTACTGCTATGCTTGATCCTGTTATCACATTAGCTGAATTGGATGTTGAAGGAGAACAGCAGGTTGTGAATTCTTTCAAGATTAATGGAAAGTTCTGCTTTACTTTAATTAAACTTCCACTCCTTAAATCAAAGTCCTCTTTCCCAAATAGGTGTATATTATAAATAGTGTTAGTATAGGCATAGTTTCATGAAGCTTATACACATGGTAATGTTAATGTTTGTGCCTTGAGTTTTCTCTGCAATAATTTGTCCCTTCTTTTCTCACCAGGTCCTGGTGATTTCACTTCTGTGGCACACATATATGTGTGTTGGATAGAAAAATATAAGAAATAGAAATATTTATAGGTATACAGGGTGGGGAGACACTGGTATAGGTTGCCCAGGGAGGTTGTAGATGTCCCAACACTGGATGTGTTCAAGACCAGGTTGGATAGGACTTGGAGCAACCTGGTCTAGTGGGAGGTGTCCATGTCCATGGCAGGGGGTTTGGAACTAGATGATCTTTAAGGTCCCTTCCAATCCAAACCATTTATTGATTCTATGATGTGTTTATAGTGGCTTATGCATCTACAATCTCTGCCACCTTGCAGGCAGGTACCCTTCCCTCTTCTGTTCTTACCACCAAGGAGCTACATCCCTTTGGGTGGAAGCAGCCTTCAGGGATGAGGTATTTTTGCTCTACTGCTGTGCCTTGCTTCCCTCCCCTTGCTCTAGTTCCGCTCACCATGCAGATGTGTAATCCCCCATCCATCCTGCCCAGATCCTCAGCTGGAGGTGCTGCATCTTGCGTATGCTGTTCTGCCTCCAGTGCCCCAGACAGCATCCTCAGTGCTGACACTTAGACCCATCACTCTGTTCCTGTTGCTATTAAATACACTGGATTAAAGAGAAACAAAGGTGTTGATTTCCATGCCTGCCAGACATCTGGCCCATCCAGTAACACGATTAGAAGATGTGCAGACACAGTGAAACCATCATCCTTCATCTCCAGCTGGCATGAGCAAAACATACAGAATAGTTAATGTGTTTCACAGATACTGAGCACTTGAGTCCCCCTGCACCATTATTCCAAGACCCATTAATGAAATGGTCAGGATTTTAACCTGATTTTTCAAAGTTGGTTGGTTTGGGGTACTGTAGTATTAAAATTTGGGTTTGGTCTGGTGGTGGGATCCCACTTAAAAATGGATGGGTGTGTTCAAGGGCTGTCGTTGCAGATAAAGTGTACAAAGTAGATGTCAGAATTGAGGTTGCTTTAACATGACTCTTTTTTCCATCTCTGTGTGAGGCCAGGCTTAGAGGTGGAGGTGATTTTTATTGGGATGGTGCAAAGAAGCTACAATCGGCAGGAGATGCAATTTACTAGGTGTTGTCCAAACAAACAGCAAGTGGCAGCTTCCTGCCCCAAAGAGTTGAGAGCCAAGCTGTATAAAATGAACAGCAGCAAAGTACGAATCCATTATCTGATTTAAATAAATTGATTTCCTCAGTCCATCAGCTGTTTCATGAGTTCCTGCCAAACAGGTTCCTCTCTTGCTGATCCAGCCAGCCCAACTCAGCTTGGCTCCCTTCATCAGTCCTGACATGTACCATTAACCCTTTCTCCTGTATTGATTACCACCATCTCTGGTTGTAATGCATTAATTGTTCTTCTGCTTTTGCTTTGAAGGGACGGTGTCATGTGGGGGGGTTTAGTAAGTTTTGTCTTTCCAGCCTGTCGCGCTAGCACTGGCCAGCATGTCTTCCCACCACTTACACAGCTGCAAGACCTCTTTCTCCAGAGATTAGCTGGGGGCTTTATCCTTCCTTTCTTAAGCCTGTGGTAACTTTAATACCTTAATATTAGTCAAGCCTTTCTCTCTTTTGCCTTAATGAGGTGGATTCTGTGTTACTTAATCTTCTGCACATCCTGTCCCATACTGGGAGCCATGCAGGAACTGGTGACTTTGTGATTACTCCCATGTAAGCAACACTTTGTACATCATTTTGCTTGGAGAAGGAAGGCTCTGTGTCTTACCATCGCAAGACAGACTTCATATTGATACTCAGGTCCCTTAATCATAAAGATCTAGTTGCCAAAGATGTTGAGGAGATGACCTCCTCTTGGTTTCAGTGAGAACTTCTGAAAATCCATCCAGCTTTGCTGAGAGACACACACTTGGGCTGAAGAGACTGACAGTAGGCATCATCTGGGTCTGTAACTTTTCATCCCATGAGAATTGGTAAACCAAAAGCGTTTCCACAGCATCTAATTTGTATACAGAGCAGAATTTGTGATCTTTGGAAAAAGCAAGACTGGACTTGACCCAATATGGGCTGTTGGACTGAGTTCTAGGTGGCTGCCAGGCACTGTGAAAAAAAAAACAACATCCCTGATACTTTGGGTAAATCAGTTTGGCTGTCAGCTATACCCTCTGTTGTAGGAACTCTATTATTCTGTACCAAATGGAGTAAGCAAACAAAACTGCTGTCTCTAGAACTGTAGGAGCACGTCCTCAAACAGAGCTGCCATGGTTGAGTGGGTGCCACCATTGTCTGAGACTACTGTGAGTGTCATCTCCTGGGTGTGGGAAGGGAGGAGGAGATGGCAGGATGGGCTTTGTGTGGCCTGGAAGACTGTTTTGTAGAAGAGTGAGGATATTGGGACACCTGATATTTTCCAAGAGTCGTAACTGTTCAGTGTGTTGTGAGCAGAGTCAGTGTCATTCCAAGGAACTACTGGAGAGAGTCCAGTGGAGTCTATGAGGATGATTAAGAGTCTGGAACACGTGTGTGGCAAGGAAGGGCTGAGAGCCCTGGGGCTGTTTAGCTTGTAGAAGAGAAGATTGAGAGGGGATCTTCTCAATGCTTTCAATATCTGAAGGGTGGGTATCAAGAGGATGGGGACAGTCTGTTTTCAGTGGTGCCCAGGGACAGGACAAGGAGCAATGGGCACAAACTGGAACACAGGAAGTTCCATCTCAACATGAGGAGAAATTTCTTTCTTGTGAGGGTGCCATAGCCCTGGAATGGGCTCCCCAGAGAGGTTATAGAGGCTTTCAAAATCCTTCTGGATGTGTTCCTGTGTAACCTGCTCTGGGTGACCCTGGTTTTGCAGAGGGGTGGATAAGATGATCTCCAGAGGTCCCTTGCAACCTCTACCATTCTGCGATCCAGGAATTTCTTGCTCTTCTCCTCTTCTTCTGGCACAGGAGCCTGGTGTGAAACTCCCCAAGGGCTGGATGAGGTCTTGGAGTGCTTGGGAGATACCAGACACTAGATATAGGACCTATGACTGCTCTGTAAGTGTACTACATCCCATGGGCCTAGATGTGTGCATAGGTGTGAACTGGGGGGTGGGAAGGGGTCATTAAGTGTTCTTCGGACCCCTTGGCTGGCTATCATGTTGGACCAAGCAGGTTCAGCCTCACCTGGCAGGCTGTTGCAGCTTAAAGTTGAGTTTTAGCATGCTTGAGAGCAGTGATTTGTGCCTCTGGTCTGTTTGGGAGAGAAACGCAGCAGGAGCAGATTTCTCATCAACAAATAAGTAAATACTGCTGTTGAGAAGGGGAATGCTTATTTGGAGAGTTAAACCTCAGTGGCATTTCTCCCTGCTTTTTTCTCTTCAGCGCCTCATTGGGAACATCTGGATTAACCTTGGGCAAATCCATTGAGTGTGTTGCCTCGGTTTCCTCTCATGTCAAAGTCGGATAATACTTAACTACCTCGCATGGGCATTTGTTACACTTAATTAATGTTGTAATGTGTCTTTGGTGAACCTCTGATAAAATGTGCTATGCGAATGCTAAGTTGTTTTTACTGATTAGGTTGTTAATTAAATGTGAACATATAAATGATTTATTGGCATTAGAGAACTAAGACTTAATAATTTAAAATATTAACATCAAGGTGGTTGGGTCAATTTTAAGCCTATATCATTTCTGCTATTTAGAGACTGAAACTAAGGCACTGGGAGAGGAAGGGAAGCAGGAGCTGGGCCAGCTAACTGGGTATTTCATGGTATTTCTGTGTGGGGACTGGTTTAACATCAGGATCCAAACTCAGTGCTGGCTCAGAGAAGCCACTGGCAGCCTCAACAGTGCTTTGAGCTTCATAGAGCACAGGAGATGTGTCACCTGGAGGTGATCCCTCTTGGCCCAACTTAGAAACCATTTGTCAGCCTTTGGAAGAACGTTCTCCAGTTCAGCACAGCAACTGATGTGGAGTATTAGCTCTTGTGGATCAAGAAAAAGCATAAAAGAAAGGGTCTCTAGGGCAAGGCTACTGATGTGGATCACCTTCTCCCATTGAAAGCTCCTGGCCCAACAGTGGTTTGTTCCCACAAAATAACATGGTGTTATAGTCTCTAACTATAAGGCTTCTGCTTCCTTGTATTTTTCTATCCTCTGATTTCCCTCTAGGCAGATGTTTCTGAAGTGAGTGTGGGAATGAGCTGTATCTGACAGGGTTAAAGGGACCAGAGGAACAGATGTGTCATCCTAGGGCAGTAATGAGTTCAGGGACCTAGAAGTACAGAGCTAAGGAGAGAAGGTGGCCTGCGGAAGCAGATACAGTTGGTTGATTGGATACTGGGACCAGAGAGGAAAGTTAACCATCATCTATTCCCCTTCTGAACTCAAGGAAGATGGTGTTGGTGCTTGCATGTTGGAGGCAAAAGGGTTGTAAGGAAAAGGAAAGTGTTCTGTAAGCAGGGTGGAGGGTGAAGGAGATGGGAAGATGTAGAAGAGACAGTTGAAACTCAAGAACAGAGTGCTGAAAGTAGGGTTTTGAAAAGAGATGCCATCCAAGGGACAATGATCTCACAAAATACAAAAGCCCCAAAGGAGAGGGGACAGATTGTTTGAGAAAGATGAAAGCGTTCTTGCACAAACTAGGGAATTGCTGATTCAAGTGTGAAGAGAAGTATTTGAAAGAGGAAACTGAGCAACTGCAGAGTGTTGGATACAGTTGAGCTGGAAGAGAAAGCACTGACTTGGCAAAAAGGAGGAGGAAGAATAGAGAAGGTAAGAGGATGGGAGAAAAGCATCATGAGTGTGAAAGAAAGAGGCATAAGAGAAGCAACTAAACATGAAGCAGAGCTTAAAACAAATCGGGCTTTATCCTTCACAGTAGGGCAAGGAGTGTGTTGTATGTTAAAGAGAACTGAGTAGCTGGGAGGTGTGGGAAGGGATGTCTTTTAGCATCCCTCAGAAGTTTCCCACCAGCATCCATTCCTTCCCAGTGCAGCAGCTGGGAGTGGTGGCCCTGGCTGTGCTTGGGGACTGGGCTGCATAGCACTCATGGTAGGCTTTTAGGTTGGGCTGTTTGTCTAATTCGGGGTAGGTTGGACTGAAAAGGCTCATCACTGATTTCTGTTCTACTGATTTCTGTTCGCAGCTCCAATCCCTGGCGGTTTGCCATTGATCTGCACAAAATCAAAATCTAAAACTACCAGATTTAGGTCACATTTCTGAATGCTCTCATGCAGATTGGTGGCTCTTTCTTTAGATTGCACTTTTTGTTGCTGATGAGGGCTTGGAAGGGAGGCATAAGCAACAGCAATAGCAGTGCTAGCTTGGGTTTGCCACATAGAGCACTGATGGGCAGGGTGATGTGACCTTGGCTAGGAAGAGATTAAATTCATCACCTCCAGCATGATGTAATAACTGACTGCCACAAACAGTAGAAGGGAAGAAAATGTATCGGCAGGAGAAATGCAGGTCAAGACTGTGCAGTCGTCGAGCAACATAGAGCATTGCGTTATGTGGAATTGCTCAACAAATATTTGGGGGCTTTAAGTATTAAGAGACTAGATGCTAAAATCCATTTTCACAAAACTAATGCCTGGCTGTTTTCAGTGAGTTTGCAATATTGATGCTAATGTGTTGCATGTTTATGTATACGGTTTTTGTAGGCTTGTTGCAAGCTATATTTATATACTGCTGCCACTTTGTTCAAGACCTTGAATGTATTGTTTATAGGGAGCACCTGAGATCTCAGGATATACGACCACCTTGTCACAGATAGATGGGCAGTGGAGCTCAATATTCCCACATAGAGAGGAGGAGAAGACTTGCCCCTTTTGGGAAGGAGGGTTAATGCCAACATAATTTGGTTTTAATATATGTCTCCCCAACCTTGCCTGGTGGGGAGTGTGCAACAGCTGTTAGAACCGTGTACTTCGCTTTGCAGTAGACACAGGATAATAACTGCCTGACAAGTTATTCTCATCCTGAATTCTAAATAAATTAGGTATTCATCAAAACCAGTTTTGTTGCAGAACGACTAAATTATGGAGGCGGTTGCCTGTAATGTATCAACAATTCCTGGGGTGGGCTTTGCTGACTGGCTCTCCTGCCTTTGCAGTGCTTTCTTTGTCCTCTTCCCGTCACTCTCCTTGGCCTCCGTTTCCATCCTGAATTCACAAGATGATGTAGATACGAGCAATTTGGTGCCTGTGTGCAGCACCATACCCATGCATACTTCTGTTTCCTTCTAGCCTCATCTCCAGTTGCCTTGTTGATCTTGGTTTTTTGAGAGCTACATGCTGAAGAGAAAGGTCATGCTAAGAAAAAGTGATTTCTCACTCCTTGTTTGAATGTGTCACTGGAGCAAGCCTTGGACTGCTTTCCTCTGGGCACCCATGTGCTGTGAATACAGAGGCCTGGGTGTATATATATATGTTAGGAAATAAGCTTCTACTTATACAGCATCTTCTTGTGCTGAGTTTGGCCTGAATAGGAGTAGAAAAATGCACTAAGTGTAAAACCCAAAAATGAGAAGGCTGCTCCTTCAGGGAGCAGGAAGAAGGGATATATTCATGTGTTGAGAGTTGCAGCTAGAGAATATCAGATGTGGAAGTGTCAGAAAACTTGATAAAAGCATCCCTGGTACAAAGGTTAAAGTCTGGAATTACAGAAAAACGAGGGGAGGGATTCAAGGAATGTTGGATTTCTACCTGCGCACATTTCCTAGTGAGACACACTTCATCTTCTGTAGAAGCTGAAAACTCTGTGAGATGTAGGATGATGAAAACACTAATTTGTTTGAAAGCTTTTTTCTTCCCCACTTTGTAGTGTCCATGAATTCCTACGTGAGAAGAAACAACATGTGTGTGCATATGATTGTAGGCAAGGCTTTCTATAGAAAGCGAGCCAAAGGAGTGCTGTCACCTGTAAATCTGTGGGTTAATGTGTTAAGAAAATATCTTTATTATAATGTGTGGGTGTAACTGTGTAGCGTTTATAAACTTAAAAACCCAAAAGATTGTGTATTTACAGCTGGATCTAGAAGGAAGCACAGACAAGACCTTTTTCAGATATATTGAGTTGTTGCTTTTTTACAGGGCCCAGATAAGCCTAAGGAGGTTTTATCTCTGTGTGTACAAAGGAATTACCTTCAGAATGAGATAAAAGTGCAGTTTCTGAGGATTAAAAGACATGCTTTGGGCATGCATGTTCTGTTCCGGGTTTAAAACCTAAAGGGTTGTGTGTCGCTGCTCCTGAAATGTTTTGGTGCAACGTCTTTTGCATCTTGTTCGTTAAACAAGTGCTTAGTTTAAAGAAGTAATTAATTTCTGCCTGGGCCTGATGTTCGTAGTATAAATAATATTCCCTTAAAATTATTCAAAAGGGAATTAATGTTAGGTGAGCATGAAGGCATATAAAGTAAATTCTGTCACGCAGGGTGACAGAGGGTTGTGCACCACATCAACCATCCCACCGTGCACCCCTTCATCAGTAACAATAGAAAGAAGAAAATAAAATTCCATGTGCAGCACGTTGTCCTGCTGGGAAGAGATCTAATCTAGCAGTTCAGCTTTCAAAAACCTCTTGTTTTTTGTACGCCGGAGGTTCATTGTGTTTCCTAGGTTAGAATTTGTAATTTACGTTCAAAAACAAAAGCTGACTTGAGTCATACAACAAGAAAATAACCAGGTCTCAGGGGAATTAGAGTGAAACACCTTAGGATCTGTTAAATAGAAGGTGAAGAGCAGTCAAACAGTGGTGGTCTGTGGGGGAGCCGCTTTCACATGTTTTGTTGTATGAAAAGACTTTGCGTGTGATGTCGATGGGAAAGATTTTGGTGAATCTGTTTTGCGGATAGTCTGGAGCTCAGTCCTAAAAATCAGCACCTGAGGAATAGTTGCCAGCTTCAGTAAGTAGCTTTACTTAAAGGGCTTTCTGTATAAACAGCACAAGATTTAGTTGAACTATATACTTTTATCCTGCCTACAAATAACATAAGACAATGGCCATTTGAGTGTAAGCTTTCTCACCCAGTATATTTTCCCATTATATCAACAACTTTACTTAATTAGGCTCCAGTTGCTTTGAGTAAGCGTTCAGGGTTTGCTGGCAGTGGGTGTGTCTGCTTGAGAGAGAACTGACGAAACAGCCATTTGTTAGTAAAAACTTCTGCTGGGGTGGGAAGGTGAGAAGTTGTTAATTTAAAATAAGAACTTTAAGAATCCTAACTGTGAATCCATAGAACAAACCTAGCTGTAAATTCAGAAAATTTACGCTTACCTCAGTGACACTGCGCTGAAAGTTTGAGGCGAATATGCTTTTATTTTATGCAGAAGGGGTTGTGAAGGCCTGGCCGAGACTGCTCAGGGCAGTGGTGGAGTCCCCATCTCTGGAGGGGTTTCAAAGCCATGGAGATGTGGTGCTGAGGGACATGGTTTAGTGGTGACCTTGCAGTGCTGGGTTAATGGTTGGATTTGATGATCTTAAAGGTCTCTTCCAACCAGAATGATTCTGTGAAAAGGGCGGATAACAGAGAGGCGCAAACTTCATGGCTTGTAATTATTTATAATACAGTGAAAGTCCCAAATAAGATTTCCAGTCCATCACATGAGCATGTGCACATATAAGTTGGAGGCACGTCTTGCTTCACTGTTGGCATCTTTATAGTCCTAAGGAACAATTCCTTCAGCCCATTGCATTACTGCTGGTATCTGTAGAAGTTTAGGGGGAGTGCAGAAGTAGGATATTTCCAAGTCCATGCTGTATCATTAACCCCTTAGCCAAACTTTCTTCCTTCCTCAGCATGGACCTTGCAGGAAACGCAGTCAGATATGTTTGTTTGAAGGTTAGTTTGGTGGGACTAATGGCACAGAGGAGTGCTGCTTATGTTGGCTTCTGTGGTCAAAGCAATGCTTGTTAGCTACCCTCTGCAGTTCCCAACCTTCAGAAACCATCCTCTGCTCCTGGTAAGACTAGTTTTTGCAAATCTACTGCATTTACGGACTATAAAGGGTAGGTGATGTTCACAGCAATGTTCTGATTCACAGTGTTAAGATTTAGAGCTGAGCCAGCCACTAGATGAATGACAGATGCTCTCTATAAACCCCTCTTGCTTCCCCAAGGGGAAGAGAAAGGGAATAAGGGAGAGAGACTTAGATTGGAAAATAAAACTGGAACAGCTTTAATGAAAATAGTAATAAAATGGAATGTATACAAATATATACAAAAGCAGTATTGAACCCAACCTCCCCCTGATGGCAATTATGTCACTGCCATCACTGATGCTGTGGAGCAGGCACTGGGAAAGGCCCAGACTGGACTCAGCAGTAGAAGGGAACAGAATCTGGGAGCTGAATTCTGGAGCTGGATTCAGGAACATAAGCAGACACTGTCTACGAAAATCTGCTGTTAACTTCAGAAAGTGCAGTAAGAAGAAACTGAGGTGAAAAGTAAAATCACTGAATAGAATTAGCTCTGTTCTAGCCCAAACCAAGACATAGTTTCACTCCCAACAAGGGGACTGAGATGTTTCAAAGTCACTGTCCAGACGCCTCCCTTGTCTAGACCATGCTCCAACTTTTCTTTCAGTATTAGCCTCTGAATTTCTCTTTGAGGATTGATACATGTGGGATAACAGAGGAGGAATGGTCCCACAAAGGATTATGTTAAAGGAAAAAGAAAGATGTGAGTGATTTGTGTTCCTCTTGCCTATTTTGGGCTATTTGTGTCAGGAAAGGAAGATGATAAAATATTCATCTGTGATATCATACGAGAAGGGTGCTCAGCTCCTGAAGCACAGTGGCTGTGGGCAGGCATCCACAGTGGCTCTTCATTAGTAAAGAGGGATAGCTAGACATGAGCCTGGCAGTTACTGGGAGGATGTGTTTACAGCTTAGCTAGAGGGTCTTTCTGGAGCTTTCCCTTGCTCTGGAGAGTTGAGTCTGCTTGGATATCAGTATGTGTCCCTCCAGGGACGCTTGTGCGTGGTTTTAACAGCTCTCCATCGGGGGGACACACACAGACAGACATTTAGTTCCACCTCCCAATGTTTTTCTTGCACAAAGATGTAAAGAAAGAGTGGAAGAGCTACAACCTCAGCTGTCTTTTACTCCCTCTCACACCGAAGCAGCTCTGACAATTTTTCAGTTGTTTAGCTGAGCATCCTCAAGCTTCACGAAGCATCCAGAGTGTTTCTGATTCTCTTAATGCCAACTGCTCTTGCATGAATACCAGCAGTCAGGCAGACTTTCCTTCTCCTCTCTTCCTTCCCTGTACAAATTGCTTCCCCAGGGTCATCCAAACACGGGACTCATCTAGGAGGTAAGGAAATCAGTGTGCTTCAAAACCCAGCTGTCATCAGGTGAATAATTCCTTTGAATGATGAATGTAGTAGGTATCTCATCTACTCAGGAGGGTCCTAAACTTGATTTTGTTTTTCTTTGCCATCAAGACTGTGCTGCAGAAATTTCTTCTTCTGGTGCAATCAATGAAAGTCCCTTCAAATCCCAAGGGCAAATGCTTCTAAATTCCTGTGGGTGCACCAGTCATATTCATCCAGTGCCACATGCAGGAGAACAGGGATGATGTCAGGTTCAGGACAGAGGTGCTTCTGTCTGGTCTGTCTTTGCACTTAGGACTGATTTACAGCTTCATTTTGCATAATGCCTACCTCTGTGTGGATATGTGTCCAGTCTGTAGGCAATAACAAAGATTTGTGGGAGGATCAAGTCCTTCCCAGTGTCAGGGAACTGTCCTTCAGACTTTCCGTCATATTGTCTCTGCAGTCGAGGAAAAAGTTGGCATGTGTGGAAGGTTGTTCATAAGTCTTAGCAGAGGACTTCAACCCTGGAGCATCTTAGAGCAGTTCTGGACCTGCACCCTATATTAATCTTAATGTAAGTCCTGAGATGCACCAACATTTGTCAATTAACCTTTCTAAATTTATGCGTAATGCCAAGAGATGAGAAGATGCACACTTCTGACATCCCTAGAGCCTTGCCCTTTTCTGTTGACTTAACAGGACCAAAACTCTTAAGCTGCCTTCCGTCAGTTTTATGGCTCTCCCTGTCTTCTTGAGATACCACATTATCTCATTGCAGGGGACCTGAGTGCACCGCATCACATCTCCACCGATCGCTCCTTATCTGTCTTGATGTGCAGAGGAGAGTTTGCCACATTTTGTCAGGTTTCACAGTCGGTGACTTTCCACCGGAGTGCAGTAATACTTGAGATAAGCAGCCACATGGAACAAAATGGTACTGCCTGGCAGGCAGTAAACCCTCATCTTTTGAATTTTGTTGTTTGTTCATTTTTTTTTCTTCAACCTTGTTTTACCAAAGGCAGCTAGTACCTTCTGCCTCGTGTTAAGAAAGGCTAGAGGTGCTAACCACCCATAGGAGGAGGTGCACGGGTAGAAGAGTAACGTTAATAACAGATTTCTGCAGAGCAGGGCTGCTATGATGAGGGGACTGGAGCATCTCTCTGACAAGGAGAGGAAAAGAGTCCTGGAGCTGTTCATCCTGGAGAAGAGAAGGCTGAGAGGGGATCTAACCAATCCTCATCAATATCTAAAGGGATCGAGAGGTTGGGGCCAGACTCTCTTCAGTGGTGCCCAGCAAGAGGGCAAGAGGCAATGGGCGCAAACTGGAACCCAGGAGGTTTCATCTGAACAGGAGGAAAAGCTGCTTTCCTGTGAGGGTGACGGAGCACTGGCCCAGGCTGCCCAGAGAGGTTATGGAGTCTCCTTCTCTGGAGAGATTCCAAACCCACCTGGACACGATCTTGGGCAACCTGCTCTGGGTGACCCTGTTTTAGCAGACGGGTTGGACGAAATGATCTCCAGAGGTTCCTTCTAACCCCTACCATTCTGTGATCCTCAGTTGGAGCGGATCTCCAGCATACCCCCTGTCTCTGCTTTGGGAGTTTCTAGCTCCCACAGACAACAAGTTTTGGGAATGGTGAGGAAGACCAGCCTTTCAACCTTCTTGCCCTGCACAGAAACACCAAGTGATTATGGTGAAGTAGAACATTCAGCCACAATGAATGGTGATACTTTGCATTTCATGCCTGAGATATAGAGATGCTCATAGTGACATGGTAGAGGAAATACGTGTTCTGCCAGTTAGGTGGTCATGGTGGTTGTCTTCTGAGGACGTGGTGAGTCTGTTCATAGCAAAAGGATTTGTACAACATCCACACAGCTGTTAGAAACTACAAACCTACAGATCTAAGCAACTTCATGACTGGCTTAGGCATTTAACGTGTTCGATATTGTGGTGGGTTTACCTTGGCTGGGTGCCCGGTGCCCACCCCTAGTCCCTCTATCACTCCCCCCCACACACACCAAAACCTCCGTCAGCAAGGCAAGCGGGGAGAGAGTAAGATGGAGAAGAAGAACCCGTGGGTTATGATAAGAAGCAGTTTTAATAAGCAGCAGAGAAAGCAAGGTCGCGCATGCGCGAAGCAAAAGCAAGCAAAGCCGTTACTCTCTGCTTCCCATCCGCAGGCGGTGTCAGGCCTGTCCCGGGAAGCAGGGCTCCAGAACGCGTACCGGTTGCTCGGGGGACAAATGTCTTCCCCTGAATCCCCCCCGTCCTCCTCCCTTTATAGTTGAGCTGACGTCATATGGTATGGAATATCCTATTGGTCAGCTCGGGTCAGCTGTCCGGGTTGTATCCCCTCCCA
>VYZX01029494.1:796-24910 GCA_013401335.1 Brachypteracias leptosomus | reverse complement strand
CCACATATACGGACTGCATAAATGAGGCATTCTCTGTCCCTGGCCTTTCAGGTGAGGGCTCAAGGTGCAATATGTCTCACATATCTTTACATGTCTGAATCATAAACATTCTCATATGAGTTAATTGCCTAGACTGCCTTTACAGTCAATGAGGAGAAATAGGCACTTCCAATCAGTGATCCACCTGACAGATCATCCTCAAATGAGACAAGTCATGCCTCAGGCATGCCTCTCCAAGTGTCTAAATAAGGCTAAGATGAATCTTGCTCAGATGCCTTCTGTGAAATATAGTTCAGTCATGCTTGGGTGACTGGAGTCAGAGCTGGGCTGGTGGACAAATTCTCCATCCCAGCTGAGCCTCCAAGGCTTCTACTGAAAGAAGACCACTGGACCTGCATGACCTTGAACTCTGTGAAGGGCCAGAGTTTAAGATTATACACCCTAAAGTGTTCCCTTTGCTTTTTATAAAGGACTTAAGAAAATCACTGTCTTTTGTATCTACAAATCAATCAAGACTTGTCCAGGTTTACCATACTTATAGATGTTGATGTCCTGTGTATATAGGTATAGTTAGGAAAGAAACTTAGTACCAAAATAAATTATATCTATCACAAAAATTATAGAAGAGAACGTAAATGTAAAATTGAGAAAATTTACTAGGTAAGTGTAAGGCTTCAATTTTTATGCTCCCACATTATATATCATTACAATTTCATCCAGCTGTTCATTCCTTGAAACTTGGTTAAAGTGCTATATTTAAAGATTTATGGACTAGTTGCCCTACAAACATAGTATATAATTATCTGTGACTTACAGGCAGACTGTGACAAAACTGAATCACTTGTCATTTTTGCTTTGGAAATAAAAGGTCACATTATATTTATATTTGCTTGAGTTTATGGTATCCTGAACACATGAATTTGATAAAACGTGGTGCAATAATATTTTATGAAAATCACAGAATACCCTGAAATCAAATGTCAGTGATCACCTGTTCTTCAGGAATTGTAAGAATTCACAATCAGCTATATTTTTTTTCCTCTGAGTCCCTGTACGTCAGTTTTGTGTGGGTTCCTGGGGATGCCTTGGTGTTGTAAAAGGATAGACTTTATTCTTATTTACGGACTTCACAAGTAAACTACAAATATAGAAGTGATTGGTTTGGTTTTTTCCTACATAAAATGTAGCTGGGTTGTAAAACATGTGAAGTGAGGATGATGTTTTTGTTCCATATAAACTCCTACGACTATAAGCATAATGGATCCTAATCCAGAGCTCAGCTTAATAAGTTGATCTTGTCACATGTTGAGCCGCTGCTTTCTGACTTTCCTTATTTTCTTTTTCCTTAGGGCTTTGCATTTTTTCATGTTGGTAGTTTTGTCTTGAGGTATTCTTGCAACCTACGCATGCTCTCTTACCTACACATTAGTGCAATAGCAACAGCTCAACAACTTCTTACAGTAACAATGGGGGTGGATCAGTGGATGTAAGCAAAACTGGGCCCTTGGTCTGAATGAACTCCAGGCTACAGCTACTGCTGAGAAAGATGCCCATAGTCATAGAATCATAGAACATTTTGGGTCGGAAGGAACCTTTAAAGGTCATCTAGTTCAACACCCCTACAGTGAGCAGGGACATCTTCAACTAAAACAGGTTTCTCAGAGCCCTGGCCAACTTGACATTCAATGTTTTCAGGGACAGGGCATGTACTACGTCTCTGGGCAACCTGTTCCAGTGTTTCACCACCTTCATTGTCAAAATTTTCCTCCTTCTGTCTAGTCTTATTCTACCTTCTTTCAGTTTAAAACCTTTACCCCTTGTCCTTTTGTTACAGGCCTTGCTAAAAATATTGCCCCCCTTTTTCTCATCGGCCCCCTTTAAGTATTGAAAGACCACCATAAGGTCTCCCTGAAGCCTTCTCTTCCGACTGAACAACCCCAGCTCTCTCAGTCTTTCTTCATAGGAGAGGTGTTCCATCCCTCTGATCATTTTTGTGGTCCTCCTCTGGACACACTCCAGCAATATCCTTCTTTCACTGAGGGCTCATGAGGTTCACATGGGTCCACTTCTCATGCTTGTCTAGGTCCTTCTGGATGACATCCCATCCCTCTTGCATGTCAGCCGCACCACTCGGCTTGGTGTCATCTGCAAACTTACTGAGGCTGCACTCAATCCCACTATGTCATTGATGACAACATTTAACAGCACTGACCCCAGTATGGACCCTGGAGGGATACCACTTGTCACCAGTCTCCATTGAGCCAATAACCACTACCCTCTAGATATGACCATGCAGTCCACCCATCAATCCTTCTCTCTTCACTTTAGAGAAAAGAATATTCTGTGGGACCACATTAAATGCCTTACAGAAGCCCAGATAGATGACATCCAGAGATCTTCCCTTGTCCACTGATATAGTCACTCCATCATAGAAGGAGTGACAACATAATGCAGCAAATTACTATTCTGTCACATAAGGAAGCCTGCTTTGGGGACTCTGAATATTTTTAATTTGGTTGAGTGGTGTTTTCTCATCAAATTGCTAAAGAGGAAACCAGGTCATGCCAGTCGTGGTTTTGTACTGTACCTCCAGCCTTTTGAAATGTTGAAAAATTTTCAGCTGGTCAGTTTTTATCTTGAATTTATGCCATGGAGTACATCCAGCCAGTTCTCATTCCCTTGCTCTTTTCTTCCCCCAAGTCCAGTCTCAAGATATCTTCTCAGCTTATGCATTAGAGCCAGAAATACTGAACTGTAGCTGGAGAGATAAAATTAGCAATGTCTTGTCATTTACCAGCTTGGCAATCCTCCCAGCCAGGCTTGCACAGATTGATCTTCCTGGCTGTGCTTGGAGTGTGTCTCATGCAGCAATGGCATCAGGACACCCTTGGCACAGTTTCACTTGGCTACTATGAAGAAGTGCTTTTACTGACAGTGTGTGATGTGAATCAGAATTGTACTGTCCTACTTAAGGACTGGCATGGTTGGCCACCATTTCACTGACTCTCTAATCATCCCTCCGCATCCTTTCTTTTCAGTCTAACATGGTTCCTTGTCCCTTAGCAGCAGAGGTTGGGCCAGCCACCCTCAGTCATAGGTTTGCCCTCTTTCCAGGAATATGTAGGCACATGAACATGGCAGTCTTCTGGCCTCTTAAGACACAGTAGCACACACATATTTATCATATTCCTTCCCAAACAGATTTATCAAAGTGGTCACTGACATTGCCACCTTGAAATTTGCCCTCTTTTGGAATTTCCTCCTTACTGCTTCTTAACTCTCTGCTGCCAGTCATTACTGCTGTCACAGACATCACAGCTGAATGAAGCACAAGCCTAAACCTTGACATCTTTGTTATTATAGAGGATAAGTAGCAATAGCACCAGCTGCAGAAAGCTCTAGCTCTTTTACTGCTTTTTGGAGGCACATCCCACTATTCTGGAAACAACAGAAAACAAGATTTCCACTTCAGGAACCATATGCAGCTGCATTCTTGCTCATGGGACCACTGCCAGGATCCAGTTTATGCTGCCTTTTAATACAACTTGCTCACAAAAGTCATGTGCACACCTACCGAATACAGGCAATCCTTGCAGTACCAATACAGAAATACCATCACAATGGTGGTGTAGGGATTTCTTCTGAAGTTTATTCCAAGGCTGTCACCGATCATAGAAGTTGTTCTATGGACATTGATGATGAGGAGCTACCCATAAATATCCTCTCAGTGCACCAAGGGCAACATTGCACATTGTGCTGGTTAAGTGGACAGTGAGATGCAACACAATAGAACATGTGACTTAAACAGCATGTCCCATGTGATTATGTTGCCATATCTGAGTTGCATTCATAACCAAAAAGTAACCCAACATGACTCACATCCTGTATTAATGATAATGGAATCCCATAAAATTTATGTAATTCTCCTTTCTTTTCCTTTTTCTGTCAAATTTGCATAATACCTCTTATTACCTCACAAGAAGTTAATGGACTTTACAGGATTAATGGGTGGAACCCTGAGCTAGTGTAAATTTTGACCACCCAGCAGAAGTAAAAAAGCTACGTTTCTGCATCTGATCTAATCCATTTTAAGACATGGTATTTACTTTATAGGAGAACCCATAGCATTGACCAGACTTATGAATGATTTCTTAATGTAAGGTCCCTTTAAAAGACTTAGGAAAAAAAAGTAAAGTGTTGTTCTTATTCATTTTAATTATTGTGTTTTAAGTGTAGAATCTCAGGAACTGCAAAATTTTGTTGTCACAGATATATATGTGAAAGTGTGATTACTTAATACATACTGCCACGGAGGGATTGCTCCTGTTACTGCAGGATATGACAGCATGAGTGAAATGAGAGGATGACTTTGATGCAGAAGAGGAATGGACATAGCTTGGGCAGTAAGCCCTGGTTCTTGAAAATAATTGTCAGCTGGGTTGATTTTTGTCTTTGGTGAGTAATGGCTTCAGCGCCTTGGCTGGTTTCCTAAAACCATTCAGCAGGCATCCCTGGGAAGTACCTCTTTAATCCAAGTCTTTTCTTCTCATCTCCGGACTGCCTCAGGATAAGTCTCAGTTGGTTGTGGTTTGAGGGTCCTGGGTAAGAGTGTTCAGTGTAGGGAGGCTTTGTGCAAGACAGATGGCTCTTATTACAGATCTTTGCATTACAAATCGAGGGTAACCGATCACATGATGGGGGGTCTTGCTCTCGCTTTCTCCTTCCAGGCAGGAGTCCTTCTTGTGGAGGTGGGCTCCCAGGCTCTCTCTGCAACCAAAAGCACGGAAAAGTTACAAGAATGTGCTGTCTCTTTGGGATGTCTGTGATACAGTCTGACCTAGTATTTTGGCCAGGAGAACAGGATAGTTGCTTGTCCCTAAGGAGTTTAAGGCATGATGAAGCAAAGAAAACTGCTACTAGGACAAAAACTCCATCCATCCATGCTGAGTTTGATCAATTCTCAGCAGTAATTTGGTCAGGAGAAAAGTTGTTATCTATACTTCAACCCCTCTTATGAATAGAGTGGGTTTGTAACAATATATCATATTTTGCAGCAACTGTATTTTATCCCAATTCCACAAACAGGGTTTTATGAGGATGTAAGTGGAGTGCTGTTTAGCAAACACCGTTTCTGTGGAGTGGCAGTACTTACTAAACAATTAATCATGTTTTATGCAGTCTGCTCTTCTCCTTTTTGTTGTGTTTGATTTTTTTTACTACTGGATGTTTGAATACAGTTAGACAAGTTTCAGGTTTGGTGCCAATGTGCCGTGGTTCAGCTCATGACTATGGTTCTGCAGCATGAAATGTTGCTGATATCCTCAGAATCAATACATTCCTTGGATAACATGACTTTCCAGATTTTAATCTAGTTGGACAGAGTCTCGGTGTCTACCTGTCTCTCCTTGCTGGTACTGATCACAGTGCATTTAGCCCCAGCAGATGGGAAATATACTCACCACTTGTGGCTGGTGCATAGTTCTAAAACATTATGGAAAAGAGCTAGGAGGCATAATGATAAAGATCAAATTGGGATTTTGTCCTATTTGCCACCTTCTGCATTGAAAAATTGTGCAGAATGATTTGTGAAGCAAACACAGAGTAAAGGCTGCTGCCAGATGTGTTCTTGTCTTATAGCTCAGGTGATGCACTGGGAGCTATTCTATAGCATTACTATATATTCAGTATATGAAAATGCATTAAAATCTTTTTTAGGTGGTTGTTGTTTGCTGCTCTTTTCTATGCAAGTTCAAACTAGGACATCAACTCTGGCCCTGACAAATTTCAAGAATTTCAGAGTTGAATTGAAACATTACATCTTGGTCCTGTCAGTATCTGGTAATCTTGTCTGCTTCAGAGGGTATCAAGTTTTCTCCTTTATGCTACTCTTCTCCTAAAACCCTAGGCAATATATGCAACAATGTAAGCTTTAGAAAGTCATTCCCCTCTTTTGTCTGATCCCTAATTGCTTCAACCTGCAGTAGAATGTCAGTCTATCTAATTATCTGGTTACTCCTCTCCTGGGTCCAATATAACCTGCAGTCGTGCACGGTAATGTGGTTTGCAGGTCTGACTGACCCAGTGCACCCTCCATTTATTAGACTGGCCTTTTCCAAAGTTGGTGAAACCTCTTGTGTCTTCAAGACACTGTTATTAATTTGAACTCCATCAGATAAGGCTAGATCTGAAACATTAGCAGACTACAGGGAATTGTGAGTGTAAGGCTAGATAATCTTATCTAGACCTAGAAAGAGTGTGTCCAATTAACTAGGTAAATTTTAGGCTTTTGGGCTTTTTCAAAATATCTAGGCAATCTTATTCTGAATTCTCTGTTTTAATTTAGTCAGTGGAATTAATGTAGAAAGGAGAGCCTACTCCTTTGGTGCTCCTGTTGTAGCAACATTGAAGGGGTAAGAGGTTTCTTGGTACATTTGGCTTTTATTCTCTTGTTCTCTTAGAGCACTCTTTAGAAAAAGAAAATTTTTTTAAAAATGGTTCTAATCCAACAGCTCTACACTGTCTTATTTTAATGCCTCTCAGTAATAAATACAGTAACTACATTTAAACCAGCTAAAATTGCTAAAAATACATCAGGCCCTAACAGGAGCCTAAGCCTGTTCAGCTTCAGCTCGATATACAGATCTTTATAATGAATCAAATGAATAGAGAAGTGATGTTTCCAAATATCTCTCCAGTTTTATATTTGCGCAGTGAATTCATTGGAGGGCTATTATTATGTGCAGGAAGTTCACCATACTGTGAAGATCCAATATTCGATATACACTTTGTTTACTAACAACAATTAGTTTGCACAAGTGTGCTGAAGAGCCAGGACTTCTGGTGAATGAACACAGCTCAAGCCTGTTGAAATGTCCGAGGATTCAAAAGTGCTGCATTAAACTTGGAAGAACAGGAAAATATCTGTGCACTTCCTAATTTTGACCAGAAGAGGAAGTGGAAGTACCATCATGAGAAATACTCTTCATACAATACTTGTTGTGCAATTCTCACCCACAAAATTTTGTGAAGCTTTGTGCAGAAAGCTTTCCTAAGCCTCTAAAACATGGATAATTTCATATATATCATTCTCAATAATTCTGAGACCCAAACTGAAAGAGGAAATGAGACCACCATAGTTTTTAATAATAATAATAAAAAATAAATTAAGATTGTGAAAACTAAAAATTTTGTGCTGTCTTCAAAATCTTGTGTTGTGGGAGCCAAAATATTTTCCTGATCAATTCAAATGATTATGTTTAACAACCAATTTAAACAATCAGGGAAAGAGATGTCCAGTTCTCAGTGAATGTCTATATAATATTTTGATCCCTTTAAGGTCTTCTGAAATTCCCAGTACCAATCAGATAATGAATATCTAGCATATTACTCTTCCAGATTGTGTCAGCAAATGCTTTGTTCCTATGCAAAGTACTACACTTCTTAGATTTTTAAACAAAACCTTTTTCTTTTCATTAGAATTTAACCAGAAACCACATTTTTTTCTTCATTGAAAAAACAGAAATAATGCCACCCCAAAGCATTTTTATAGACATTTCATCAGACTGAGAGTTTAGTTCTTTTTCCTTGCATATCTTATTGTAGTCTCTAGTCCAATTTTATAAACAGCCCTACTCATTTTGGAATGCAAACAAATCTGGGAAAACTACAAGCATAAAATCAGAGGCTGTGTGAATATTAGTATTCCTTGCCTAATACTGATAGTGCATCATGTAGCAGTGTAATACTAGGAATTATATAATAGGTTTGAAACTCAATGCAGAGATGTTTTATAAGAGGTGATTCCCATACGACAGGGGTAACCATTTCACTTTAAGCATTTTTGCTGCATTTGAAATGAATAGCTACTTACTTAGGGAAAGGAATAATGCATTATTTATTCTCTAATATGGTGCCACTGCCTGTACAATGAAAACCTCCAACCAAATTGACAAGGGGAGCTGGAATAGTAGGGTAGGCACAGGCTAAGAGTGTCATATTCATTACAAATTTAGATGGTAAGATAACACCTTCCCAATGAGAAAAGCTGCTGAGAAACCCTGGCCTTTATTAATGGGCCTCATGAGTCAATCTGCAGCAGTGATGTATCATGCTCATTTAGGGAAATGATGTGCTGTGAAAATGCATTATTTTAAAGAGCAAGAGAGTGGACTGAAACAAGTGTATGCCATAAGGAAGCTCAAATCTCTCATGATGTATGCAGATTTTTGGGTGGTCCCCATTTGCACAGCTGTTTAAGCAAGCACTCTAAATGGAAATGCACTTGACATTTTTGTGACTAGCTGTAATCAAACAGCATTAGAATTCAGCTGATCTCACAGAAGATGGTTAAACAAATTTCTTGTTCATTCCCAGATCCTTTTTATGGGAAGATGGAGGGAGAAGACATGTTGATGAAAATGATTCCAGATGGAAAACAGTGTCTTAAAATGAACTTGGAGAGAAATGCAAATTTCAGACACCCCCCACTCCTTCCTAATGCAAGTATCCCATCACTATATTATGTTAATAACCACAGGAGCCAGCATTCACCTCAGATTGTCAGGAACTCTTACCATACAAACACTCACTGAAAAGCCTTGGGATTTAGCCTTACGCTGATAGTGTGTGGGGTGCTAGAAGAGGGAAAAGTTACCACTGTTTTTCAGGGTGGATGTATTCACACTTTCCATACAGTGAACATAAACTCTCTAGTACCTGGTAGCACAGTTACTTGCTCTCTCAGTCAATAATATTTAAAGGACTGTGTGTCTTTCAGCATCTGTGAAACTTGTTATTGCAGTATATAAGTAACTTCTATATAGAGTCCAGTATCTGCTATAAAACACCGCATGGACTTCACAAACTCTCTGAACTTTCTAAAGGTTAAGAACCATGGCCTTGGGCTACAGAAGTGCTTGGGTTTCTTGTACAGTACTTTGGGAGATACTTCTATTTGTCTGGGTATTCATTTACTCCAGTGAGTGTATTTTGCTGTTAATATCAGTGGGAACCTGGAGGGTGAATGTCATCCTTGTTATGCTGGAAATGCAGTATGGCAGAAGAGGTTTTGTAGGGTTTTCTGGAGGCACAGTTGACATGCAAAAAGTCTCCTCTGAGGCCATGGCCATAGCGTCCCTGCAGCTGGCAACACCTAGCTCCTCATTCTGCTGGTGCCAGAGCATTGTCATCAGCCTTTTCCTGGAGGACATGAGCTGTCTTGGCAGCTCCTGGGGCAAAATTCAGTCTGCAGCATAGGAGAGACTGATCTGGTTGTTGTTGTTGTGATGTTTAGGACCAAGTCTTATTTCTGAATTAGTTGGTGTCTGGGACGTCTGTGCATGTGTGTCTAGGGGGGTTGGAGCAGGGCTTGGACATGCTTACAGATGTTGAAAACCAGAGAAGTTGCACTAGGGTGATGGAAACTGCTAGCAAGTTAGCTCTAGATGGGAACACATGAGGGCACAGTAACAAGAACAGACGCACATTTCTTTTATTTAAGAGAAATTACCCCCATCCTTTGCACACCAGCAATGGTCTTTGGAGCAAGGACTGAAGGAGGAGACTGGGATTTGAGCTGGGATCTGTAAGACCAAGCAGAAGCCATGCACACCAGATGGTTGAGGCATGCCTTGTGGTGGTGGCTGAAGTCTCTATTGAAACACCAGGAAAGTGGAGCTAAGCACATCCCTGAGGAGTTGTAAATAGGGGAGGCTACAAGCCCATACAGGTCTTCCACTCTGGTGAGTGATATCATAGTTTCATTTGCTGGAGGTCTTGATGCTTGGTGTTCCTGCAGGGCATCTGGGAGGGCAGGAGCGGTCCTCTCAAGAACAGGAGGGCTGAGCAGGACTATGGTTCAGGGAGGAAAGTGAGACAGGACGAGTGGTCCTTGCCAGGCTGGAGTTGTGTGTGTCCATTCCCCAGAACGAGGCAGCAGGTGTGGGCAACTCTATGGCCCTGTAGGTGCTGCAGTGGGGACTATGGCCTTGCTTGTGCCTGGGCAGTAGCAGGGTAGTGGTGCTGCCCACATGAGCCCTTGGCTGCACTGTCGTTGCCCTACTGCTGCTAGAAATGCCTGAAATAACAGTTTTCTCTGCCTGAATGCAGAAATTGGTTATTTGTGAAGCCAATATAAGGGGGAGAAGTGGGTCTTTCACCTATCCCCTCCAGAGCACAGTTTTCACAGGTCTTCAGGAGATCTCAGAGGTAACCAAATCTGCTGCCCCTGCCACCAAAGGCTCCCATACAAAGAAAAGGACTTTGAAATCTGCTCTGAGAACAGGTGAATGAGCAGTTGGAACTGCTAGTTTCAGCACTTGCAGTGAGGAGGAAAGTGTTTTGGGAGAATAGGTCTTTGTTTAGCTATATCCAGGAAAGACTGCTTCTCACAAAAATGAGAAAACAACTTGTTAGGTGGTCAGCGATTGGGGTTTGTAAAGTTTAACTCTACCCAGTGCTAGACAAGACCAGTTTGCCGTCACAAAGCCAGATATCTTGCCTTGGTAAGAGACGAGCTTTCCTTGCCTCTTCCAACCCAGACTCAGCTTGCCACCTGGGCAGGGGATGGTACCTGGGATGGTGAAGCATTTGTGGTTTGTGTCAAGTCTGAACTGGAAGCTGAAAGACAGGAGTGACAGGGTCACAAAAAACCCCACCCTTGATTATGTATGTGCTGGGATATCCCAGCTCAAGGGAAACTCAGAGGCAGGACATCATGCCTTCCTCAAAGGTAAGAAGAAAAATTAGCTCTATCCCAGCCAAAACCAGGACAACAAGTCAACATCAGTCAGATTCCCTGCAGTGTTTTGCTGAGGTTACCACTAGTGCTGAACCACCTCATGGTTCCCCAAAGGACTGAGTGAAAGCTATTTATTCCTGCAACAAATGCAGCTGTCCCTCCCTGGAAAATATTGATATGATTATCTTAAATTATTTTTTCAAATGCTAGTCCTGCCTACTGCGCTATTACCAGTGCTGGTTACTTCATCAAATCTTGCTGTTCAGTTGCCACCTCCAACTGCTGGCTGATTTGGTTGGAGCTGTTCTGGTTTCTAACTGTTTTCTTCAAAACTATGGTGTACTTTTTTTCCCCCTTTTTTAGCATTTCATTTTCTTGTTGCTCTTCTGTAAGATAAATGAGTATTTTATGGTAAATTATGAAACGTCTGTTATTCACCTCAGCTCTCAGAACAGCTCCAGAGATGTCACTCTGTTCTCTCAGGATGGATATGCTGTAACAGTAATCGTTTGCATTTATATAGCACTTGTCATCCCAGAAACTCTAAGCACTTAGCAAACTTCCGCTAATTTTATATATATTCATTGCAGCTATAGAATTTATGCTGGAAGTTCCTCATCAAAAGTTCCATTGAAATCAACTGAGTGTTGCACGGTCACAAGAGTCAGATCTGATCACAGTTTTGGGGACCCTGGACTTGTGCAAAGTATTCAACACTGTCCTACATGACATCCCGGTCTCCAAATTGGAGAGACATGGATTTGATGGATGGGACACTCCATGGATAAGGAATTGTCTGGAAGACCACACTCAAAGAGTTGCATTCAATAGCTCGATGTCCAAGTAGAGACCAGTGATGAGTGGTGTTCCACAGGGATCAGTACTGGGACTGATACTATTTAATATCTTTGTTAGTGACACGGATAGTAGAACTCTGCAAGTTTGTGGATGGCACCAAGCTGAGTGGTGTGGCCGACATGCTGGAGGGAAGGGACACCATCCAGAGGCACCTAGATAGACTTGAGAGATGGGTCCATGCCAACCGCATGAAGTTCAGCAAGGCCAAGTGCAAGGTCCTGCACCTGGATTGGGGCAATCCCAAGCACAAATACAGAAAGGGCAGAGTATGGACTGAGAGTAGTCCTAGAGAAAGATTTGGGGATGCTGGTTGATCAAAAGCTCAATATAAGCCAACAACATTTGAGTGCAGCCCAGAAAGTCCACCCTATCCTGGGCTGCATCAAAAGAAGCATTGCCAGCATGTCAAGGGAGGTGATTCTATCCCTCTACTCTGTTCTCATGAGACCCCACCTGGAGTACTGCATCCAGCTCTGGAGTTCCCAGCACAAGAAGGACATGGACCTGTTGGAGTCCAGAGTAGGGCCATGACAATGATCAGAGGGCTGGAACATCTTTCCTACGAAGACAGGCTGAGAGGGTTGGGGTTGTTCAGCATGGAGAAGTAACGGCTTTAGGGAGGCCTTATTGTGGCATTTCAGTATCTGAAGAAGGCCTACAAGAAAGCTGAGGAGAGACTTTTTACAAAGGCTTGTAGTGATGGGATGAGAGGTAATACGTGTTCAAACTGGAGTAGTGTAAATTTAGATTAGATGTAAGGAAGAAGCTCTTCACTATGAGGGTGGTGAGTCACTGGAACAGGTTATGCAGGGAAGCTGTTGATGTTCCATCTCTGGATGTGTTCAAGACCAGGACAGATGGGGCCTTGTGCAACCTTGTCTAGTGGAAGGTTTCCCTCTACCCATGGCATGGGCATTGGAACTAGATGATCTTTAAGGTCTCTTCCAACCCAAACCATTCATTCTATGATTCTATGACCCTGATATCCAAATGTGTACAACTCCTCTGTGAAGCAAGTACTGAATATCTCCTCTTCATATTGCTTTTGTGGAAACTGAATTGCAGCCTGTTCACAGAAAAAATCTCAATTTACACAGTGTCTGGAGCAGAACCAGGACCAGAATTTTTCATCTTTACTCTTCAGACTGTTGCTTCAGCCTCTCAACTTTTGTGCTTTATTTGGGTGAGGCATAAGAAAAGCATGCATTTATTTAATCTGATCTCTATATTTTGCCCAGGTTTGGAGGATCAGACTCTAGTGTCCTTCTCCTCTCCTGATGAGATTGCAAAGGTCTCCTCAACTTTGTAGGACTGAACGGATGTCAGTGAAGGCAGGCAGTGGTCCTTTGTGATTATTAGTAAACATGTTACCTTCTCAAAAGATTAGGAGTCTATCAGAAAATAACATGTCTGGGCAAGTTTGTGTTGTATACCTAGCTGAAAAAAATCTTTCCATTGGAGCTGTTCTGGTCCAAACTGTGCTTAGATAGTGTGGGCTCTGTAATTAAAATGTATATGATGAAAAAAGCTTGCAGTGTATGCAATGCTGGTTTTGACTAGTCTGACTTTGTTTTGGGTAGGAAGCAAATGCTAAATGAGTTTAACAGGGAAGAAGATGAGTAAGTGTATGTTTGATACCAAGTCTTTTAACAGAGGCAGAGATCATTTCTGTGTTACCAGAGTCCAGTTAATTATCTGTATACTGAGTATCAAATGTATTTAAGCTAATATTTGAAAAAGTGAAACATTATGTCAGTGTTGACTGATCCTTTTCTCCCTGATCGGTGTAGTCCTGTTACCACCCTGAGAAAAGCTGAGGAAGTTTCTTTCTTTTTCTTCTACATCTTTTGTACCTGCTGTGTTTAAGAGTATTATCTATCCTTATCTGCTTCCCACTTCTCTGTTTTTTGTTAGAAAACTATTTTTTTCTGAAAAACTACTTTCTTGTCCCCTTTTTTGTTTAAGATGGAGAAGCCTAACTATGCATTGCGCTGTAGCATGCAATGTCTCTTTCTACTTTTGAGTATCTGCTCTTTGTAATCTCTGTGAAGAAATCTAGTAGTGCACATATTTTCTTCATCAGTGTGACTGTCTTTTGAATCTTTGGCCTGTCCTGGTTTGTTTTTGGTTTTTTGGGGGTTTTTTTGTCATGACTTTATGCATAAGAGTCCATTAAGTCTTACCAATGAACTTATTGTTCTAAAATAGGTGGTTGTCTCTCTGAAACTAGAACTGTTACTACAGCACCATATACTTCCTTTACTTTTGAGGTTCAATGTATGCAGTAATATTAGAAGACTTTAACTGCTTTGGCAAATAGTCACAGAGGCTAGAGATTTTGAGAGAAAAGTGTTACCATGCTTTGCAGAAACTGTACTTGTGTTTGTATTGTTTAGTGTGCTATGGAAGACTTGAGTTCCCCTAATGAGAAAGGGCTAAGCTCCCTTTAGAATGAGGCAAAGGGGCAATAGCATGCATTTGGGAAGTTACCACAAAGCAACTGAGGCAAAGCAATTTGTTTCCATGTGGTACTATTTTGCATATCAAAGCCTTCAAAAAGTACTGCAAAAAGGCAAAGAACATGCATAGGTGATTATGATAGTTGTTACAGCAGTCTCCCCTCTGAAATGTTTTTAGAAATGTAGATAGATTAAACCTTTTATTCCAGATTTCATTGTTTATTCCTTCTCCAAAGAGATTGATCCCTTTTCCTAAATAAAAACTTCTTCTACATAGATATGGAAATCTCCCCCTCTCTTTTGGGCTAGAAACTTTGGGAAGTAGAGGGTTTTTTAAGTGTTAAACAAGAGTCCAGTTTGCGTGCTTCAGTACAGAATGTGTCTTTCACAGACTTTGTGTCCTACATAAATCTGTATATTTTAAAACATACCTGACAAATTTCTCCATATCTCCTTTATGTTGCTTTTTACTGAGTCTCAATTGCCACCATATACAACAGTAATGAAATCTTTTGGGATGTTTGGGAGTTTTTCCTGGCCTCTTTTCTCAAAGCATATTGCAGCATCCTCCCTTTCAGTAGCCCTGGTCTTGCCTCCAGTCCTTCACTGAAGATGCAACTGCAGTTTTTTTTCAGCAAGGGTTCTTGAACTTGCATATGCAACACAAAGAAGTTTTGAGCAATGTCAAGTTAATGATGATAATAGTGAAAGAAAAAAATACGCAGCTCTTGACTCTCCTTTCAGGAAAAGGTGTACTGGGCTACCTATGGGGAAGACTTGGGGAGGGGGGAGAAGCAATTAAAATGTTTTTCAAAATCCATGTTGTACATGTTGGTAATCCTCATGGATGATTAGTTGTGCTACACTATGTGCCTTCATAAAGTGCATTGGGAAAAACATGAGTTGATCATTTACATATGGAAATTCCCTGACTATGCAAGGTCATTATGAAAGATAAAATGCACATAGCCAGAGGGGACTGGAAATCTCATGAATCTGTCCAGTTGTTTGTCCACTAGTTCCTCTAGTGGTTGAGGATTTTGGTGAGGCACAAGAGGAAAGCGTGTTCTGCTGCTATGTAACACCTATTATTCAGGAAAGGGACGGTGTTGGACATCTACGTTTTCTTTCTGAACCTATTCTGTATGGTACAGTCCCTTCCATAAAAAAGGGGTTGTGTGGAGTGCCAAGAAGAATGTTAATTATCTCCCCTGTGGAGGGGATCAGTGTAAGGAGCAGCAGGTTGCATTAGCAAGACTGTAAGTCTTCTTTGTAGCGACTTCACTGGCACCATCACACTCCATTGAGGGAATGAAAATAGGGACTGTTTGCAGAAGTGTTGAACTTGCAAAAAAGTTTCCCAGATCGTTAGTGTTTGCCAACAGATCTGTCTTGTTTTTGTAATTTAGTAACAGCTGCTGTCTTTATTATCACTTCTCTTATTGCAGGCCTTTATCCGAGTGATACTGCATAACAATTTGCTCTACAGCTCTGAAAAATATCTGTGTGAAGCAGAGCTCTGGATGGTAGTGGCTCATGTCAATTTTAAAACAGAAATAGCACTTTTAATTAAAGCAGTCTTACGGAGATTGCAGTACATACTAAATATCTACTAAAGGCATATTTTCTATTCAGGATAAATCACTGTTCTGTTGCCAGTGTTTGAAATATCCTGATAGAGGGTGCTGGTGCTTTATTTTAACATCTAAAAATGGGTCAGCTTCACTTGCCTTTGTTTTTAAATCTCACCGGGTTTTTTGTGTTGATAATAAACCCTTAGGAAAAAGCTGGATTTTGCCTTTGTTTTGTAATGAAGTGTGTTTGGATCAAGTCCTGCAACAAGTCCTGCTGTTCTTTTTAGGTAGCTGTTGCAACTCAGTGTTTCAGTTAGGAAATGGAATATTTGGAGGAGAAGGAACAGCACTACCTCTGAGAGGCTTCCAGGTAGATTTTAATTCAGTACATGGTCCCATCTGGAGTGATCAAGAATGCAAGGGAGCCACTAAGGTGGCCCAATCCATTAGGGAAGGTATGGCCAGGTTTTTTTTGCTGAGTGTAGCCAAATGCTGAAGTTAGTAGGAAGATCATGAGCCTTTCTCATTCCATTTCTCTCCTGCCAGTTTCTCCTTCGTATTTTGCTATGGTAACATAAAACCAGAGGTCATATGTACCTTTGCTACAAGAAAACTAAGGATTTGATGTTAGACCTGTAGGTGGCTACTGTGACCAGTCAATCCATCAAGACAAGAAGCTACAAAAAGACTTTCTTGAGTATGGTTTAGGACTGTGGATTGAACTTCCACAGGATCTAGGACCAATGCAAACCAAAGCACCTCCAGCACTACATGAAAAGTGCATGTTCGACCTTGTCTTTCCTAACATAACATAACAGTGGTTTGTGTGTCTAATTAAAAATAACAATAATAATAAAAAGCAAACCAAAACACTACACTCTATATGCTTCTACCCCTGGGGAGGGGATGAAGACATGAACACATGTCAGCCATATCACTTTATGAACTTCTGAAAAGCACTCAGATACTCCAATGATGAGCATGGACACAAGACTTTAATAGAAGAAAGTGGAATAGAATATTGACAGTTATTTTGCATTCCCATTATTCCTGGGCCTAAAATATAGATAGCCTATGAAAGGGCGTTCCTGAAGAAAGGCACAAACTAGCTACAAACAACATGACAAAAGCATTTTCCACTCTATTCCTAGATCTGAACATTTGCTTGTCACTATCCCTGCTGTAATGAGTTGTGGCATAGCTGCATCCACTAGAAAGTGTGATTATGAGGGTTATGCATCTTCTATCAGCTTGCATCATCTTGCTGGTGTGCCCCACTAGGATGCATGTGAAGCTAATTCATTTTCACACCTGAATCCCCTGAAGTCATCACACCCTGCTTTTAGACCACAATGTGAGGAAGGGTATTAAGACTTGGGACTTTGAGTGCAGAGGCTTCTACTGCTCTGTAAGTGTCTCTGCTGCTAGAGAGGATTTTTCGTTATCTGTCAGCAGTGCTGCCTTGTGTCTTTGTTGTGAAGGATTGAGGAGAGAGACCAATTGCACATATAAGTGGTGGTGATGCCATGTGGCACAGGTGATCAGCATTATTATGAAAACTGTATTATTTTCTTGGAGCTAGTTATAAGTGAATACTGTATCTGGTTTGGTTGCAGAGTCAGTGTAAAAAGGTAAAACACTATTTTTTTTTAAGTGAAAACTTTCAAAAATGAAGTTTCTGAAATGCTTTGTTCCTGAATCAGTGACTGGTTCCTGTTCAGTTTAATAGGGAACTACAGAACATTTTCCTTTGTAGGAGAGCTTTTTCTCCTTTACAATCAGAAGATCAGTTGCTTCTCCAGTATGTGTAATGTCAAAGATCTGGAATGAATGCTTGGGTTTATCACAGGTAGTTAGCCAGCTCTGAACGGAGCTCAATTTCCTCTCCCAAGTGAAGTAGCGCAAAGAAATAACGGGCTTTGGATGCAAAGGCTAGTTCTGTGATAATTCCTAATTTATGTGCTGTTACAAATACTCCTCAACTGAAAAATCTGAATGTGAGCTCCTTGCCTGTTTTGACAAGAGTATTTGTTCATGCTTGATACTCTTGTGGAAATGTTTTGGATACATATGCTGCCTTTAATAGTTTGAATTTACTTGCACTACTGTTATCACATTCCAGCTAAGTTACCTCTCATGTAGTTTTAGCTTCTATGCTGTTTAATGTGACATTTTGCCTGTATATTTAGTAGGTATTTTTAAAAGCAAGAGATTATGCTAGTCTCCACCACCACCCAAAAAACCCCATTCTTGTAAATGAACTTCTCTTTCAGCTACAGCCTCAACTGAAAAAAAAATCCTGAAATTGGAAAGATAAATCCCATCTTTAGGGAGACTTAACTGGTACAGCAAGCTATAGAAACCATAGGCATAAGCATAAGCTTAACAAAGGAAATAATTAATGGTGTTCCTTGCTATATTTTAAAAGGACACGGAACTTCAGGAAATATAAGGCAGTCAGATACATAGAATTCAGATACCTTCTCAAAAGCTGAATAGATCACTTGAGTAGGAATAATTTTTAGATCATCAACAGTATGGGTTAGTTTTTATGGGAAAATTTTGGTGGTGATGTTGGGGTTTTTTGTTTTGGTTTGTTGTTTTTGTTTGGGTGTTAGGGTTTTTTCCAAAAACAAACACACACCACCCCCTGCCCAATAAAAACAAACAAGCAGACATCTTTTGGCAGCAACACTTCCTGGTTTGGGAAACAGAAATTATTCATGGACTTGGAATCATTGTCATCTCCTCAGATGCTCAGCATTCCAAAACAGTTGTTTCAGCAATTGCAAATAGTGACCAGGGAGGATTAGCAAGGATATTCTATCTAAATCCTTTTATAAATTGCCAGGATATGCTTTTGTATGTGCTGTTTTAGATTTATCTGATCTGATTATAATGTGAAAGCTGCCCCTCCAAAATTGCAATGGGGGGGCACGGCTTCTGTGTGAAGCCAGCAGAAATGGACTGTGCAAACTTGGAAACTCCAGGAAAATCTCTGATATGGGCACAGACTACTTAACAAATGGTGTTCAGGCTCTTCAAATGTCAAACTCTCTTGCCAATGCATGAAAAAAGGACAGAGATTAGCTCCTGGTTTTGATGTAGGTTTTAGACACAGGGAAGGATATGGATTAATATCTTGAAAAGACATGTTAACATACAAAATAGATAAAAATGAAGTCACAAAAAATATTTATTCCTTTCTGCTAGTGCCTCTGTCTTGGAATCAAGGAACTGGACAGTGAAAGAGAAAGTAGACTGCACATCTTGACTTATCCTACAGCACTTAGGTACTGGTCAATGACATCTCCAACTATAATATTGTGGACATTTTTAATGCATATATTTGTACATTTGTCTCATGAATTAGGAGTCATCCAAACCATGTTTTTAGGTGACTTCACGGGAACCTTGTATTAAAGTACTCTTGTGCTTTGTTGGATAGGACAAGGATACATTGAAATATTGCCACCCAGTCAGTGCAGTCCAAAGACTTTGTCTTCAGTGGAGCCAACAGAAGGGATCACATTCCCTTAGGTAGCCATTATACCTCAGCTGGCTCTACAGTATTTATTTGTGACTGGAGCAAGGGGATTCGCTGTCCTTGGATTGGAGTCTGCGTTGTGAAGAGTCCTGCCAGATATACTAAGCACTTTAAATATCTGAGCAGATGCCTCCTGGAAGCTCTGCCACCAGTGTCAATTGGGAATCTTATTCCTTAACTTATGAAATCTAGACTTTGTCTATGCCTTTGTCTCTGAGAAATATATCTCCCTGAAATTCAGCTGCTGAGTTGCTGCATTTCTGAAAGATTTGTTCTTTTTCCTTCATTTAACTTCATGATAATGTCATTTTACAAAATATTGATACAGCTCTGCCTTCCCTTTTCTCATGCTCTTTTCTCTGTCAGACTCCCCCATTCTTTCTTCAGATCCCAGCTTTTTCCACATTCCATCTTTGCCCTGTCTCATTAGGTATCCCTTACCCTTTGCACTTTTCAGGCCATCATTACTCACTTCAAAGACATTACTGAGTCCTGAGAAATGTATAATAGAGGGAAATTTATAGAGAAAGAGAGGGAAACAGGACCTTTGGCTGGCTCTCTGATTTTTTTATTAACAAATACCCTTTGGTAATGAAGACTTCAAGGGAGCTTCATTAGGGTTTAAGAAGAGAACAGTGTGAAAGTTAATTACCTGGAGCCAAGAATCTGTATTTTCCCTTCAGCAGTCCAGTACTATGCTTTAAAGGCAATCAATGGAGAGTTGTCTGGCAAACATTCAATCATTCCTTTGAATGTTCAGTGTAATTAGAGCCCCTCCTGTCTGTCAAGAGAAGACAAATTGTTTTTGGACTGTTAGCAGTTTAGTACTGTAGTATGCCTTCAACCTTTATCATAATTATATTACCAATATTCGCAGAAATTTCCCAAACTGAGAAATGGGAACTTATTACTAAGCTAATTGCTTGGTAATGAATTGCTGCTCTTCATGGAGAAATGCTTTATTTATTTTTTTCCCCTTGATTTTCTTTATGGCCCTCAGTATTTGCAATGCAAATACAAACCAACTTAGATGCTTTCTGTAAAAAGAGTAATCTACCCCATAGTTGTGGCTAATTTTTGTTTCTAGCTGGGGCTATGAACCACTGTGGAGGGGGAAAACAAACTAACAAAAAAGGTAAAATCCAACTCTGTCCAAAATAAACTGCTTTCAGAGACACAAAGATGTCATTAGTATCACAGAAGCTACTGTTAGCCACTTACAGGAAAAATAATTTTTCTTTGCTTATAGTTTGTTGATGTTTTAAAGCCATTATGCCTTTCCATGTCACTTATGTCTGATAACTGTAAGTCATAATGTGATTGCTGTAATGCAAAGACATACTGTAGACTTAGTCCAGTAAGAATGCTAGCAGATAGGGGGGTGTGTGTGGGGGGGGGATGGAGATATGGTGGAAGAGTTGATTTGGGTTTAGGGAGCAGTAATAAATGCTTAATCATTTTTGGAGTGTCTCAGTAGTGATAATCCTTGTCACTGCAAACCTTTGATAAAAAGATAAAGAAGTTTGACTCAGACAGTTAATTGCATTGAATAGGAAAATAAGTGGATGGATGAATCAGTTCTGTTTGCTTTGTCACTTTCAAAGCAGCCATTGTCTTATAATATTCAGTCACTACATGGTCTGTGTGCATGGAGTTACAAAACCAATTTTTAATATAGAAGGCTGACGAGGTTTAGAGTCAGCTGCGGATAAAGTACATTGTGTGTAAAACAGCATACTTAGTGTGCTAAGAGAAAAAGGATGTGTATCTCTAGGCCAGGTTGACCAGGAAGTTTTGGATGAGGTGCCAAACATGCAAACGCAATTCAGCTGCCTCCTTTCAAAGTAGAGGGGGAAATACTATTTAAAAACTGCAGGTATTAGTGAGGCTGCAGCTGTTCATGCTAGCTGAGGATGTAACTTAAAGTACTTAGCTGCGTTGTGATATTTCATTCTCTAAAGCATTAAACAGGGAGTAATAGCAATGCCCTCCTATTTAGTACATTAGATCAAGCAGATTGGGACATAGATCTTGGTATATTTGATTTTCACTATGTTCTGTAGTGCTTTTCTACACCAAATTTCATGCTGATGGTGTGCAATACCTTATAGAATGGAACAGGACACGCTGATTGCATACCTTGAAGAAAAAAAGTGCATGTTTCTGTGCATTGCTGCTAAGTAACTGGTCTATGTCATGTGTTTCTTATAATATATCTACTTATTATGACCCTCTTGTTCCTCTTTGGAGCACTTCTCTGATATAGTGGTTCTTCTCAGTCTGGAATAAGACCCATTTCACTATTCCTCTCCCTGGGCTGATTTACATCCAGTATATTATATTTTGTGTGCCAGGTACTGTTCAAAGCAAGCATGTTTAAGCTCTATTGTATTGACATGTAGCCTTTTGATCAGTTCTCCATTCATGGCAACTTCTTTTTTCAAAAAGCTTTCCACATAAACGTGCTTTGCTCCTTCTCTTACCCTATTCTGTGTCCTGCCACAGTATGCTGTCCCTGGCTTCTCTCTTGTTGTTTCTCTCAGTCAGCAGTGTTCCTTGATGAAAACATCTTTTGTTTTTCTCCCTGCTGTTTTTTTGACCACTTATTTTCTATTATATTCTCCATGGTTTTGCTTCATTTTTTTTTTTTGTTTTCTGCCTGGCTATCCTATTTCAACTTTCTTGGACATTAAAGATACTTAAAAGCAGTTTGAGAAACATAGTCAGAACTCTTAATTTCCTAAATGGTGTTGCCAGCTCTCTTTTCTGCACTCAGTCAATTCATATCCCCTGTGGAGGCTAAAAGCACAGTACTACCTTTGGGGGTTTTTGTTTGGTTTAGGGTTTTTTGTTGTCATTTTTGGTGTTTGGTTTTTTTTTTATTTTAATGCAACTAGCAAACTGACTAGATATTATTGTATAACAATCCATGCATGAGTATAAAGTAAAGCCTTGACATATCCCTGTGCAAGGGGTACACAAAAATGACAGCTGCTGCTGCTCCAGACTGCTTCACAAGGGTCATGGTAGGAAACTGAATACCTCCCAGACTCTCAGGTCAGGGTCTTCAGCCAACTTTCATGTTCTAACCCGACTCAGGGTAGGGTTTCTGTTGCTGGGACGTGGTGCTGAGGTCTGTGTTGGCTTTCTCAGTGAACCTGATCCAGAAGACCCAAGGCAGAAATAGTGTGTTGATCATGGAAAGAGAGAGAGGAACAGTGTTAGAGCTGGCAGTAGAGCATGGTAATCCTTTGCTTGCAGCTCTGTGGCTAGCCTTCCAAAACTGGAAGTCACTGACTTGTCCATCAAGTGTCTTGGTACTCCAGTGGCTGATGCAATTCAAGGGAACCTCTTGGTATTTGGACTATGAATCTTAAAATAGCTATTGGGACAGCACCCAGCAAACAGACCACAGGAAAACAGAGGGATTCACAGACTGTCTGCATCCTAACCAGGAAGGAGTAGGAATAATTCTGCATTTTAAGGAAAAAGATGGGGTATTAAGATTATATCCTTCATAAGAAAGCAATAAGAAATTGTTCTTTACAGAGAAGAGTGGGCATGATTTGCCTTGGTATAAAACAAATCCCCTATACCAGAGGGTGGGTTTGGATTTGTGCAATGTACGAAGGATGTCTCTGTGTAGTGAAGGAACATGTCAGAGTCTTGCTGCCAGGAGACATATATGCTGCATGTCTTGCCTAGATCATTGGGGAATATCAGACAAACTGACCTACTCAGCAGCAAAAATACAGGTGCCGTATGTGACAGCTCTCTTCACATTTTTGCAATGGCAGTAGCTAGTTTGGGCAACCCAACTGCCCTAAGTCATACAAGTCAAATCAGCATGTAAACATGTTTTACAAAAGGAGCAACACTAGCAAGCTGCACATAAATAGTTTGTGTCTCAAACCGATTTTGTGAAACTTATTAGTCTGCCTTATTAGATAATTGCCACTCATTGATATTAAGTAGGAATGCTCAGACTGACCCGCCTTGTTATGAAGTGGCAAGGAAAGGAATATGTGTAAACTGAATTCTGTAGCTCCAAACAGGAGGTAACACTTGCACCAGTAACACTTCAGTGCACAATTTTTTTTGAGTGCCTGCTTGATCAATGTCTTCCAACAACACTAGTTTTATAAGACCTGTCTATGGCTTCGAAAGAGTAACGCTGGAGCCTTTAACATTTTGCTCAATAGCAAACATTTGAATACTTTATTAAATGGCATGGAAAAATATATGAAATATCATTATCACAAATGGTTGTTTAAAAAGACAGTGATTATGGCAAAAACTCATTTGTACTTGAAATATTGTAATAAGATCAGATAATGTTTGACAACAGTGACATAGGAACAAATGTATGTCTAGGGACTAATGTATACTATAAGTTCTTCCCATTACATGTTTGATCTCATCTAAATCTATTTGTAAAGATCTTTTAGGAAATACTTCTTGTAACAAAAATCTGCTATGCTCTTCTGCCAGGAGTCAAATGATGTCGCTGTGCAGAGTGATGATCACGGAACATAAATAAATGCCGTGAATGTGATGTAGTTTGTTTTGCAATCTGAAGCAGGCAACAATAAGCACAGAAGAGCTGAGCTATGTGGAAGGCATTGGGGCTGATGGAAGACAGAGGGGTGTTCTGAAGTGGATCCCTCCTTTGTTTCCTTACTTCTGGAAAGACTTAGATTGAGATTTTCAGAAGTGTCACTACATTTGTGTTAGCTACAATGGATGCTTGCAAACACTTGCATTTTTTTTTTTCCTGTGGTCTGATAAGAGTTAAAGGCCCTGTAAAATGTGCCATAATAGTGTCACATCCACCAACAGCCCCGAAGGGTAAGTTAATAGCTGTTGTGGTTTAAGGTTTGGGGAAGGGGAGGGACAGGTGGAGCGGCTATTCCACTTCCCTTCCTGCCACACTCTATA
>VYZX01029480.1:0-26254 GCA_013401335.1 Brachypteracias leptosomus | reverse complement strand
GCTTTTTAGGTCTAGGTCCTTGGATGATTCAAATAATTCAATGGCTTGCTTCTTTTATCCTTCCAATCTTGGGGTTATGCATTATAGTTCCCTGCTTAATACAATGCTTGTGAATAATGCTTGAACAATTTATATGAACCTTATTTAAAGAAAAAGGGGGAGATGTAGGGTTACACTTTGCAGAAGAACCATGCCTGGGTTTGAAGATAAACACTTTTGAGAAAGTATGTGAAGTATGTGAAAACAGGATGTGTTACAGGGTTCGTGATATATGTTCAATAGCCAATGGTAGCACTTTTAAGGACACGTGCTTGAGGCATGCAACCAATCATATACTGACTCCCACGTGATGAGAAGCATGTTATTATATAAATGTCGGAGTGATCCAAAAATAAAGTGTCAACTTATGCACATCATATTGGTGTTGCATCATCCGGGCCTCGCATGAATCCCCACGCAAAATGTAAGTGACTTATTAATAAATGTGATCATATAAACTTTACGGTGAAAATTCAATTCTACCTTTAATAGCGTCTCTAAAACAGTAAACTTTATTGTAAGACCAGTAACTCTTAATCAGATCCTAGCACCAATATCAGGTGTTTCATTTTCAATATTTAATCAGTTTGTCCAATTGCTTCTTGGAATATTTCATGCCCTAAATAAGATCAAAAATGCCAATGAAAGTGTCAGGTTCTGCTGGAAACTGGACTGATGCCTTCACCCTCAGTTCCAGGAAAATTCTTCTTGACCAAGAAAAGCATTCCTCTTTGGTTACTGCAAGATTTCATATCTGAGAAGCAGAGATACTAATGTAAGAGGTGAAAGATTAGAATTTGTCCAGAAAGCCATTCTGAAACTTGGGTTAGAAGCAATTTCAGAGTCACATTATGCCGAGAAGATAATTTGGCACAAATTCTAATGACAACAAGAAAATAACTGTGATACAAGCTGATCACAGGTCTCTATGTTTGTTTGGTTTAAGTCTCTACACTGTACTCCTACACACTATCATCCTCTGCACTTATTCCTAATCTTTCCATTTGAAGTTTTCAGAAGTGCTCTAGGGCATCTTCACTCTGCCTTCATCACACCATTTGCAGCACACAAACATGCATAGCCTGGATTTTCCCATAAGTATATTTTCTGTTTTAAGACACCATTGTTCTTTACATGCAAACACATAATTTGCCAGTCACTAATTTCTTTCTCAAGCCATAATGTCTTTAGCATATTTAAAGGCAGGTCCACAAACTTTATATGCTAGGTTAGCACATCATTAACTTTTTCAGGGATGCTATTTACATCTCTTTCCCAAGAACACATGGAAGAGTTCTTGCCCATTTGGAAATTCTGTGTGGAGCCAAGCTTCCTATACTTTATGCAAACACTCAAGTTTTCGGGAGCTCCCCAGTTCTGAATGCTCAGTTTGAGTGCCTACACCCAGACTAGCCATAAACAGTTGCTTGAGCCTCTGCAGTGGGGCACAGGAAAGAGAATGAAGATGCAAGATGCAAGTATAATCTGCTCTACCATTGTAACATTTCCACCAGATCGTGAGAAAGAGTAGTCTTGACTTTCAACTGCAAATTTGTGTGGCTGAAGAGTGTAGAAAAAAACAGCAATTTGTGGTCCACAAATGCAGTTTGAAGTCAACTTCACTGTACCAGCATAAAACACCCCTGTCCCTTGCAGAGTCTAGGTTGAACATAAGCATTGCATATACAGCACAAGAAAAGAGGTGTTTGGGCTCTGCACGATTAATATTTTGCCAAAACACAGAAATATTTGAAAGGAAATAAAAGCTGTCATATGCAAGGTTAATCTTTGCAGTTCTATGGATTGTACAAATAATGAAGAGCAAGAAAATTAATGAGAAAATTAACTTTGTTATTACTGAATCTTCTGCACTTTTGTCTCACCACCAGTTCTGATAATGTTAAAAAAAGTCCTACAGACCGACTTTGGTGTAGCTGTACCCAAGACTCTGCCCTAAATTCAATACCTATCCTACAGAAATTCTAATTTAACTTATTTGCAAAGATGTATGGTGGCTATAAAATATGTACGTTTTTGTACATAACATAAAATTATGTTTTTCTGTACATTTCAGCCAGCTATAGCAGCTATTGACAATTTTTTAATGACTGAAGGCTCTGTGGCATCCTCCTTCTGTAAAAGCTACTGTAGTTCTAAACGCAGACAAAACTTGCGCACAAAGTAACGTATTGATGGCCTTATCTCTGAAGTATACTACATCATCCATGGGCACAAACCAACCCTTTCATGCTCTTTGGAAAGAAAAATATGACAAGTTCTTGAGAAATTCCTCCACTCCATTACCTGAGATTCTGGACAACTCAGACATATGTTTTCAATGCTTCCAATAATTTAACAAGCTCACAGGTTTCCACTTTCTCTTAAGGTTACTCACACCAGAGAAATTCTACGCCACAACAGCATTACTTTAGCACACATGGGGACAGACAGATTCTCCAAAATCAGGAGCATTAAGCAATAGAAAGCAATTATTCTTACAGAACACAACTCTGCAGAAGTTAACACAAGCTCCGAAGGGACAGGCAAGGTGAAATGTTCAGGGAATCATAGAATCATTATGGTTGGAAAGGACTTCTAGGATCAAGTCCAACCTTCATGCCAACATCTCCCTAATCACTAGACCATAGCCTCAAGCACTACATCTACTTGTTTTTTAAACACCTCCAGGGATGGTGACTCCACCACTTCCCTGGGCAGCCTGTTCCAGTGCCTAACCACTCTCTCAGTAAACAATTTCTTCCTAATATCCAATCTAAACTCCCCTTGACACAACTAGAGGCCATTTCCTCTAGTCCTATCATCAGTAATTTGGAGAAGAGATCAGCACCAGCCTTGCTACAACCTTCTTTTAGGTAGTTGTAGAGATTTCTCACTATTCACAAAACACTTCCTTAGTTCAAGGACCAAAATAGCAGCTGCCCTTGATTAACAGCTTGTTTCTGCTATTGCCACAAACCTGTCACACCACAGGACCGAGTTACAAGATATCTCTTCCTCAGTGCCAAGCCAGATGCAGGAGGTTCCACCCTGTCAACTGGGTTGATGTGACTTCACGTGGAGCCGCAACATTCACCAGATTGCCAAAATGCTCCAGTTGTAAGAGCATCCTGTTGTGTCACAGCACTGCATGATACGCACAGCTGAGTCCCCTGGCTCAGAAGTTTGGCTCTAGCTCTCATTTTGGGAAGTCAGCACCACGATCTTTTCTCTCGCATGCCAGAAGAAATGGATCAGTGAACCCCAGGTGGGATGTGCTGTGCTGCTGTCAAAATGAGGCCAGTTTTAAGAGGCCAAAAGCAATCTTTTGAAGTGTCAACAGTTGTAATGCTCCACATTATCTCACATACTGGGGAGTTTTCTTCCAGGGGACAATGAAACCCAAAGTTTGCTGCAGAGAGGCATGATCTGTAAGTCTGCTGTCATAAGCTCAAGCAAGGTATGACAGCCACTGTGCCTTCATCTCTAGTGAGGCATGCTGTAGTTGGGATACATGCAGCAAGAATGAAAAAGGATACAAGACCAGACCCACAGATCTACTAATTGAAGAGACCTATGGAAAGCTAACTTCATGACAATAAAACTGTAACATGAAGGTTCTTAAAAACATTTGGCAAAGGATTTCCAGTGCTTAACCTTTGCTTTCAAAGACAGAATATCCAGACATTGGGAAAGAGATGAAGGTATAGGTTCTGAACCACTCTCAGGCTCTGCAGGCTTGTAAGATATATGAAATAATATATTTTTATTCCCAAGCAAATGTCTTTTAAATTAATAGTATAGAACTATTGCAAACTATCCACAAGGAGAAATGCCTAAGCACTCGTGCTGTTGCCATATAACTACTCCAGACACTATCCTTGCTACTCACAGATGAATTCAATTGTTTAGTGAGTTCAGATGACTGTTAGAAGCAACCATTTCTGCCACCTATTTTTAATTTTTTTAAAGTCTTCTGCCCTCACGCCTCCTCATTTTACTACAAAATACAGTCCTATGTTAAATGTGACTGCAAAGAAAATTACATAGGTTACAACAGAATAAAAATGATGTTAATAATTTTTAATTCTTCTTCTTGAAGCATGGTATATAAAATCCCAATTGATTCAGTAGAATTAAAAGAGAAAACATGCATAGAAAGCTAAGCACAAAATGCTTAAATCCATTCTTATTTAGCAAGCACATATTCTATGCTGCTGGACGGGTTCCAGAACGAAGCTTCACATTATTCCCAAGTAATATTTACTGCCCTGTAAATGGGTCCATTGTATGAACTTTTTGGACTGGACACATAAGCAGGTAACACAGACGCATTTATTTAATGCGTAATTGAAATCAGGCATATATTCTGTACAAAAACTATCCCAAGATCAAGGTTTGCCAAATGCCTTGGTCAGTATAATAAGAAAATGGGGCAAAATGTTGGGAGTCTCGGGAAACTGGACCTGAAGGCTTCCACACCACAAGGCACAGGATGTACCAAACCACATCTTATCACAAACTCTTCCAACTGAGGAGGGCTTTAAGACATCAAGTCACATTTTATCCTACTACTGACTGTGCATCTCACCAGCCTTTCTTAAAAATGCTGTAGAATAAAGCAGCACCCATTGTAAGCTGTTATGCTTTCTTGTTTGATAGCGTGAGGAAGGCTCTGTTGTATCTGTTCTCCTTGCAAAATTTCTCTTGGTCAATACAACCAACTGGCTTGATGTACAGAACGATCAGCTCAAAAAGGAGGCAGCAAAAAGTGGATATGCCACCCTTAACTCCATCAAATAAGTGAACTACTGCCGTGGAACCTACAACCCTGTCATCCAAGTGCTCTACTAATCTTCTACCTAGAGTGCAGTGCAAGGCACAACCCACCTGATGCATATTTATTTCCTTCTGAGAGAGAAATATACCTGAAGTGCAACTCCTACAGCAGTTCTGTGGCAATAGGAAATGCTCAAGTAGTTGCTACTGTTTTACTGTTTGGGGTTTTGGTTCGTTTTTTTGTTTGGTTGGGTTTTTTGTTTTGTTTTGTTTTTTACAGGATGTCAAGGTGCAGCCCTTTGCATAGAGTTACACAGAGTTACCACATGACACTCACACCACTGACTACTTCTCACACATTTTACACTCATGCTTCTGAGGCCATAGAATCATAGAATGGTTTGGGTTGGAAGGGACCTCAAAGATCATCTAGTTCCAACTCCGCACCCATGGGCAGGGACACCTCCCACTATGGTCTAGGGTTGCACAAGGCCTCATTCAAGCTGGTCTTGAACATATCCAGTGATAAAGCATCCACAATTTCCCTAGGCAACCTGTTCCAAGTGTCTCACCACCCTCACTGAAGAGCTTCTTGCTTACATCTAAACTAAACCTACTCTCACCCTATCACTACAAGCCCTTGTAAAATATCCCCAGCTTTCCTTTAGGCCCCCTTTAGATACTGGAAGGCCCCAATAAGGTCTCCCCAGAGCCTTCTCTCTTCTCGGAGTGGCTGAAAGTCACTGGCTGAAACGGCAATTAACTGCTAGATGAGTAAAAGCAATCATAACAGAGGCCTCCTCAGTTGTCAGCAGCTGGATGAAGCCTCTCCGTAACTTACCTACAGAGAACTGAATAGAATATGGGAGAAATAATATTTAGCAAATTATGTTAACTTAATAATACAATTTACAATGTAATAATAATGTTCTGTCTATAGCACAGAAGTGGAATTGCTGTCTTTTTTTTTCAACTCCATAGTACATTCCCTGTACAGTCTGCTGGATAACTCATAGGAGGTGATAGCAGAGAAGAGGCAGATTGAACATTTCATCCCTGACTGGCAAAGTAGTGATACATCACCAGTTTGCTTCAGCTAAGTTGAACTGCAACCACAACCCATACTAGCCTCAAAGAAAGGTTTCCCTAGAAATCTTCACCCATCTCTAATTACACTCTTAAACAAGCCTTCGATTTGCTAAATTAATACAATATCAGAAATGTATTAATGCTTTTAAATTATATGTGCCAAAAGGAACTAAACTGTGCTTGGGGTAACACGTTTTTCCAACACTTTTTCACAACCATGAGAGTAAATCCCCTTTGCAATCCAATCAGCAACATGATGGGAACAGAGGTTTGTGCCTCCCAATAAGCAATACATGTCATCTGGTGGACAAAATGTCCTCAGGGAAACCGCATAGGTAAGAAACCGCAGCCTGTAGATGCCTGAATGAACTCATAGTTGATAAAGGCCAGAAATATGCAGTTACTAGAGGTAAAAAAACCCCCTGTTTTCTTGGTCTGGATTCTTTAAAGAAATATGTAAGTTCCCTTCAGAAGAGAATCTGGAAACAAAAATTCATCTAAGTTCTACTGGACACCAAAACATAAAATAAACAAAATTACAGACTCAACAGCAATACTGGCCTTAAGGCATTTCCAACTTCTCTCCCTCCTGCCTGACAGCCTCTCTGCAATCCACAGACAGTATAAGTTTCAGATCATACTGTTTTCCATAAGCGCCTAACATTTGTCCACCTTCCTCTTGCTTTATAGTCACCCATCACTTCTGCTCTCAGGGGGCTGGCTATCTACACTCCAAACAGTTGCTAAACTGTTAATGAGCTGTGAAGACTGCTGCAGCTATTTTGGATCTACAGAACAGCATGTGCATCCAAAAACTTGTATTCCCCCCCACCCATTAATATTATATTATTTGGTCCAAAAAATAAATTACCTCTCCTCGCAAATCCCACCTGTGGAGCTTGAAGCGCGCTGCCCACAGCAAAGTGAGGCGCTGCCAAAGCTACATCTCCAAGCCAGCAGCATCTCTACCTTCATCTGACAACAGTCACTTCTAATTGTTTAACGCTGCCAGGCAGGCCCTCCTCAACTCCATGTGATTTACTTAAGCAATGCTAATGATTCACCCTGCACAAGGTCTTTAAGGAATGTGGGCTATCTTCTGCGCTTGTATTTACATTAAAAACTTCTCTATTGTTTATATTTCCTTTCACAGCCCCCAGACTGTTTATTAAGGCATCAAATATCAACAATGTCCTCCAGGCTGGTGATGCTCTTGGCTAACCATACTGATAAGACTGTGGCCAAACTGTGACTGAACTGTCAAAATAAGGCTGTGGTAAGAAAGATTTTAAATCCCTTCAGGAGACATGGTTTATCCAAAAAATGTAATAAATATTTTTTTTAGTTTTAAAAGATGTATTATGTGGTTGCTTGGTTTCATTTAACCTTTTAAAAAAACAATTTGGTGGTTTGAAGAAAGAAAAATTGGCATATTTTGCCAGTTCTCTCTCTCATTCATTTATTCCGTTGTTCTGTGCTCCAAGTGTCTATTTCACTTGCTAAAGTAAAGCTCAGAATTTCTAAAATTTTAGATGCCCAGACATGGAGATAGTACTCACATATCCCAAAAGAGAATGGATTGTGCTGGGGCAGCAAGAGAGGCAGTTTCCACCTGGCAAAGCTAACACAACCCATTTCTCAGGTGCTGCAGGTCCTTCTGAGCCCAGGTGAGATAATGCTGAGGTGCTGCCACTTGATCCAGCTCAGGCACCTTTGCTCTGCTGTTGGGTTTCCCTCTGTTCTGAAGTCCTTGCAGTAGATAAAAATGAGTGACAAGACACTGTCTATTCCCATTCTTCAAAACCAGCAACATTTCTAAAAGGCATAAGGGAAATGTAGTGCTGCCTGCAGTTGCCTTCAGATGTTCAGACGGGAAATAGAAGCACCACGCTTATCAGCACAGCTGCTCACATGTAAGATGGGATACAACCAGTTTTCTATGTTGTTGTTCTGGGTTTTGGGGGGGTGGGAAGTTTTGTTTGTTTTCTTCAAATACTCTACATCTCCTTGCCACTCAACTCCACCAAGAACCTCCATGGCTCACCTCAGAGCCTATCTCTTCAGTGCAGGAAAAAAATGATTTTAATTCTGAAAGTTCCTAGTCTCTGTCATCAGACAAAGTACCAACGGTTGCAAGTGGTCCTCATAAAGATTCAAGTTACATTGCCTCTCATATATCCCAGTACTCTTCTTGGGATGCCCATGGAATACAACCTGGTACAGAAACCCTACAAATATTCTTACATGATACATACATATCAGATAAGCATCTTTTACAGACTCTAGAGGATCTGCTGTTTAGCCAGAAGACAAAGGTAGTGCTAATGTACTAGATTTTTATTCCCCTATTCTGTGGGAAAAGTATATAATCCAATATTATAATCTTCCATGAGTAACCACAACAAAGTTTAGATTTTGTTTGGTATGCAGATAAGGAAATACCAAGCAGGAAGGTAACACCGCCTCTATTGGCACTACCATAACCTTTGCTAACATACCACATTGTTCTGCTGTCCACAGCACAAATAGTATGGAAAAACTGGAGAGACATCAATAAAAAACACAAGAATGATTAAAACATATTTTATCAGACTGGGAAATTCAAGCAGCTCAAGATATTTATCTTACAGAGAAGGTCCAGGATAACCACTTGTAAGTGCCAGTAGGAAAAGGCAGATTTGATAGAGGACCACTCAACTTTGGATCTAAAACATACAATTATGTATGGCCTTTGGAAATTACAGTAGACATTCTTACTGGAAATAAGATATTTTTTTTAAACATTAAGTCCAGTGAAGTTCTGGAGCAACTTATGAGATTGATTGCCTCTGCCCATTTTTTAGAGTTCTAAAAAAGACATATTGTCATATAAGGAAGGAAAGTTCTGTGGCTTCTGTCTATGCAGGAAGTAAAATGCACTCATGACAGTCCCTTCTGGTGTGAGAAATGACTAAATTAATAGAAACTGAAATATATTTTGCAACGTCTTCGAAGAGATTATTCTTCTTTTAGAATCACCCCTAGTTAGGTCTGGCAATAATTACTGTCATGCTGGAATTTGGTTTCAGCTTTTTAAGAAAAATTAGTCTGCCACTATCTTCACAACCACTTAAGCAATATTCCTGAGTAACTACAAAGAATGAAAGAATAATTATGGAGAGGGGAAAAAAGTGCAATATATTACCTTATTAGTCAACTGCTTAATGCAAGAGCGAGTACACGAGGAGGACATCTGTCATATCATTAAATCATTTAATTTGCTATCTTTTCCAAAATAGGAATTAATACCATTTAGTTCATACTACAGTTCAGTAATATCTGGAGTCTTTGTTACAGGAACCTAAACATCCCCAGCACAGATGCTCTGCAGCCAGTGTGCACCCCCTGATTTGCTCCTGCAGGGTGCTGCCTTCCCCTCTGTGAGTGCCAAGGTGCTGCTCTGGAGTATCTGAAGAGCTTTGGCTGCTCATGTAACCTGCACTCGTCCAGTGTCCTGCAACATCACCATCTGGTGACTAACGCACAGAAAAGGAGTCTGTTTTTTTGGTTTGATCTTTTCAAACCACACTGCAGCCCACTAATAGCCCTCCCTCCTCCACAGCCTGAGATGCCATGACATGTCTGTGGCACATAAGCCATCTTACCACAGCCTTCTGGTGGAGTGGGCAACCACACTGCTGCTGAAAGATATGCCTAGGGACTGACCAGCTGTGAGCCAGTGGCTTCTGAGAGGCAGCCTACCATCACAGCACTGGCCTCCCTCAACCCCCTGGCACACGGAAAATGTCCTCACTGAAGAGGAAATTGCTGAGCATCATTATCACAGATATAATAGATGGCTCAGGGACACTATCCACAGATTAAACCCGTTTTGAGCACAGGAAAATACTCCTACCCTGGTGGCTAGCAACCACTGAAATGAAGCTGTTGCCATTTTGTACCTCATCAGCATCTTGTTAGGTCTTAACAGGATACACTGTCAAAAATCAGAGAGGTAGAGAGGTCACCAACATTCTACAGAGCTGTCTATGTTCACATAGCGAAAGAAGGACATTACCCCTGACCGAGCTCTGCAAAGGTCCATGACATCTAATCAGTGGACTTCTTTACAGCAACAGATTTATTAATAACAGTACCCAAGACATCAAGCTAGCCCAATGAAAATGTTTAAATCTATTTATAAAAGGAAGAAGCACAGGGAAGAGAACGGCGATGAGGACTGTGCATTTCCACATGCATATTCTCAGACAGGCTGCAGCCTCCTGCTACCTTCCCCTGAAACTTAATGTCCACCCTGGTCAGGAACTACACCAATGACACTGCCCAGATGTAGGTGCTATCTGCATTCTTCTCAACACCTGGGGAGAGTCCCCAGCTTGGCATCCTTTTCCAATCTGGGGAGCTTCTTTGCATAAGTACAAGAAGGGACACCATTACCTCGTGAGGCCTGGCTGTCTTTGAGGTCATGCATGGTTATAGAAGCTAAAAGGAGACTCCATGGGCATTGTGCAAAGCCAGGAGTCCTGCAAAGCCAGCTCCCCCCCAGCACAACATGGAGCACAGCCCAATGCTACTGATAGAGCAAAGCAGGAAGAGTCTGGAAGAGACCAGAGAGGTTGAGCACACTGCTGGCTAGTTACTGCCTTACAGCTTCATTTGCTAATTTACTTGTAGGAATCCAGAAGGGAAAAGCAGGTCCATGTATGAAGGCATGAACCATCTGTATGTGGAAATTACTTCACCTATTCAGAAACCAATGAACAGTTTGAAGAATACAAACTAAAAAAAAAAAAAAGTAAAACCATAAAGACTATGCAATAATCTGGCAACTTTCTGCTCAGGAAAGAGCTAGGGGAAACACGTCCCTGCTGATTTTATGTCTAATAGCTCCAAAAGCTGTGTTTTGTATCAAACAAATCTGTACAGCACAAGCCTGTTTGAAAAAGGGAGAGCAGTTCTTTAATTGACCACTTTCAGAATGATGTAAGAGTTTTACAAAGGAGCAAGAAAAAAGAAAAAACACAGCCTGATTCATGAAATTAAGACATATGCATTGCAGCTTGTAATATAAAAATATACACGCTGTTAAATCCTAGACTGTTCCTTTACCACAGCACTTACATGTGCCAATGTGTGAGACAGTATGTGATACTGTTGAGCCATGTGAGAAAAAAACAATTGTGCTATGAAAACCAAAAATAGGGAAAGCACAATAGATGTTTCCCTATTATTGCCCAACAGATTTCTACATGAACTTACTGACATAAGAAAATTATTAACCAAGGTCAAAGCCTTCAGAATTTACTTTGATGGTATAATCAGCAAAAAGCTAGAAACATTCATTCTAATCCCAGATCTGACGAAGTCCACTTTGTAACTTGGCTTGGCATTGAAGTGGCTTGTCTAGCATTACACTATCAAAAGTCTGAGTGATGAGTCAGAACTTACTTGATATACATGTATATCTACATTTTCCTTAGAAGCCAGGAATAAACACCTATTCTTTTAAGACATAATGGTGCTAATTTTTTAATCTCAGTGACCTTTAAAATACTGTAAGATAGAGGAATGTCATGTCTCTGAAAAATGTGGTAAAAAAAAAAGACAAGTTTTTAAGAGTTTTCATTTGATAATATATTAAAGTATAGAAGAACAAACCCCATAAAGATATTTCAAAACAAAACCTATTTTGTGGGTGATGAATATGGTTAAAACTACATTTCCAGTGTTGTTAGAAACATATTTTCATTCACTTCCCAAATTGAAATGAGAGGTGGGGGAGCATCAGCATCTCATGCTGCATCTTTATTTCAAGGAGAGCAGCGTTCTTCAGCAGGAAATGGGTCTATCAGTAGGAGCAGCACGTTAGAGGAACACACGGTTTGCTCCTGCCAGGATAAGGAGGCCTCATGGCTCATTAAGCAGCAGCAGTAAGTACTGCTGCTCATCTCAGTGCATCTACTCACACTTACATCAGATGTCTGTGTATTATCAGAAGCTGAAATATGTCTAACTATGGCTTCTAAAGGTTAAACAACTAGGCCTTTTGCAACTAAATGCACATCCAAAATCCTTCAAAATCATTAAGCAGTTGTCTCCAACAGCCCTTGGAGAATCAATAGTTTCCTAAATCCATTGACAGACCTGTGATTCTACTCCAGGCTGACGCTGGCCAGCTGGAACAAGATGGAAGATTTTCAGTTGGATCCCTAACTCAACTGACAGGGAGGCAAACCTCGAAGCCTTAAAACAACTGAGGTGATATTTTTTTAATTGATGCTACTACTGGGTTTAAAAAAAAAAAAATCAAACTAAAAGCTGATTAAAAGCTTTTGCTATATTTGGGTGCCCTGCTGCCTAAGCTGTACAGTTTTTGATGTTGGAATCTACAGACAGGTCCCGTGGGCTGTCCAAGCCATGCAGTGATATGGTGCATTTGATACAGAGCAGTGGTATACCCAAGTATGTGAGAAGAGTAAATGTCTGCTCCTAGCTTCCCTCTCCTCTGTAGCTCCCACCAGCTCCGGATGTGTTTCAAGAGACCAGGTGTTTCAAACAAATTTCATAACCAACCTGATAGAACGAAACAAGGGAATTTCAGTGGGCAGGCTTTTGACAAAAACTAAACTAATGGGTGACTCTAAGAAAGATCTGCACGTCTTTTGATCGCTGGATCTTAGATGAATAAGGACCAAGACCTTCATGTTTTCAATTCAGTATTTCCGTGATCAAGCTTGCAGTTAAACTATGCTAAATGCAGTGACTTCAGTTAAGAGTTCTACTAAATATTTTGTCTTCTGTATTTCAAACAAGTTCTGAGGACTGCAGGGAAAAAAAAATCTATTATTTTCATACTTAACATTAAACACATCTTAACTGGCATACAGAAAAAAGTTTAAAGTCCTGTAACAACCAAGGTAACTTTTCATTTAACAACTTTCCTTAGGCATACAAGTTCTTTAGTCATGGGACAACTGTTTCTAAAACCAGATGAACAAAGTAGCTTTAATCCTTCATTTTAAGAACAAAGGCGGTATAATCTATTCATTAAATATCTGACAATGTATTTCAATGACATGTGCAAAAAGTGCCTTGGAAGAGCCTGGGGAACATGTGCTAACAAGAGCAAAGAATCCCATGTTGCTCCGATTGAGTAAAAAACATGCCAGGCCACTAATAAGCACTTGCAAAAATTAAGCCTTTAACAACAGAGATCAGATAGCAGAGTATCCTAAATTACAGAATCTACATTGGCAATAAAAATATTTATGATAAGTTGCTAGAGAGAAGCAACTTTATTTCAAGAGGAGCAGTGTTCTCCAGCAGGGAATGGGTCTATCAGTATATTGAAAACATCAGCAAGAAAACAAAGAAAGTAGATATTGGCCACTGAACTATAGGTGAAGGAGCTATTTCATTAGAAAAATCTGAAGGAAATCGAATTACTGACCTTGTAACTATACTTTATATTGCAGCTGCAGCTTCATCAGTTGGGTAATTGTGGAACTGAAAACTATGGCAATGTGCTAAAAACACGATCTGAAACGTAAGCAGCAATGTCATGTAACTCTGTACACACACACACATATATGTATTTATATATAGTAAATGTGACAACACTGAAAAGCCGAAATATTTAGATGGCAGAGCAGGGGTATGGACTGTTTGCTTGCAAAGAGTCAGTATTCCCCTGAAGACTAGTTCCCTGCATTGAAACCTGCCTAGACACAAATGACCACCTGTACCTGAAATAAACTGTTACCACTGGATTTCAGCCTTTCATTATTTTCTACCTCCCCTCTCCACGTTAAACATTGAAAGGACATCCAGGGGAAGCATTTAGAAAGGCTTTAGATACAGAAAAATCACTGTCTCTATCAAGCATTAAAACTTGCACAGTAAAATTGCCCAATACCAGAACTAAGACTGATGCATTTTTATTTACCTTTTTTTTTAATATGTTAGCCACGAGAGGGAGCCAATAACACTTGAATGCCCACACCACCCCCTCCTCCCATCAACACCAAGACCTGGAGTGAAAATCAACAGCTTAAACAAAACACATTCTCAAGCCTCCACTGAGACTTTTTTATATGCATTTCAGGAAAATTAGGATCACTACCTAAACTGTAAATGGAAAGCTTCAGTTTCTCCATTTGTGAATTCATATTCACTTTTTTTGATGTGAATTTGAAGGTGAAAACATGTTTATTACACATAACAGCAGCACAAGGAACTTGCAGCAAGGTTTCACCCACTTCAAGGCACCATCCCATTCTCACAGCCTTCAGCACTGGTACTACCAGTTTGACATTTAAGCTGAATTAACAACTTTCAGCCCATACAGCCCCTGCCAGTGACTCTTGAGACTTGCCCCTGTCCTGTGCAACACTCTGTGCCTTGCACAGAAATAATGCACTTCTCAGTCCCCTGTGATGGACAAGCTCTGGAGTCTCTGTAAGAGATAGGCTGGAACACCTCAGAAGACTTTACAGTCCACTCTTTGCCCACATCTTCTCAGTGTGAACAACCTGGAAGCTGACTATAAGCTATAGATCTGGCATCCACCTCTGGAAAATAGCAATGCCTTATAAGAAATGAAAATAAAATTAATTGAAGGGAATGAATGAAAATCAGCACTGTTCTTTTTTCTGAAGCTAAGGTCAGGACAAGAGTACTTGGCTATTTAGCCTCTTTACTACCGCTTTTTCTTGTATTTTGGCCTTATATTTCAGTCCTAATCAGACATAAATGGTCTTGTTAAAATAATTTCAGGCCTTGCTAAATAGAATTGAATTCTGCGGATAGCTGCTTTAAGTTGGAAATAGTACTCAAGTAAAGCAGATTTAGTATATTATTCTCTTCATAATTTGCCTACCAATTCTGGTTCTGTTAATTCCCACAGTTACACAAGAACTCCTAAAATACTGAGAACCATATCAGAAATACCAACCCCTGTTTCAATGACTTTTCATTTCTTACACTTTTCTAATATTCTCTCTCCCTCACTATATTTGTGGTAAGGGTAAAACCACCATTCTCATTATGAAGAATATTTATATTCATCTGATAAAACAAACTACTTTCCCAAGATGTCTTGTAATCACACTTCATTTTCACATTCTACATTTCTATCCAGATGTTCATTTCGTCCTCTGAGTCTGCAAATGACTGCTACAGACAAGTACTCAAGATGAGTTTGCTTCACATGTACCAAAAAACCTCAAACAAACCAAACATAATCTCACACACACAAAACAAACAAAAAGATCTGTTGAGAGTTTCTGCTGGCTGAGGCAATAGCGCAATTTTAGCACTAAACCAAAAATAATTCTGGACATAATTGGTACTTTGAATTGTCTACTAGGCTGGTGATTTATAATATGGGATGATTTTAAGTCCACATCCCACTGCTTTTATAATCACCGTTTCTGTTGTTGTGAAACAGCTACAGTGCAGCTACAATAGAAACTATTAAAAAGGAAAGATTTACCAGTTGTTATTAAGAAATTGCCACAAAAGATATTCTCTCTACACTGAAGGTCACACGGCATAGCCCATAACATGTTTAGGAAGCTAGAGAAGAGAAATGTTGGGCAGACACGTAGGAGCATCCACTGCATTTAGAAATTCTGTGACGTACTATGCACACAGGAGGGGACCAAACAGATATGAGGCAGGATGTGGGCAGCACCCTTTCCACCTATCATTTTCCACAGTAGGTTTGTTTCAGCTTTGATTAGCCTTTGAACCAGCAACAGGCTGTCAGCACTAAAGGGGCCCTGTATTACTGGAGTTTAGTCCTGGGAATGAACTCACCTACCCATTAATGCATTCCTAACACTTACAGATGAAGACTACAAGAAACATTACCAAATCTCATGTTTGATGACATTAAATGTTTCACTACCTCAGCCTCAGGAACAGTCTTTTTCCCAGATCACAGCTAAGTGCACATACTGGGCACATTCTTCCCCTCTTCCTCAGACCCACCAGAAACATGCCAAGGTGTTGGGGATAAAGAAGCACTCTGCGCTGGAGACAGTAATTTTTCTCACATTCCTGGATAGTTCACTCTGTTTATATAGTCAGAGTTACGTATCTAAGAAGTGTTCCCCTCCCACATCCTGTCATGCTGGAGGTACATATTTCAACAGAAACACTCCCACATGAGGGTCAGCCCACTGTACTCTCATGGAAAATCTGCCCTTAGTTCTCTCTCCTGTTTGCCCCATGCTCTGAAATAATGCCCCAAAAGGCCAAATAAAGACTACAACTACACATGTCTTTTGTGCTACATAGAAGATAAGTGATAAGCATGTTCCTCTTCTTCATGGACCCAATGCAAGACACTGGAACCTGAATCAGCTCAGGCAAGGGAGGAAGACCATGTAGGCACAATGTAGGAAGCAGGCCACTGATTTTAGCTGTGCTGCTTACTTGGAGTTACTGCAACTTTGAATTTTTGTCTGGCTAAAAAGCTGAAATCACATAAACCCGTCAAGTTTTACATGTTTCCATCCACAAAGAATAAACTGACCTAGATTCTCTCATTCTTAGATTCCCTCACAGTTCTGGACAGGTTTTCAGAGGGTTGCTAACCTTGGCTGAATTAAGGGTTTATAATGAAACACTAGAAACCAAGTACATTTGAGCTGGTTTGGATTTTATTATGAATGTTTTGGATGGCTGTAATGTTAGAGTCAATTCAGACATTCTGTGTACTTTTAATCCAAAAAAAATTGCTGCTTGGAAAAAAAAAAATCCCATGTTTACAATAAATTAAAATCAATCATTATTTTGGGCCTGATTCTCCACTGCACCATTCCAGCACAGTATCTGGCTTAAGACCTGCAGTTGCAGTGAATGTACCTTGGTTTTATATTCTCCTACTCATTACAATAATGAAAATAAAATATCTGTGGAAAAGTTTACTTGCAACTTCAAAAGAATCAGAATTATAAGGTGACAGACATGAGGGTGATGAGTAAAGAAAGAAAATATTAAGAGAAAAGTCAGACAAAAATAAAGCCAGAAATTCAAAAGATACCAGAAGTAGTGAAACAAGAGCTTACACTTTAAAAGACAGCATCTTCAAGCTCATGAGACTATTCACCACCCTGAGGCACATATGAAGATATCCCATAAGGTAAGGCTCAAAGTAATGGCTTCTCATTTAACTGAGAGCTTCATCCTCAAAAAATTTAAGCAACAACATATTTCAACTGCCAATCCACAGCTCTGGAAGAAGCTGAAAGAGACTTATCTCTTACTTTGGAATTCTTCAGAGATCAGAGCACGCACATGCTACTTTTAAAGCGTTTTCATACTTACTTTAATTGTTCTTTCTAAAGCAACATTTTTTCTCCTAAAGAAAAACCCAAAACAACTCTTCTGTGTTCAACTCCAAAAAAATGAAGTCACAAAATGTAGTTCCACAGCAGGAACAAAATACTCTACATTATGCTAATATTGTGCATACCTTAATAGAGCATTCAGAGGCGCCTGTTTTCACTTACAAATGGGGACAGAGTAATTCTTAGTTAACTTTGTCTACACTATTGAAATAGTTATGAAAGCTGGAAGAAAAAGCAGGCTTCAAACTTTGCCAATATCCAAACAAAACAAACAGCAGCAGGGTTTTGTTTTCACTTAAGTTTCATTATACTTCATATATAGAGAACTGGTGCAACTTAAAACTGTTTTGTATTTAAACCCATGTGTATGACAAGAGTAGCCAACAGGCTCATTTGTGAGTGGAAAAGTCTTATTCCTGCCATTATTTTCTAGCGTGATGTGTTTTCATATGTTCTAGGAATTTTTTTCCTAAAACAAAAGTAGACCTTAACAAATTAGCAGACTTGAACCAAAAGCCCACTCAAGAAATCTGAACTTCAGGGAGTTTGCAACTGGCTTTACAATTCTATGGTGAATGTTCCTCTACTACAATAACTGAGCTTGGATAACAGTGGCAAGAGAACATCAGTCACACAAGTTGGTCTAGAACAGAACAAGCAAAACAACCATGGCGAGGCTTTCGCAACACTCTGAAAACCAAGAGACAGCCAGGAGCAAGCCATGCTTTCCCCAGGTCAGTAGAGGTTACTCAGCCGAAAGCTCTATTCCTTTGTGCTGCTCATGCAGCTTGGCAGCTGAGTGATGTCCTCTTAATTTGTGTTATGGCCCACTGCAGGCAACCAACATATATAACTTTAACGACAATCAGCAAGGGAAAATAATTAAATGCAGCAAAATGCACCAATTGTAGGTATCTGAGATGAAAACAGTTCCTAGCCAAAACATGGCTGGTGTGTTGCATAATACATCTGTGAAGGCTTGGAAGTTATCTAGAAAACACACACATACAGAGAGGGATTAACTTTGCAAGTGTTAGTTCCTAAGTGGGAATTCAGGGTGTCCAGTCATTTACTGGTGATGTTCACTGCTTCTAATAAGCTCACTTCGAAAGAATTAGCATTATATGAAGCAGCTAATTAATGCACGTTAAATTTCAGACAATTCATGATAGAAAATGCGTGTTCAAACACTACTACTTCTTTGTTATCTGCTTTAGTTTCACTCTCATTCCATTGTTACAGCATCAAGAGGAAGATGCTAAAGTGAATGGAAGGGCAATTAAGTTTCCAATTAGCAGAAGGAGTGACAGGATTTCTTACTGAAGTGGAAAATACATGAGAGCTCTCCTGAGTCAGCTTTCTGTACTGTGTATATTAATGAATACTCCAGAACTTTTAAGAAGAAATCAGTCAAGAAGCCTCTGTAAAGCCACCATGACCTCAGGTAAACTGACTTGGCAAGAAATCAGAGGACAGCTTGTAACAGTTTAATTTGAAATTCTTCATTGGTATTTCTGTCATAAATTCATTGTTGAGTCACTCAACAAATATTAGTTTGTTCCCATAGTTTTCATGTCAATTTGCCAAGCAAGCAAAATATTCCTCAGCTGCTCTCTGCACTCTGGCCATCTTTCCCCCAGAAATCAGACAGGAGAGGGTGTAGGCAACCAATATGGTAGCCAACACATGTGACACTAGTCACCATCCTCTGGTTGTAACAAAAAGCAAAAGGCTCCATGTTTCATCAACATTCCTACTTCCTGCCTGATTGATTGGCTTTAAAAAGAGCAACAGCAGTAGGACCTTCCACAGGCAGAGAGACCATGAAATTTCCACCACACACATGCTTCAAAATTATGCCTCTCTCCCCTACCTAAAACAAAAATCTTGGGAGCATAACTTAAACTAGAAAATTACCCTCTTTTTTTTTCCCCCAGACTAGTATGGCAGGAGCTCCACAGAGTTTAGGAGGACTGATAACAAAAGAGGCCTTCCATTTGTGAAGCAACAGATCTGATACAAAATGGACAGATATCAGATCAGACATGACTGGGGCAAAGTGTTAAGAGACAGAAGAGATAAAAATAAAAATGAATTGAACTTTGCCAGAACTTTCACGAGGCTTTTCAGAGATGGGAACAAACTTGTGAGCATGAAGAAAAGAAAACAGATTAAAATTAGAAAGGGTCTTATAGGACTACCGGAAGCAGAATGCTGTTGAAAAATATTGCTTAGAGCCCTGGAGCTTAAAATAAAACATTCAAAACAAGAACTAAACTCATCATTTTCAAGATACTAATAAACCCTTAGGAGAAAGCAAAATCCAACTAAAGAAACATGCAGGTGATGTTCTCTAGATGACAGCTTGCACGATTACAGTCTATAAACATTTGGAAAAAGCAGTTTGGTCTCATTCGTTCCAGTTCATTTAGTCTCTAAATAAAGAAGCTTATCTTCTCAAGCCAAGACTAATGGAGAAAGAATGTCTTCAGCCTAATAGATTAAATGTAAACAGGTTTAAAACTAAACTATTTCCAGTACATTTGAAATTACTCTACCCACATGATTATTCACACTCATCTTCCTCATCTGGGAAAGGAAGTCCAGACCTGTATCCCAGGTTTCCTGCCCTGAGTTTCATTCATAACCAAAGCAATTACAGTTTAACTAAGAACATACAATTTATTTGGCAGATTTAATAACATTTGGTGGTATCCCTGTGACAAAATCAAGTTCATAGTTGTGTGTTCCTTGGAGAGCCTTAGATAGCAACATTCTCCTTCTTGGGAACTGAATGACAAGTCTGCTATTAATACTGTTTCCAGCCCCACTCCTGCTGCTCCTTTACCATTTGATTCTTCTCTATAATTCCACAGTTTTACTCAAAGCTGGGTAAAAGCTGCCTCACTTGAAGGTACTTCAAATATTTGTTTAGATATTGTTTTTTCCCCTAGATCTTTCATTCTCTTTTTTTTTTTCCTTGCATAACTATACAACATTGGCACATTGTTAGGACAGGAGCTAGAATGAAAGTTCTGGAATAAAACCGTGAAAAACCTCACTCCAGCCCCCCAAAAAATCCAAAGCAGACAAAATCACACATACACAAATGAAAAACCTCCTCCCCACCCCAAAACTCACCCAGATAGTTACTACAATGAATACTGAATCAGAATCAAAGCTCATAAACTCTTGATGACAGGAACTCTGCCAAAACTACAGAATGAATCCAAATTAGCACAAAAAGTCAATATTTATGATAGATGTTTCACAAAGAAATTTACAATTCTGAATGACAGCAGAGATGAGCTCATTTTTAGATTAAATTTTAGCCTGAACCTTTCTCTCTGTATCTCCTAATTTTGTAGGATCTGATATACATGTGCTTGGGTCATGCTATTGCTACCAGAGGTTCAAAGCCTGCAATTTTCATGGCCACTAAGCTCATTGAACAGCATAAGCAATGAGATGCCAAATCCCTTCTGAGAAGTAATGAAGGATGTCAGATTTTTCCTGAATAGTCTCTGCACACTGAGTGTATTGCTGGATTAGACCTTCTATTCTTCATTTACAAAATGGTATCACTTTGAGTCTCTGCTGGCCTCAGCTTGCTTAGCTACAGAAATGCAAGCTGTATGCAAACAGCCTAATTACCTTCCTCTACCTATTAAATCTAACCTAACCTCAACAGGACTGATCAATTATAACTTATTTTAGTGTTTTCAGAGGAATTCTGTTTCTAATCAAGAGTTTACATTAGAGCTATCCTTTCACTCTACAAATACCCTCACTCAAGTTCAAAAAGTTAAAAGCTTCCTAGGAGCAATCTAGACCATCAACTGAATCTGCAAAATCCTACCTGAATAATGTGACAATACCAGAAGATGTTATATAGCTGCTATTTTTATGACTATGGCACTGACTATATCTTTTGGTACACCTCAAAGCACTTTTTGGGTATTTAGTACTACATAAGCATTGGAAACAGCGATGGAAAGTTGGGCAGCAGGATTTGACTTCTGCTGCTGTGAAAACAACAGCAGAGCCAAGCATGCTCATCTCACAGCCAGCACAACAGCACAAATTGACTTTAACCCACCTTAATTAGCGTAGCCAGAAGAGTCTGACTCCATTTAGTCTTTACTCTTACATCAAGAAATTTGAGGCAGCAATAAGATTGCCCCAAGACTGTTTGTTCTACAAGTAAAACAAGTCCTGTTCCCTCAGCCTTTGTTACAGATAAGAGCTCCAGGCTTTGACCATCTATCTTTGATGGTGCTTCACTGGACTGACTCCATTAGGCCAATGTCGTTCCTGGACTGGGAAGCTGAAACCAAACACTATATAGCAAGTGTGGCTTCACAGGTGTCAAATGAGGAGAAAGAACTACTTCTCTACATTTGCTGGCCATACTTTTGCTAATGCAGCCCAAGATGCTGTTGAGTTTCTTAAGTGCAAGGGCACACTGCTGCCTTATGTTCAACTTGGTGTCTACCAGGTCCTCTCCAGCATTTTGCTGCAAAGATACTTTTTAGTCAGTTGGCCTCTAGCCTGTACTGCTGCACGAGGTTACTCCTCCCAAGGTGCAGGACTCTCAGCATTTGCCTTTGCTAAATGTTGCAAGGTCCTGCTCAGGCCATTTTCCATCCAGCTGATGTCCCCCATGCCCTCAAGAATGTCAGTCACTCCACTTAGTTTGGTATTGCCCATAAACTTGCTGAGAACACACTTTATACAATGATCTAGGTTATTAACTTGAATATTAACCAGTGTTGCCTCCAGTATCAGTCCCCAAGGGATACTACTGGTAACTGGCTGCTAGTTAAAATATGAATCAGATGCACAAAGTTCAACTGACAATGTCACTTCTGAAATGCATTGTATAGTGTGAAAAAATAATTTGCAAAAAAAGGAAGAGTTAAAAAACCCCTTCTTTATGAAAAAACCTCCCAGAGGCTTGTTTTCTTGAACTACAAGTCTGCGTGGCACAAGTTCAGGACTTTGTGTTACCTTAAGTTAATCAGGAAGCACCACGTACTCTCAGTGATGCCACAGCTCAGGGAATGATTTACACTGAGAGCTGCCTAGAGTTGCCTTTGTCAGAAGTGCAAGCTCTAGGACAATCTGTCAGGATTATCACAGAAAGATGGACAGTTTCACAGTCATACCCCAAAATAAGTGCAGTGGAGTACGGACGACAGGAATCCTGACTGTTCAGACCCACACTGAAGCTTTCTTTTTCTCCACGTTCTGAACTTCTGCTCTCAGTTCCTAACAAACCTCCTCCCACTCAGTTCCATTTGTTGTTGAGCATTGCTTGGGAGGCCTGTATTTGAAGTCAAGTATAAGAAATTCTTACTGAGAAGAAACTAATTCAATAATGCTTAAGTTCTTAATCTTCAGGAATTGACAGGTCATGCCTGAAGGGGGTAGGGGAAGCTTATGAATTACCTGGCTAGAATGCAAAGCCATTCCACTTCAGCATTACATTAAATTTTCTAATCCAGCCCCTCATATACTCATCCTGCTTGAGAGCTTCTTGATGGGATGAAAAGCTATTAATTTTTATTATTACCTGTAGTGGATGTTTCTATAGAAATACAATTCCACCGTGTACAAACATTAGTTTGAGAACCTGTGCTATTAGCAAACACTGCTTAACACTGCAAAGGACTTTGGAGGCCTGTGCCTCCCTCAGTGGGAACACCCGACAAGTGCTTTGTGGTTCTGTAGGGCATGAAACAGCAGAAGGAATCTTCAAGGAAGACATCTTTCTGTGGAGAATCTGTCACCTTTGAGCAGTCAGTGACTACTCTTTTGATCTGTGGAATGGGTATGGGCATCTCTACTGTTCAGGGCAGCACTGAACCAGACTATGGTTAAGCTTTACTGTGCAGCGTGGCACCTCCTGGGCACTGAGTCTGGTGGCTCAGCTCTGCTGGAGCTGCACATCTGCAGCCTTGCTGAAAACCCACCGAATGTCAAACATACACAACATGCTGCTGCTGAGGCATTCCGGGGTGTCTGCTTTCCTGCAAGGTGCACTTTGTGGCCTGGATACTGAGAAGTCACACCAAACTATTTAGTCAACAGATTATTCTTCTGCTTCACACTAGGATAACAACATGTCTTTTCAAAGATGTTTTCCTGAAAACTGGGATTTGTGTCAGTGAAGGAGAGACTGGATTTGGGTGTTATTTCTCCCATGTCTCACACAAATACCCTTAGTAAGTGAACTTCTGACCATTTCAAAAACAGATGGTACCTCTGCTTCCCCAGACACATGCGTTCCTATTAAAAAGGTTTGATTCCAGCAAGTCAGCATTTTCAAAAGACAAAAATTTATCTGATCAGAAACATCCTGTGTCAATAAACAGAATATGCCTTTGACATCCATCTCTGAAAATATTAGGCTACTGAAGTGTTTTATCTTCCCTTATTAAATTTCAAGTGATTAAAGGGAATGGGGAAACAGAAGCCTGGTCTAGCTACACACAGACATGCTCTCTCTGAATCAAGATGCTTGGCTTTATCGGCAATCATGCCTTTGATTTAAGCCTTAGGATCGAGTACCATAACTTTGCATCCAAATCTTGTATTGTTAAGCCCATCCAGAAGGCGAGAGGCATTTCAGTGGGAACCATCTGCTCTCTCCCATCTCCGCTTCCACAATAGATTGCTGACAAGTCTTACATCAGTCTTACCAATTAATTTTGATAGCACGGGAAATTAAATGTATACAACATGTATACACACAGTTTAAAAATCCTTGAAAAAGGAGGAAGAAGGGAAATTAAAATACACAATGTTTTTAAATTACATGGATTCAAGCAGTGTGAAACTGGATTACATAGAAGACTTTGAATTCGTTAGCTCTGTCAGTTTGAGCCATGGCAGATGTGGAAACACTATTTGCAAGCAGCTTAGCTCACTGCCTGCTATAAACAGATCATTTGTGGCAATCACCTGACTTCCATCAAAGTGCTGATTGAGAGAGAAGTTTTCTTGCTCAGAAATTAGGAAAAGAAAATAAAAGTCAAACATAAAAAGCCACACAACTTTGCAGCACTATAGGAAGACTGAGCATAAACACCAGTCAAAACTTCCCAAAGAACTCAATTTTTAAGCACACTGGAGACCTTTGGACATCGGAGCAGATGCATTATACACTTCTTGAAGCCTGAGACAAGGCTGAGCAGTCCCTGCAGACCTCACCAGCAGTGCCCAAAATGCTCGGAAAGGAGCATGAAAGGATCAGTTTTATATCCAGCCCTATTTTCTCTTCTCACTGGTGGCTATCTTAAGGCAAATGTTCCCACACTTGCCTAACACTATGTAAAGTTCGTATTCTTCATTTATTTCCATCCTACCTGCTGGCAGCTGTCACTTAAAATATACTAAGTTGATAAACTCATTTACTGTACACCTAGCTAACAGAAGTTAGCAAGCTCTTTGTACAGCTCAGAAAGACTATGACCATATTTCTGCGCTCACAGGAAAACACAGGATTTGTAATAAGTCTCCCAACTGCTTCTGTGGCCTCAACTGTCACTTTATGATCTGGGAGGTTTAACTACCAGGCTTTTATAGTAAGTTATGCTAACAGCATGACTGCTACTACTCAACAGAAGAACCGTTTCCTCCCTCCCTCTCATACCACATTTCTAATTAAGGAGAGATTAATCCATCTCCTGCTTTGCTTAATACAACATATTACATATAACAGTCACATGAACATTGTTAACTGACTTAATAATACACTGGTGTCTCCTTCCCTCATCTGCTAGGATCCTTAACACCTGCTGGAACTCTCCATGACTTCCATAGTAATTCACAGCATCAGGCATCTCACAGGCTTGAGCCTTTTAAAGAGCTTAGACATTTGCATATATAATAGAGTTAGTGAGGAATGCTCTTTCCATGGAACAAACAAAGTTATTCCTCATCTGAATACTGCTCAGTGCTGTTAATTAATGTTTTCTTGCCTCTAAGGGTCATCTCATATCCATTTCTATTCATCCATACAATGAGATAAGTAGCTGCAGTAGTACTGAATGCCAAGGAAGACAAAGTGTTGTCTCCAGCCACGAGAGGTGGGGAAAAGACCTTGTGAGGTTCTAAGAATGAAAGGGGCACATCCAGCACCACTAGCAGAAAGGTGTTGCAGTGGTAAACTACACATAGCTTTTCTACATAAGTGCATGCACTGGTGCAAATTATAGCCCCATCGAATGCACACTTCTATGGCTATCTAAGATCAAAAAGTCACGAAATAAAGTAGATGACTAAACTACATGCATATTCAGAGGTGGCTCTATTTCAAGGAATGCAGAGCTGGAACAGAGTACCACACCCACACAGTTATGAGATAGGGCAGACTAGGGGTCAGTGTGTCCTGGTGCCATTTTGGTTTTATTTTTGATTGGGTTGAAGATTTTTTGAGAAATTATTCACAGAAGTTGCAGAAGAGAAGTGGGATCCCATAACAACTTTGGAGAAGATTGGAGGGAAAGGAGAACAGAAGAACCGTTTTGTCTGATGCTCTGCCAATCTTGTGCTAAATAACAAAACAGTGTCCTAAAATGATTTATTAATATGGCCACAAGTCTCTCCTGGACTGATGAAAGATAGGGCTATGTAAAGCATTGCTAATCTGTTTGAGTACCAGTTTCTGCTACTCAAGTTAAAGCTATAGATCTTGGTCACTGGAAGCCTCCTCAGTTGTCAGGGTCTCCCTCTCTAGTGCCAGCAAACCTCCAGTAGTCCTGCTGTAAGTTCAGCTGAGCAATGTTCAAATCTTTTCAGAGGACCAACTCTTTCTAAAGTAACAAATAATTATCTACAGCAGTTTCAGCCTCTGTTGTGGTTTAAGGTTTGAGGAAGGGGAGGGATAGGTGGAGCGGCTATTCCACTCCCCTTCCTGCCACACTCTATAAAAGAACACAGGAAGTTCTGCTCGCTCTCTCCTCCCTGGGATTGCTGGTGGCTCCGGA
>VYZX01029471.1:30352-123092 GCA_013401335.1 Brachypteracias leptosomus | reverse complement strand
AGTCCTGCTTCAGGCAAAGGCAAACCCGTTCATGGGATTGCTTTTGCTCAAGGACCTGGGAGCACCTGGTGGGTGATGTGGGAGGACAGAGAGGTCCAATGCATACCGCAAGGGGACTTAATCTTGGGTGAGAACTGCCAGTGAATTATGTTGGACCTTGTTAATTGTTAAATGGCTGCTGGGCATGATGTAGATGGTATAGAAAAAGGGGTGGATAATGTCCTGGTTTGGCCAGGATAGGGTTAATTTTCACCAGGAGTTGCTATTCCATACCATGCTGATGTCATGTCTGGTGTGGGAAGTGCAGTCCTGTTGTCTCACTGGGGTTGCCTCCCTCTGTGTTTGTAGCTGTATCCTCGTGGTCTGTACCTTTATACCTCTTGTTTTGTACATTGTTATCCCTGTTGCTGTTACTGTTGTTGTGATTGTTGCTTTTGCATTGCTTTATTAAATTCTCCTTATCTCAACCTGCAGGGTTTGTATTTTGCTACCTCTCCTGTTCCCGTCCAGGGGTGGGGGGGCAGCTGCCACATGGTGCCCGGTCCCGGCAGGGTTTAAACCACCACACTTGATCAAAGCTCTTCAGGTAACATTCTCTCAGCAGACTGTTTGATGGGTATCTTCACAGTGTTCTGCAACTGGCCTTCCTCTGTCAGCTCAGATCTTTACCCAATGCCTTCCCGACCCTTTTCTGTTCCCAGTACTCAATAATGGCATGCCTGGTGTGCCCTCCAATGCTGATCCAGGCCTCCAAGCTTTCTCTTTCCCTTGTATATCCACCAGAGCCAGACCCCCCTCTTTCTGCTACTGAAGCGTCCCATCAACTTCAAACCTGTCAAATCAGCCTGCATCCTTGCACAGGCTGCTGCTGAGCCAACAGAACTAGGCCCCCACACCAGTCACCCATTACTGCTTGGGAACATCAGCACCCCATGTTAGAGGGCATCCATGCAAAGCTCTACTGCCAAGCAACATGAGGACCAATTGTTTCTACCTTCTACCACTGCCTCCAGAAAGCAAGCATCACAGCATGGGAACTAGCTTAGCACCTCAGCCAGGTCTCCCCAAAGCTCAAAAGAGTTACGTACTCCAGGGCTGCTAGAGTATCCAGCTCCTACACTACAATGTAACCAGTGCCAGGAGAGACTAAAGTGCCCTAAGTGCTACCAGTCATTTAACGAAGACAAGATCAGAGAGCATATAGCTGAAATAAGGCTGGGCCCTCAGGAGGAAAAGAAGGAATGAGAAGGCGGCAGCTTCAACAAGCAGCACTCTAAATCCTGGAGGAACCTAAAGAAAGCACCTGGAGTCTGAAAACAATCATAGAAAAGAGATTGGTGGCATCTCACAGGGACTACAGAAGCACAGCAGGACAGCTCACATGGCTGGATTGCTGCAGTGGATGGATACAAGCTCTTCAGAAAGCCAGGCTGGGCAGGTGAGGAATATGGATGGGTTTCAATCTATGCAAAGAGCTGGCTGCAACACACACTGCTTTGTTGAGATCGAGTCAAGAGGCAGTCAAGATCTTATGGGTAAGAATCAGAGAACTGTCCAACACAGGTGACTTTGTGCTAGGTGCCTGCTACAGACTTCCTGATCAAGAAAGGGAAGTAGAAAAAGTCTTCATCTGAAAGCTGGAGGAATCTCCATGAGCTGGTACTCTAGCTCCAGTCCCCACTGGTACTCACTGGGGAGAAATACCCTGATCTGCAGATAGGGAAATACAGCTGGGCAAAGGCAATCCAGATTTCTGGACTGGGTTGATGGTAACTTCTTGATGCAGGTGATGAGCCTTCCGGAATTCTTATGAAGGATAAGTATGGGATGTAAAGGGCAGCCATAAGATTGTGAAGATTAAAATTCTGAGAGAAGTGAGAAAAGTGAGAAAGACAAATAGTACAACTACAAGCTGGCACTTCAGGAGAGCAGAAATCAACTTGTTTGGGGATCTTCTTGGTAGAATCTCAAGGAAGACTGCTGTGGAAGGGAAAGGGAAAGCCTGTGAGAGCTGGCTGATCTTCAAGGACAACCTTCTCAAAGCACAAGACAACCCATTCCTGCATGCAAGAAGTCAAGCAAGCATGGTGGAGGGCCAGCATGGATGAACAGAGCTCCTTATTCCTGACTTCAAATTCAAGAAAGAAGTATATCAAAGGTATAAGCAGATGTGGGCTTAGTCTCTTCAACTCAGCTCCTGTCTCCAGTTATATCAGATGCTTTGAAGTTTTCCAAGTTTCTGCAAGTGCTGCCATGCAGACAGTGAGCTCCCTTCCCTCTCCTCCAAAACAAACTCTTCTGAGGGCCCTAATAAACTTACACAAGGTATAATTTTGCTTCTAGTTCATGACTGTTTATAATTGTTCCGCTTACCAAAGTTTTCATTTGAAACTTCTGTGTTTAGCCTGGAGTTCTGGAATACTTCTATAGCTACTGATACCCTACAGAGACAGATCTCTGTACATCTATCCAGATCCAGCCACAGCTATCTGTCATTTCCTGAACCAACAGTTTTGCAAGACTAGCTCAAAAACAAAGGATCATTACTGCATTTTTGTTTAAAGACTGAAGAATTATGGTCTCCTTATCCTGGAGGCACTCGTCATCTCTTTGAAATGAGACAATTATTTTTGCAAGCCACTTAAACTGCTACATGGCCACCACACAATTCTGCATTCATATCACTCTCCTTCTCAATTACTGTTGTCTGGAGTTTCCAAGTGTCCTGCAAGATGACAGTGAACAAACATGCTGTTGCCTATGCAGCACGTTATGTACCATGTCTCAATCAGCCAGTTCATAATAATGACCTTCAAGTTTCTCAAATTACTCCTCATAGCACAACCTGCTACTGAGCACAACCTCACACACTGAATTGTAGGTTTCTCCAATTGTTGCTTTCTCCCACCCATAAAAGAGACATTTTCTCACAGGCAAGGTATATAAATTCATCAATTCAATTCATTTTCCATTATATTTGTCCTGGCTATATAGGTCTCAGAAAACAAAAATGATAGTAAGAAGAGGAAGAAATAAGTAAGGTCTCCCTAAAATACTAAAGATACCTGCATCAGAGGCAATTCTTCCCTACTAACAAAGGTAGCTAGAAGGTTGCTAAAATGGAATTTAAATAATAATCTGTTAATATCATCAACCAATTTCACAGACTTTCACTTTTCCAGAATTCCCTTTGAAATCTAGTGTTGCAGAATTTAGCTCATAACTTGGGTTCTTCTCAGCAGCACTGTTGGCTTGTCCATTTTATTTTCATTTTAGAGTGCCTTCCCTGCAATTGGGTACTGCCTGCTTACAATCTGATCTTGCAAATGACAGCAAGTTTGGTACATGCTCTAGGTCTACCCAGGGAAGTCTCCCAGCAGTATGTAGGATGTTTGGCAGCATTAGCAACCTCAGGTTTATGTCTGCCATTGCTGATTTTGCCTCCTTAACATGCAGGAACAGATTTTTTTATTTGGCCCTGAATGTTTACTACTTATTTGGAGAGGAAAGAAGAGGCATCAAAGCAGGTCTTTTCTTAACACAGTTTACTATCAATGAAATATACCCAGCTTCCCACTTCCCCAACATAACCTACTCCTTGAGCAAGCTTACTGTACCCAAAGAAATAGTCTTCCAGAGCCTGAGCCAAAAAGTGGCAACTCTCTATATATCTCCTTGTTCCCAAATTAGTCCCAGGAAACCTATCTCAAGAAGCATGTCATTCATTGCAGAGCTAAAACTGGGTGACCGCGACTGTATGGCAAGGCCACCAGCCTGTAAAAGAAAGGTCACAGACCTCAAGCAATATGTGCATTACTGTGTCCTCAGTCAACTTTTCCTATCTGATCACCCCATATCTCCTAAAGTGACGACACAGTGAGAGACTTTGCAATTCTTTCCCAGGGACCTTGGCCTTTCTGGACACCCAAAAGGAACAGAAAGGCAGTAATGGAACATTAACACTAACATCAACAGCTTGGGGAAACACCATTTAATCTGTAGGACAGAGTTTTGTCTTTTTGAATGACAAATCTGAAATTTCACAATTCACAATTTCACAGGTTAAGTCAATGTAAGGTTACACCAAGGCCAAATCCTGCCCTCTCTTCCTTCTCCACCAGTCCTGGCCACGTAATCCCATCCTCCCCTTTGCACTGTCTTTGACTCTCGCTGGGTCTTAACTGAGCCAATTCAACTCATGAACCCAGCAGAATGCAATTGTCCTTTTCTCCTGAATGTGTTTTCTGCCAAGTCTGTAAAAGGAATCATCTCCCAAAATGATCTGTTGAGCCCCAGAGCTAGTACAAGTTAAGAAGTGAACCCACAAGCCAAGCATAAAAAGGAAAGACTAAAGAAGGATAAGAACCCTTCTCATTTCTCAGCAGAACCTTAAATCAGCTCAAACCCCCTCCCATAGCTTCACCCTTTCTCTTTAATAAAGATATAGGGTAAGACTTGAGTTGTTTTGCCCTGGCTGTTAACCTCTGTAGCTGTTATAATAGAGGATACTGAAAGCTTTAGCTGTTAGACAAAAGAGAGAGTTAATCCACTTAGTTCTCCATCAGGACTTTTTTAGGTGTGGTTATTGCCAGCCTTTAAGTCTTTCTATAGTGTTTTCACTCTGTACTTCAGTGACCTTTAAACATTATGGGCAGCCATTAGCACTTCTCAGCCTAACAATATTAATACCAGGGTGGAGATCTGATTGAAGTGAACAGGGCAGAGGAACACAATTTGCCTTGTTAGCTGCTGCTTTGGCTCTCCATTCCACCAACTCCTCCTTTGGAGAATACCCTGCCAACAAGAAAGATCTGTGGGTTTGGGGCTTTTTTAGTCTCCAGCACCTGAGTAGGTTGAGAAAACAGAAGGGCGTTGCCTCTCATCCTGTATTCTCCATGCTTCCCTACAGAGACTCAGTATCATTCAGGGCAGAGAGACACAAGGGAAGCTACCTCAGCCCCTTACCAAAAACACCCAGTCTAGCAGAAATTAGCCATCACCCTGCAGTTCAGGGGAATGGCTTTCTCTTCACACGGTTGAAATCAGGAAAGTGCTACACCTAACCATAGGCAGGGGACCACAAAGTAAACTATGGAGCAAGTGCAAGCCCATGGACAGCTGCTGTGGGATCCAGGAGGTGCTGGAAACCTACATGCTACCGTACTCCCACAGCCACCTAAATGCTGTGATCGCACCACTGTGGCACCTCTACCTGATCAGAAAGCTCCCTCACCATCTTCCAGACACAGCATTTATATCAAGCTCCTTAAATGCTTTGAAGACTGGTACTTAAACTGGCCACGACTTTGGGTACTGACTTCACCATCCAGGCATCAACTGTCACATGAGGAAAATCATCATCATCACCACAAGTACTGCTGCTGAAACAGATGAAAGCAGTCACCAGCACTCCTGGCAGGAATGTTTAAGTTTTTCATTCTTGCAGTCTAACCAGTTTCTTCCTTCTGCTCAGTGCTAGCACAAGCATTTCTGCTGTTGCACAGTGAACTGAACTACAGAATTGATTCAACTGAAAAATAACCCAGCACTTCACTTCCAACACACTACCCTTCCTTCCTGGCCCATCCTGACAGCAGACATTTGCAGAGCTTTATTATGTACAAATAATTTAAGCAGATCAAGTAGAGAAATGTATTACCCATTTGAAATGAGTTTTACAATGCAGATGTATCTGCTATTCAGATTATTGCTAGCACAAACTTTAAGAACATTACTCACTAGGTCAGAAAACCAAAACCATTCAAAAGTCACAGATTTTGCCACAATTTTTCTTTTGGATCAGAGACATTTCCACCCCAAGCCAGAAATTCACCTCATCTTTCCTCTCAAATGATCCTGAAAAGGAGTTGCAATGTAAAGGCAGCAGAGCAGAATCCTGCTTTCACTGAAAGAAGTAACAATTATTATTGGTTAATAATAATCTTGAGACATAAAACACAAAGCTACTGAAAAATAAGCTACTCGGTGTATCAGTGGAGATTAGGCTGCACAGGTGAGGCTTGTCTGTCCCATCTGGAGTAAGAGACAGGATAAAATTTACCTTCTGTTGTGAATTGCATTTGTGTTGACATGTCCTCTGAATGATCAGAGCTCTTCTTGCTCCAACTATACCTTCATTAGGGCAGGAATATCATGTTCTTCAGCACTGGAAGTAAGGAGAGGAAAGTAGTAACATTTCTGCTATTGAGAACTTATCACTAAGAACAAGCAAGTGTTAACACATTACAAAACAGTTAGCTGCCAAAGAAAGATTGTTTTCTTCTTCAAAAGAAACTGCAACTATAACAAGCAATTTATGAAGAATTTACTGCTTCATAGACAAATGGGATTAAAATTGTTTCATGAAGTGTAACAATTAGTGCCCTATCTACACTACAAAAATGTTACCCTGCTGTAAGAAAGCCAGGGATCATAACAAAACTAATTCCTTCGTCCTCAATGTATGCAATCACAGTACAGAAAAGCGCTAGTATGAAGTCTCATTCCCCAAACCTGCTAAAATTATACCATTTTACATTATTGTCACTTTAAGTAGTGCCTACTTCAATCATATGAGTCCTTCTGTAAACTGTTCAACCGCAGAGCTCATTCTTCAGTGGAAGAGAATATGGACTTAGATAGAACTCCTGCTACAGATTTTTGTTAACTGATGTCCCACTCCATACATCCTACCCTCATTTACAGACACCACACCCCACTAAAAAAAGAACTGAACATTGTATTTGGGGCCTTTCTTTCCACGGGGAACACTCCAGGCTGAAGGAATTCACACTGCTCTTAGCCTGAGTTTGCTAACAAAGCCTGGCTACTTTGAAAAAGCTCTGAAAACATCAGATCAGATTTGGGTCTTAGACACTCAAAGAAAGCCTGACTTTAAACAGTGGCAGGATGGAGAAGACAGGCTGCTTTTCAAGCTTTAAAAAGCATCACATGTATCCAAGTATTCATAGCTTGAACTCATTTTAGTGGTATAGGCCAAAAGGTGTACACATTAGGAAAATGCACCTGTTTGATGCCTTCTCCAAAAACATGAAGTGATGAAAAGCAATCAGGATGGTTTTAGTACCATTACAGGAACCGCAGCTGGAGCCTTGTTCCATGCATCTTCTCTGATCATCTTTTGAGAGACAATGGTCAAAACAGGTTGCTCCCCTTATAGCAGTTGCCAACCTACTTCTTTTGTGATGGGTGGGGATTACCACCACAAGCAGGGAAGACAAACTGCCTGATGCCACTTCACCCAATGCACTGTACTACTGAAAAGCAGTCTTAGACCATGGCGGTGAGGGTCAGAAAGGAACCAGCTGGTGAGGGGGCTGGAAAATAACCCCTTTGCTAATAAATATTATCAGCAAGAAATCAGTTCCCTGCTGTAGATGGAAGCCAAATGACATACAATATACAGAAGACTAAATTTTGCTCACAAGCCTGGAACTGAGCTCATGGTCAAACTGCAGGTGGGAGAGGGTCTCTTCCTGCAGACACACGGGCCTCCTGCAACTGATTAACACCACTCACAGGTGGAAACCTTCTGCAGGCAGACAGTTACTCCTGTAAGTAAAGAGAGGACTTTATTTTTTTATTATCTGCAGGGTCAGGACTGCGGATTTACCTCCTTCCCTGTGTTAATGTAGTCCTTCAGGCAGGAAAACCACCCAGCACTCCATCTCTGCTTTATTTCCTCTTCCTTCCCTGCACTGTATTTGACTCCAAAACGAAAATGGGGGCGAGGGCGGGAGGTCAGACGAAAGCCTGCAGAGGATTCTTCCTCCCCAGATTAGGATTTAATTGTATTCCTAGTGAGTCCCTTCTGGTCTCGCTCGGTCTTTCAGATGAATGTTTCATCAATATGATTAGGATCACATCCCTCAGTCTCGTCTATTTACACAATAGGTTGTGACAGCTCAGAGTATAGTACTCCCTAAAGGAAATATTAGATACTACCCTATCATTTTATTCAAATCATATTTTTCACTCCGCACTTTCAGCCTAATGCCATTCTCCCCTGGATTACATATTTGTGATATCCAGCAAGCACTAAAATCCTTCTAATAAGGATTAGATTAATATTTATATCAGCCATAGTCATACTATTATGAACAGGGCTATGGAGATTTTGGGAAGAGTGAGCTACAGATACCTTAAGGGGCTAGGAAATTGGGCTTGTACATACAAAAAAAATGTGGTGCAAATCGTGACTAATAATAATAATAATAATAACCGCCCGATGGTGGCAGAATCCAATTCCATAAGGTGGACAGGCGCGAGGGAAGTGCCGGCGGGCCCATCTCCTTCGCCACAACTCCATCGGCGCCATTTTCTCCCCAGGCCCCGCGGCCGCCCACGGCCGCTCTCCACCGCCTCCCCCGGCACCTCTCGCCGGTAGTCCCGGCGGGAAGAGGGCCTTTCTGAAGCGTAACCGACCCGCAGGAGCCATCGGGGGCCTACTCTCGGCCCGGCTCTCCCCTCAGAGCCTGGTCGGCTCTGAGGGGAGAGCGGTAGCAGCTGAAGGGGGCTGTGAAAACAACTGTTCGGGGAAACCCCCCTTCGTTAACGCCGCGCTCCCCTCAGAGAGGAGAGGGAGATCGAAACCAGCGAGCAGGGGGTGAAAAGGCAGCGTTGAGGAAGGTGGGAGCAGAAACTCAGACCGAAAGTAAAACCCCATCGTATTACTCGAAAAGAAAACACACTGAAAAATACCTGCTCCTTCTCCCCGGAGCGCTGAGACCGCTGCCCCGGGGAAGAAGCCCTCTCTCCCGAGGAGGTCGCGAAGACGCCGTCGGAAGAAGCAGCGTTTCAGGGTCGTTTCGTGTACCCGCCCGAGTGTGAAGCACTGCCGATACAGTTTAGGGCGAGCAGCGAGGGACGAAGTTTCGTTGGGGAAAAAAACCAACACAAAACCAGACGGTTGCTCCCGACGTGCCGCTGCAAAGAGCGATGAGTTGTCGGGGTCTACTTCAACGAAAAAACCAAACAAAAACAAAGTCGTTGGTGAGGAATGATCTCAATCCCTCGGATGAGCCCGTCTCCGCTGCCTCTTGCCCCGCCGGGCGTCCATGCTATTAAAAACAAACAAGGGCTACACACGCAGAGCGCCGAACTGCTCCCTCGGCTCTGTGGGGAAATACCCCTGAGAATTGCGAACTCGCGGGGAAAGGCTTCAAATAGTAACACAGATCCCACGGGGGCCGCAGGTCGGGCGAGGTGTGGGGGTACCGGGAGCGGAGCCCCGGAGCAGGCAGAGCTGGCGGCGCCTTTGCCCACACAGAGTAAAGCAGAAGCGGGCGGGCTTCAGCCAGCAGCCGAGGAGATCGCTTCACCGAGAACTATATTTTGCAGCTTCATCGGGCAGGCTTACAGCTCACCTCTTACACAGCACCGCAATGGCACATACAACGATTTTTATTTATTTTTTCCTCTAGACCTTGCTTGTCAGCCATCCCCGTCCAGCTGTCGTTTCGAAGCTGCATGCGAGAGCCGCCGGGACGGGGCCGACGGGCGAGCTTCTCCCGCTGCCGTTATCTGCCCGCAAGGTGCGGCGCGAAAGCGCCGCGTCTTCCCGGCACACGCCCGCCCTGCCCGCGGGTGTCGGGGCTTCGGAGGAATGGTCAACCATCATGGGGGTCGCCTCCTCTCTCCACACACAAGCGATAAGAAGCCCGCCGAGGCGAGGTGGGGCTCTCCACTCACAGCCTGCTGTTTGTCTCGGTAAATCACATCACAAAGCAAAGTGCAAGGGTAGTTAACTTTATCTTGTGTAAATGTAAACAAATAAGCATTCAGTTCCTTGATCTTTATTTAAATATAGAGTTGTTTATCGGTGTCATCCTATGAAGATTAATTAGATACCTTTATTCACAATTTGGCGTCTGACACCCTATTTTAGGAATGCATTAAATCACAAGGTGTTAATTGGGGCCAGCCAGGCACTTATGTTTCTATTAAACAGTGTGAGGGCTTTTCACAGGTATTAAGTTCTTTTTTTTTCTTTCTCTACCGTGCGGTGCGAAAATATACAGCTTTTAATAAGGCAGCGCGGCAGAACCGTGCTCCCGAGCGCTCCAGTATGGGTGCTGGCAGCCCGGGAAGGGCTGGCGCGGAGCGGGCGGCATGCCGCAGCACCCCGGCGGCAAAGGGGCATTGCCCGCCCTTCCAGGGGGCTTTTCCGGGAGCAGATATTCCCCGCTCAGAAAAAAAAAATATTCCGTCCCTCCTCGCTTAAAAATTACCATGAGTGCGCTTCTGTCTCAGCTGGGAGGTGGCCCCTGTGCAAGGGGACTGCTGCTGGGACACCAGTTTGTTCCACTTGCCAAGGCGCAGAGCCGAAGCCTCGCACCGAGAAGTTAAGAACTGATCCAAATCTCCTCGGAAATCCGCCGCTCTCCGCTCCGGACCGGGGGGAGCCGCCCACGACCACGGCCGGTGTCCCCGCTCGCGTTACTGCCTCCGCGGAGGGCCCCGGCCTGAGCTGCTGATGTATTTTGTTTGCAGCCGGGCATCGCTAACAGTTTAATCCCATTACTGCCTGCATATCCTCAGCAACTGTCCCGCTGCCGCGGGAGCCGGGATTCGGTTGCCCTGCAAGGAGGAGCTTTCTCCCCAGATAAAAGGGCAGGGGAATTTCTTAGCGCGTTCCGGGAAACGGGAGGGGGCAGGCAGGGGCCGGCGGGGGCAGCCCCGCTGCTGCCGGGGGAGGCGAGTCGAGTTCACAAGTTGCTCCTTGGGCCGAGGGCTGAGCTCACACCTCGCCTCCCGCAGCCCCGCAGAGCCGGGGGAGGGAAGGCAGGGGAAAAGAGGCCCCGTCAGATTTTTGGACCAAGCTGGGGCTCAGAGTTTGGGGGAGAACTGTGACAAACCACAAGAAGATATAAAAAGATACCCTACGCAGGCGCAGCAGCGTCCAAAGGAGCACAGTGCAAGGGATAAAGCACAGAAGAAACGCTTTGCAAGTGATGACTAGATTGAAAGACAACTCAGCCCCCAGAGTTCGCACTCCCTCCTGCTCCTCCCCCCACCTGGGATACGCCGGTAGCAGCACAGAAGAGGCAGAAAGCCACCCCCACTCTTATCCCTGGCACCACCACATTTATTAAAAAGTACTACTGTGTACATAGAAAAAGAGAACAGAACCAAGCTTTGTGGGGAAGAATTTGTGCCAGTGCTCTAGGGTTGATCAGTTTAAAATGGCTGAAACTATAGGCAAGAGTGAGTAAGTTACATCACTTCCCCTTTTGTACAGGGCAGCTGAAAAAGTCACTTTACATACACGCAAATAGAAATCTGTCCATGATTTTTTGCAATGCTCCATATGCTAAGTTGGATTAACCAAAACAATGCTTTTTGAACTTCAAAGTACCACCGGAGGTCCTTTCTGACTGAACAGCTATAGGGCAACTATACATTATTCCACAATAATCTACAGTGTTCCTAAGACAAAACACAACTGTACACTTTTTTTTGGCCACCTCAACAAAGGTTAGGCTTTTGGAATGGAGGTGTGGGGTTTAATGCAAGTTCTAAACTAAGAAAAGTCTGATTTGGTCATTGCAATCTCAACATTAGCAACAAGACCCTTCAAGCCAAAATCATGCCTGGCAAGTAGGTCTTAGGCCATCTTCTGCCAAAGCAAGCCTTAGCCGAGCAGTATCTGACTCGGCCAACTGTGCTGCAGACAAGGGTTGAAGAAGCCAGCTCAGTCAAAAGCAGAACATAGCATTTGTGCAGCTCCCCACAACTCAACCCCCTTTTATCAGAAGGGCAGGCAGGGGAAAAAATTCCACTCCACCTCCCCCATTTCCTTGCTCAGGAGTGCATAGATTTGATCAGGTCTCTGAGCCAAGCCAAACTGTACACTTTAGTGTCTCCAATAAATAAGCCACATTGTAAAAAAAAAAATCTAGGCTGCTGCTTACAGTTTCCACATGTGATTCCTTCTAAAAGAGGGGAAGAATTGTACCATAGTTTGCTCTTTCCCTAATAATTCATTACCTGCAACAGTCAAAGCTTTGGCACCTTCTTTAGAATTGCACACAATTCAAGGTGGAAGGCAAGTCTTTTTGGCAATTATAATGCAAAAAAAAAGGCCACCCTGAAAAAAATAGCCAATTGGAATAAGAGGTTGTTTTAAGAACTAGTATAGAAAGCATAGTAGCCCATGCCTTTTGAAGTGTCTTTGCTATAGTCCTCAGCATTCATGTCCTCGCATTTCATAGTCGGGGAATTTTCATTGCTGGAAGTGCTAGGGGAGAGCCTTCTTCTCTTACAAGCACCTGTGTAGACCCCAGAATCATTTGAATCTAGAGACTTTATGGATGGTGGAGTCTCTATCCAGGATGAGCCAACTTCTTCTTTCACCTTCTCCTTGGAAAGCTGGTCTTCAGAGAAGCCTGGAGGACTTGTTCTGGAGGCCCAAGGTAATCCTGTTGTCATTTTTCGCTGGTAAGAGCCCCTGCTCCCCCAGCCTGCCATGGATGGAAATGTCGGGTCAGGATAGTACCCCAGAGCGTGGGATGTCTGAAGGGGGAGGGATTTAATGCCATAAGGGAGCAATGTGCTAGGAGAATACTCTGTCTCATAGGAGTTCATGTCCAGTTTGTTGGCACTGGGCTGCTGTACAGGCGTAACAAACCACCGCTGAGGAGGGCTGGCCACCTCTTCATTCTGCTGTGGGGAGAGCAGGCCGTTTGTCTGAGGGACAGTTCTCTCACCATTGTAAAACCTGGCTGGGGGTAGGTTGTTGACAAACTGTTCTTGGAAGAATGGCTGCACACTGTATCGGGCGCCAGGGACAATCTGGTGGGATCTAGGAGAATCCGTGGGAGATGGAGTTAATCTGTCATTTTCTGAAGCTGTGTACATGCTACAACATAAAAAGAAAAATACTGAGTATTGTTCTTAATTTCATTAAGATAGTAAACCACAAAGACAAAATGGGAAGAAACTGTTATTTCTTAATTAGAACTACAACTAGGCTTAATGGGTTAGCTGTTCATTTTTATCCAGTTTAGGAGTTTTGTTTTTCCTAGACTACCAAAATAAAGTTTCTAGTATTATTGCTACAAATATATACTATTTTCTCCCAGCCAACACACTTGAAGTGCATCACCTTCCTCCTAGAAAGCAGTGTTATGTACAGCTCCAGTTTCTCAAAGGCTACCAAGTAAGCATTAGGCAAGTCTTCTGCTGACAATTGGAAAAAGCTGTTGGCTCTGTGGAGATACCAGATACACTACTGCCAACCTGCAGGCCAGCTCTGTTCTGTCAGAACCAATTTTCTACCAAAATTCAGAAGCTTGCTTGTCATCAAGACAATATGGTAAATATTCAAAAAGACATTTAGAGTCTTTGAAATGAACCCATGACCTAGGAAGGCCACCAGTAGAAGTACCACTACTTCTGAATAAGTGAAGTAGTGTCTAAAACATTTTTTCATACAATTTGCAGGCTGGAATCATGGCTTCTAGACAGATACAGCTGCAAGAGAAGACACAAGTGTACTTACGAGTCATAGTTGTCTCTGAAGCCTTTCGCAAAAGGATTATGGTCAATTTTGAGTTGGGTAATCTAAAAGTGAAAGCAGAGTATAGTGAGATGTTGAACCCACAAGACAATTTTATTCTTAACTGTCATTTTATACATCCATGCTTACATCAGTGTTTTGATATGCTGTAACTGCTATAAACTGCGTTTCAGGAAAAATAAATGTTTGAGTCTTTGAGGAATCATTCAAATCTTCAACACCATCTTCATTCACTTCCACAATGTGAAGCCGGGGCTGGTACTTGTGTAGAGACTGCAGTACTATCATCTAAAAGGAACCACAGAGAGACAAGATTTTTAGAAAAACTCTGCATCTAATACTAAAAGATCCATTTTAGCCCGACATTTTTGTTCCTGTAAATTGTAATCTTTTGACCAGAGAATGAAGCAATTTTAACTATTATTCACAGCTTTTAGCCCTGTTTCACTAGGTTACCAATATGCTAAAATGCAGAAAATCAAGAAGTATCAGCTACTCTCCCATTTTCTGAGGAACTCCAGAAACAGATTACAAGGAATTTCACACATCTATTTCTGACATTTCTAATCGTCTTCGTAAGAAGCAAAGAAAACAAACCTACGATCCAGTTCCAACAAGGGAACAGAAGTCACAAGAACAGCTATCTGGCATCTCGATCAAATACTGTATAACCGCGAAAGCCCAGGGCTCCCCTGGCTGAGTCACCAAGACCCGCCCCAAGCCTGCCTTCCCCCATTTACCTGCGCGTTGTTGTTGTTAGCACCTTTATTGTTCGTTAGCTTCAGTTTTCCGAAGGAAATCTCTTGCCTCATCCAGTGAGCCCCGGTGTTGGGCGACTCGGGGTGAACATACACCTTGTTGCCTGGGGAAGATAAGACAGTAAAGCGGCCGCCGGGCGCAGCCCAGAGTAGCGGGGCAGGGCAGGTGGAAGCGCCCCGGCTCCCCTGATGTCCCCTCTCCCGCACAGCCTCACACACCGCGGCGCCAAAAAAAAAAGGGTTGCAAGACGCCCTTAAAAGCGTAGCTCTGCCTGCAGCGGGGAAGACCGGGCAGAGCGGGAACCCCTTCTGGGAAGTCAGCAAGGAGAGCCCACATAACCCGCACGTACCTTGCATGTTGTTGTCGGCTTTGCCGCAGGTCACCCACTTGCCCCCCTGGAAACGCCAGTGGTTGGGGTCCGCCAACACCACCTCCACGAAGACGTTGTAGTGAGCCGTGGGGTTGAGGCCGGTGATGTTAAAGCTCAGGAAAGGAAACATCCTCCTGGGGGAGGGGAGGAAAACCACACTGCATGAGAGATGAGCCGAGAAAGGGACCGCGGGCTCCGGCGGCTGCTGGAGCCGGGCCTCGGGGTCCCCCGTCCGTCCCGGCACCGGGGAAACCAAGGAGGCAAACCTCAACCGACCCCCACTTCATCTCCTGCCCGCCTGATACGAGGAGGTAATTAGGAGAGGCGCTTTTCGAAGAAAGCATCCCCAGGCCAGAAGGACCACCGACGTCGAGGGCGCGTACCTCTTCCCCGTGGGAGCTGGCAGCGCTTCCCGGCACAGAGCGGCCCTGTACGCTCCCCGTCCCCCTCCCTCCATTTCGGCCCACCCTTGCCCGCTTACCTTCCCTGCTTGGTGATGATCATCTCCGTCTGGTGCCGGTGAAACTTGAGCCAGAGGGGCCGGTTGCAAAGGAAGACCTGCGCTCGCAGCCCCGGGCCTGCGGTCGGCACCCCCAGCGCCCCGAGCCCGCCACAGGAACCCGACGCCGCCGGGTATGGGCCGTAGAGGGAGCCGCCGGCCGCCGCCTGCCCGTACTGGTACCCGCCGCCGCCGCCGAACTGCGCCCGGCCGCCGGGCGAACACACGGCGCCCGCGAAGCCGCCCGGCGACAGCACCGAGCCGTAGGGGTAGCGCGGCCCGCCGGGCGCCTGGTAGACGGTGCCATGCTGCGCCGCTGGCGGGTAAGGGAAGAGGGCGCAGGGCCCCCCGAGCTCGGCCCCCGGCGGCCCGGGGGACTGCAGGTAATAACGTTCGGGGCTGAGGCTGTCCATGGAGTAGCGGGCGGCGGCGGCCGGGGACAGCTCCTCCTCTCCGCAGGGGGTGGCCTTGCGGCCGTCCGGCTTGGGTGCGGCGAAGGGCGGTTCGCCCGCCTCTGCCTCGCCCAGCATGGCGGGGGCCGCACCGAACTTCTTGGGCGTCTTGTCCAAGTCGAGGCGCGGCGGTGAGCCCGGCCGGGGCGGCCCGCGGGACCCGCTGCCGGCTCCCGCTCCGGTCCCGCCGCCCTCCAGCGGGTAGAAGGGGGCTCCCGGCAGGGCTCCCGCCAGCAGCGGCTCGCCTAGTTGCATCCTTGACGGGCGGTGGAGCGCCCACACGATTCGGTACCCACCCCGAGTCGCGTCCGCGCAGCGCTGCAGTGGGGCTCCGCCGAGGCGATTTATACCGGCGCGCCGGGCTCCTCGGGCCGCCGGGGAGGGGCTTGCGCCGGGCTGCCTCGTTGCCGCCCTCCACCCTCGCCGACCCATTGGCTGGGCCGCGTGACACTAATTTAATTAGACAGCTACTAATTGGAACAAGTCACCTGTGACTCTGGCATGTGTCCCCACTCCCCAGCCAGGTACCGGCGGGGCTCCGTACGCCCGTGCCCCCGCGCCGCTCGGAGAGAGGACACCCTCCGTATCACCCCGCGGGGGCCGCCGTGGAGGGCTCCACTTCACCTCCTCAAGAAAAGTAGCTTTTGCCGAGGTGGCACCGTCCTCCCGGGCGCACAGCCGCTCGGGTACGGAGGGGAGCGGCGGCGGGGAGAGAGCGATAGGGACGAAAGGGAAAACGGGGGGAGAACCGGTGCTGGGAGGGAGAGCGGCGATCTGCCGGGATGCTGAGGAGGTGAGGGTGTCACTAGTGTCGTGTCGTCCCTCCCCCGCTGGCCATCTCTCCGTTCAAACAATTCGGGTTGTGCCTCAGCCGAACCCAGCGGCCGCCTTCTCTCCTCGTCGCTCCCTGGGCAGCATCGTAATCGTGGGGGTGACACGTTTCACCTTCTCGGGGAGGTCTCTGTGGGAAGCGGTGGACTTGATTCGCAAGCTCGGTTTTCAGGAGCTCAGCATTCGATTTCTCGCCACCCGCGTCCCGCTTCAGCATCTCCCACCGGGAAAGCAGATTTATAATTCAGGCGGGTGCCAGATCTGTTTGGCGCTTTCTCTCAGCGCAAAACCCAGAGCCTTTTGCTCCAAAGGGTGATGGAGCAGTTCTTGGGAAGGTGGATATGCCCGGGTGATTTTGCGGAGCGGGCAGAGCCTGCGTGAACGATTTGCAGCTACAAATCCGCGGCCCCTCGCCCCCTGCTCGCCGCCAGCCAGCTCGCAGGGAGGGCTGCAAAAAACCTGCCTCCTCCTCACGGCTGAATTTTAAACCAGATCTGCCGAGTGGCGAGGATTTCGTTGTCTGACGGAAGGAACCGGCCGGCTGGAGCAGCCGAGCTCTGCCGCCCGCCCCGCCGTCCCCCGCTCCCGCCGCATCGGGGCAGCTGAAATAAATCGCCCACAATTGACCGCAACCGCCGAGCTCCGGGGCAGAGGCGCCGGCGGAGCCGGGTCGGGATGCAGCTCTTGCGCCAGTTGGGCGCTGACAGGGTGGCGGGAGGTGCCCGCCGGTGCCCGCCGAGGCAGGGGACGGGCACGGGCGGCTCTGAGGTTAGCTGGGGCTCAATGTCTGCCCCTGATCGGAGCTGAGGGATGGGGGAACCGACTCCTACTGTGCCCATCTCCGGTCACACAGGCTAGAGCCTAGGGAAGGCTGATCATAGCCGGCCCTGAAATACTCCCTGCTCTAGCCACCCGTTCTCTCCGGGATAACATTTGGCACAATTTTTGCGTTGATTCCGTCCGACCGAGAATGACAAACAAAATGTGTCGAAGCCCGACGCTTCGGCGGGGAGCGGACCTGCCGCTGCACGCTACTGCCCTTTTCCTGGGCTGCTTCTTGCCAAGGTGTTTGTATTCACCGCGGGGTGAGGAGGGAAACAAAGCCTGGCCAGGCTGCCCTGCTTTAAAAGCAAAACCAAACGAGGAGCATTCCCCCAGGCCCGGCGGCGGCTGAGCCTCCGCATCCCTCCCCGCGTCCGGCGAGCCCCGGTGCGGTTCTTGGTGGGGCCACCCCCCCCGCCCGGGGCTCCGCTCCGGCAGCCCGCTTCCTCGGGCTCTGCATTTCCTGGGCCAGGGCAGAGACGGATGGAGATTTTACTGAGCTATGATGTAGGATTTAAGCGAGTTAATTTTACGATATTACAGACTGAAAGGGTCCCATGATTTAAAACATCCCCATAGGACAGGTGCCGCTTAGGTCAAGGCTGCTACGGTTTTTTCCTCCAAAACTTGGCTAAGCTCGCGTTTAAACGGGGAAACGTAGAAAAGCTTTCGTTGTTGCTTAGGTGTCCTGCGGATTGCACTGTCTCGGAGGAGGGGCAGGAAAACCGCGTCCGCACTGAAAAAGGGAGAACTTTTCAGTTCGATTCGACATGTGCCGGGGGTGAGGCTCTCCCGAACGAACGAAGGATTCATCCAGCTCTTTCCAGACGTTGCGTTATTTTCAGCTTAGCTCGGGAAAGCAGCAGCCTGGCCTCGATCCCCCGCCTTGCACCCCGGAGCTCCCGCCAAGACAGGGCCCCGGCGGCCGTGGCAGGGGAGGCCGGGGCTGCTCAACCCGGAGCCCCGTCGGGCAAAGCTTCTCGGAGCGCTTCAGCAGCGCTACGGCCGTGCGAGGTCCTGAGGGACCCGCCTGTGACTCGGGGTCATTTCGTACTCTGTAATCCCTCCTCCCGCACCCCGCAAAATAAAGTTACCGCCGCAGTCACCAGCCCAATCTACAGGACGCGCCGTAGGAAGCTGCGGAATGTTTCAGTTATGTGTGGAATCGGAGATTTCTGAATGGGTCCCGCAACACGTTAGATGTTGTTTTAGAGATAACGCTGCAGAAAGAGCAGACTCTGGTGAAACAGAAAGGAGCATGTTAGGTTCGTAAATCTACTAAAATAACCTCCAAACCACAAGAAGAATGTTGAAAGAAAATGTAGGTCTTTGAAGGGTTACAAATTATCTACTTTTGTTGGGCTCTATAAAAATATGCTTCTGGGAATTATTCAAATAAGGACCATCTTTGACTCAAAAAAAAAAAAAAAAAAAAAAAAAGCAGCTGTTCCAGAAGAGCTCATTTTCTGCAGCCCAAGTTACAGTGGAGTCACACTGCGCTGATATATTTCATCCTTTGCTTTTAGGCTGGGACTAAGCCCTTTCCTCTCCAGAGGGCAGCGATCGGAACACAGCCGCCGCTTCAGCAAATCGCTGGGACTCGTGGGACTGAAGCTGTTAAACGGAAGTACCCTACTCAGCAGGGCCTAAGAGGGGAAAAGAAGTTGGGAACCATAAAATCTATTCTATCAGGCTGTTGTACACTGATACAGGTGTATATATATACACATATGGGAATCCACATATGGATATATGTATTACCATTTATCACCATATTGTCCTTTATCCTTATAAATATGTATACACACATACACCACTGGGTCTGTGTGGATACTTTAAAAATTTTGGTTATCAGAATCACCTGCTACACTGTTCCATCACTGTATCCTTTTCCTGAAGTCCTGCTGCCACCACAGCAAGATTGTCAGGTATTTTCTCACTGCTATGTTTGAACAGTTTCTGTGAGGTAATTTTTTTCCTTGTCTAATTTTGGTTAAAAACTAGCTGTCAGTTCCTGGATGTCTTCATTATTTGCTAGCATCTGATTCCCAAAGGGCTTCAGTACTTTCACTTTTATCTCAGGTTTGTGCTGTGATTTTGCGGATTTTCTGTTTTTCCAGTCATCCAGTCTAGGATTTTTTATTTATTTTTTTAATCTTCCTTCCCCCTACCCCCCTTTCAATTACATAGAGAGTATATGGCTAGAAAATTAAGGAGGATACTTTTAAATGCATTCGTGGAATTTCCACTCTTTCATCATCTTTCACTGCCATTTAAAAATCACTAAATTAGAAAATTTCCAGATGTGACCAGTCATACGTGGATGCTTTCTTTTTAAAATCTTGATACATCTTCTTTTCAAGGCTGTTGAGTGCTTACAGCACTCAAAACATCAAGGAAGTATTAATATGCCTGTGCAAGGCTTGGCATTTCAGATTGATGCTTAACCTCACTGACTATTTCTATGAAGAAGCCAGCTACACCCTTTCCGTGCTCAGATTGTTTCATCTGTCAAATGCAGACTACGGCCATCTCTTTTGTGGGAATATTAGGAGACTGAATCAACTGAAAATGCTCTTTATTTTCTGGTGAAAGGAAGTTCTGCTGTAGCTGCAAAGACCATCAATTTATTTTAGTTCATGCCAAGTGGGATTTTCAGTGTGCAGACACATACAGCCCTGAAGATATGAGAAGTGTAGCTTAAAATCTACTTCGATGTTGTGAAAATTCGAACCCCAAAGGGTTAAAAAGTGAAGTCAACTGTTGAAACAGAGATATATGGACTTTAAACAGAAGACCTCAATAGCCCTATAAATCCAAATAACTATTATATTTAATATAAACTAGGAATGGTGTCACATTAGCAGTGATTTTACCCTTCGGCGATTAATTCAATTTAGCTGCCCCTTAGCTTTCAAAACCAATTTTAAAAGGCAGCATAGAGACATATAGATTTTTTTAAATGGACATAACTATGCATAAGCCCCATAATAAGTGTGAGACTAATTTATAAAATTGAGAAAGTAAAGAATAGCCTTTTCTAGCCCAGGTATAAGAAGAAGAAAGAACAGAGTCAAGGAATCAGGAGTTGGAGGGAACAACTCAGTATTTGAAAATAAAGTGGTATTCCAAAGCAGCCTTGCTTCCCTTGTCCTCCTTCAAAGAAAAATAACACCTAAAAAATCCTTATATGTGATTTTAAACTAAAGGGAAACCCAATGGTTAATAAAAACTAGTCAAGTTCTGGTCCTAGTCAGTAAAATGTGGCAGTATAAGCACAGAGAAGGATAAACACTTTCAGTACTTGGAGTGAGTTCTTGGCAATGAATAACTGCTAGGTAAGACCACACAACAGCTTTTTGTCGCTGGGCCTATGGTCCCCTATTGGCTGAAGAAGGAAAAAAAAACCCATCTGTTCGGAAAAGTGTAAGTTTTTGTAAAGTGTCATTTGACAAATATTTGGGAAACCTACAAGAAGGGAGGTGGGAGAAGTGTTAAATTTGCTTTAGCTTCCAGGTGACTTTTCTCGGTCCAAATAGAATTGTACAAACCTAAGGAAAGGAAGAAACTTGAATTAGGATCACAAACCTAACTATAACCATGAGCAACATTTCGTATTTTGTATTATTCATGCACAGGGATCTCTAAACAGCCCTTCTTAAACGCTTGGCTTTTCAGTCTCCAGTATGTGTAATGAAGGACTCCCAGCACCTTTTCCCTGATTTTAAAGCAAGATCACTTACTTGCTTGTAGAGTTCTGCCCGTTGTCAGCCTGGCAGTCATGCAACAGAGATGTGAGTACATAGCAGGATCCATGACATGGGTGCGACGGCCACCGATCTGGCCAGTTTGATCCTATTTGTATTTACAGATCTATTACAGACAGTTTTAAATAGCTAATTTTGGCTTGCAAGCCCTGCTTTGTACAAGAAATTACTATTGAGCTTGGATTCAACTGCACTGTTTAAATCACAGGAATTAAAATTAACAGCTCAAATCCCATAAGAAGATGTTCTGTTTTTTGTTCTAACACTTTAGAAAGTACAATTTCATCATGTGAAGGCCCTGATAAACTTCATGCTGCTCAGGGCTTATGATGTCAGAGCCATGAAATATTTCCTGCTGATAACATAATAGCTGAGAAATACGAGTTTTGGAGGGTTTGGGTTTTTGTTTGCTCTATATTCGTGCAATACGAGGCTTACAGTGGGAAAACAACTCGAGAGAGTGGAAAAGTGAGTAGCAGTGAGTTACTCTAATTGCAGTAACAATGAGGAATTTCACCTGATATAATTTGTGACATCAATCAAACAGCAAGGCCTAGCAGGGAATCACATATTAAATAACCGCCGTGACGAGCGACTCTGCTATAAAAATAAGCAGAAAGCAGAACGGGGACGACATATGTAGCCTCTGGGAAGGTGAGAAGATAGCTGTAGTGTTCCCCTCCCGGGGAGTGCTCGGGTGTGCTAGCTGCTCGCCACGACTTTCACCAGCAGCCCGTTGGTATCGGGAGCGAGATGGAGCCGGCATCTTTCCTTTCAGCCGGGCCAGGCTTGCCCGGGGGGGAGCGCAGGGACCAAGCGGGGTGACCTGGGCGGGAGGGAGCCCAGCGAGGGGGGACCGCGCCCCGGAGGTGCCCCTGCAAGCGGGCAAGGGGTCTGTGGAGGAGCGGCGGGGACAGCTCCAGCCCCGCACCGCTGGCCCCGGAACCTCCCCGGCTGCGAGGGCCGACACCTACTGCCCAGACGGGGCGGGCGGCGAACGGGAGCCGTCCCGGCCGGGAGTCCGGCCCCAAGTCGGCTCCTCACTCGCTACCCTTCAGGAGGTTTCAGGCTGGGGATGTAGGGAAATGCTGCCCCCCTCCTCCGTCCCCGTTTTTGTTTTTTTTTTGTTTTTTTTTTCCGAAACATCGCCGCCAAATCTTCCGACCTGCGGGAAGAGCGGGCAGCCCTCGCCCCCCGCATCCACGGCGAGGGGTGGCAGAAATCGCCGCTGGCCCCTAGTGAGCCCTGCGGGGAGCAGCGCTGCGGGCAGTGGGCAGGGCGCTGCCGGCGTGTGCCCCGCCGGGAAGCGGGGCGGGGGAGGACAGGGAGCGAGGAGGGGGCTGTGATCCGGCCGGATTAACACCGGGCGCTTTGAAGTCCCTGTGTCACATGTGATCCCACGTTGGGGTGCTCAGGGTTCCCCATTCAGTTGTTAATTCCCACTAAGCGTTTTTAAGTACCTGAGCTCTCAGACCTCTGCGTCTTCAAAACAAGTTCATGCACGCAAATAGCTCCAAAATTACCCATCTGGGTACTGGCAAGACCAAAGGCAAAGGCAAGCAGAGTCGTTAGAGAATAATCGAAGCACTTTATAAAAAATGGGTACTTTGCCACGTGAATTTCGGCTCGGAAACCCGTTTGCAGGAGCGGCAGTTTCAAAGGCGCCCGCACCTGCGGAGCCTGGGCTGCGCTGCCCCGGGTCTGCTCCCCCTGCCCCGCTCCGCTCGAACGGCCATAAAGACAAAAAAACCCCAAAACCAAACCAAACCACAACGGTAAAAAGAACTTCCATCAGAAAAACGTTAGCTGGGGAGGAAATGGCAGTGGACACCCTGGTGAGATTCCCCCCTCACTGCAGGCAGGAGGAGTTTTTGCCATTGCTACCAACCCTGCAGAATTGTCCGTCTCATTATTACTATATTTGTTTTTAAGAAGCAGAGATTTCGGACATATACAGGTCAGCAGAGCGAGGTTATACTATGAAGAAATAAAAAATGTGACCTATGCTCCCCTCCCTCTCAAAAAAACCCCGCGAAATCAAAAAATCAGATCACCCCTCACAACAGAACCGGTCGCTGCTTCGCCACCATAATTTGCTTATCAATGACACAAGGACAATGTGGAAGGATCCCTGCACCACTTCTCTTCAGTTAACTACAGCGAGTGAAACATGAGCACTTTTTTCAATCAGATGATTGTGTTGATTCCTAGCACATTAGTGCGGGAAAATTTTAGCTTGAAGAGCTGGAGATATATAGATGAGAACATACAAATGAGCAACATCACAAAAGCACTTTAAACTATCTCACATAAGCATACTTTCTGTTTTTTTACCATATTCTTTCCTTTCTCCACTGTTCACGTTACTGGTTCTTCTGTTGCCTTTAGCTATGGATTGAAGGGCAGAGAAGGAATGGATGTAATGAATATGAAAAGGATGTGAAAAAAAAAGTCTTCCAGTCTTTCGTTTTAGGTGTCGATCTAAATTAAAACAAACCCCCCTTTAGTATGACTCATTAAAAAAAAGCAAAGTATGTGGTGTGAGCAGTCAAACCCTGATGTCCACAGGGTGGTGAGGCCTTGATAAACCTAGTACTATCATGGCAACATTTCTGCCTACTTTACACCTTATTTAGCCCTGCTTAAGCTAAAATCACACCTTCTAATTTTTCTTATATATAGCCTAAGGCATAGGGTTTTAAAGCTGTGGAACAACGGGGCAGGTAAAATACAGAGCCCCAGAATGATGATAGAGATCAAGGGGCTGTGCCCCTCCATCCGTTGGATGTCTTCTTAAGTGTGTACTCTTGGTGCCTGGTTCCTCCTGGGAGGAATTCCTGCCTCTGCTGCTCCAGCTCACTATCCAGCCTTTTCTCCTGAAGTAAACATGAGAGTGAATCGGAGCTAAGTGGTATCACAGCAAGGCGAAGGACATGCTTTTCCTTCAATCGAGCCTTTAATGCATGGGACAGATGGGAACCAGAACCTGAACAGGGCAGGGGCCATCCTTCCTTCAGTTGTTAGCCCTGGGGAAAAGGAGCAGGATGTCACAGGGTCACAATCTATGGTGTCCTAACAAGAGTGGTCAGGGCAGTGAGCAGTGATCTGTAAGTGGCAGAGCTGGACCCAGGGTAACTTGTTTTGCAAGACAGGGTAAGCTGGGTTATATTTGCATTTGAGCATTTAGTTGGTGTGGGATACTGACATGCTCCTGCCAGACAAGTGCTCTTAATGTCCACCCAGGGCTCAAGGACTGCCTTGACCATTTATTTCATCACTTTTCTACATGTGATGTAGTAGGTGGGAGGTCCTAAGGGATGAATTTTTACCGCATTGCCTATTTCTGAATGCTAACAACTCGGGAATATTTGATGAAAGGTGGATGTTAGGAACCCCTGAGTAGAAGAAATGCTACTAAAAATCCGCCTTTGAAGCAAAATAATAATAAAAGCCTACTGCAAACGGAAAACCATCTCACCAGGCAGCAATTACACAGGTTTCAGAAAAAAAAAAAAAAAAAGCAACAAAGTAAGCCTGCATTTCCATCTGGGAGCAGAACAGCCCTGGAAATAATTGTCCATTTATTTTCACCTTTCTCCTTCTGGAGTTTTGGGTCTTGCCTTTCGCATTTCATGGCACGTCTACCAGATCTCATTCAAGTGTTTAGGGGTGGGTGGTGCCCCAGAGGGCAGGACCTGCATGGGGAGCAGCACCAGCCCAGTTTTGGGGACACTAGTGGGCGCCACCGGGAACCACTGTCCCGCTTCGCTGAGCACTCCGCTGGTCCCTGGGGCTCCCTGGTTCCACGCTCGGAGAAAGTGGCCAATTATTTTTCTGTCTGAAAGAGTCTGTGATGTGGCAGAGAATGACAGCTCCAAGGGAGAAAACACCTCTTCATTAAAAAGTGCTGCTAAGCACACTGAATATCCAGATCCCAGCATCCAGTTGCACAAAGGTTAGGATGAGAGCCAAGAAATTATGCACTTTCACAGATCTTTATATATACACATATACATGTGTACAATGTATATGCAGACACACACATCTACAGGTGTTGTTTCAACACGGGGTGATCAAAATCCTTTCAGTACCTACTCGGGCAAAACTCCCACAAAAGTCCAAATTTATTATCAGCTTTGATGTGATAGGAATCACCTACCAAAAAAACCCCAAACAATTAATTTGATTACCAAATGCAAGAAGAGACTCAGCTTCACAGAAATATAAATGATTAGGAATGTGTTGAAAGAAAGATTAAAAAGAAAAAAGAAAGCAGTAATCTGTGTCTTGCACATCTCTGTTTGAAAGGTTGAAGGGAAGAGAGGGCCAGGCTGCTACATACTGTAGGTTCCATTTGATCTGATTGCCTTTTAAGAGATTTTAATGTTTGCATTAACTCATTTAAATTAGAAAGTATTTCTAAAAAAGTTATAAAATACATATGAATCGTGTGACAATGCAGAACTGGGTTTCTTGGTGAGACACACTGTGTTGTAGAAGAGAACCACTCTACCACTGATACAAAAGAAAGTTCAAAATGGAATCTGTATTTTGGAATGTGATTCTTAACAGCCTTCCTTTTCTTTTCCTTCAGAAATTTTGAAAGGCTGAAAGAAAAGAAGGCACAGTAAGGAAAAGATGGAAGAAAAAGTGGAGACATCCAGTGCTATAGCAAGTCAGCAAGGTGGAAGTCATCATTCTCACAGTGGCTCTGTGGAAGAGTTTAGGCTCCAAGATGAACAGAAGCAGTCCTCAATCTTTACCTAACTCCTCACACTCCAGGACCTTTTCCTAGCCCAGTTCCCTGGATGCTGAGCTGTGTGAGCTCAGCAGGTTGCTGCCCATCTCCACAGAGGTCCAATTATGAGCCTGACTCTTCCTTTGCCTCCTCCAGAACAGTGGATCAGGTGGGATGCTCAGAGCATCACACCACCGAGGTGGCTTTACAGATGAGCCTCACTCCCACTTGCACCCTTGTCTTAGTGAAGCAGGGAAACTTTGGGCAGAACCACGGCAAAGGAGCAAGGGACCCTCTGGTTATGGCTATCTCATTATTTACAAGAGGACATATAGAGATAAACATTAGTAGTTCCCTCAGAACTTGGAGAATATTCCAGCTGAAATAGAACCATGTCTGAAGCAATTAATAAATAATGGGATAGACTCACATATTTGAGGCTGAGCAGTGAGAAATGTGGAAATCCTGTGCTGACCAAATGGATAAACCTTTATGACTATGCCTTTACTTACTGACTTGACAGAATCATTAAATACAACCTTTTCCTAACCTTTCCTGTAGTTTTATTTTGAAATTTCCACCTCCCTGTGTCCTCTCACCTGACCATATAACACCACCTTTCTCAGTATCCAAAAAAAGGAATCCACAACAAGGCAGAAATGTTTAAAATATGGAAAACAATTTCTTCTTTTCCTGAACAATTTAGATTATAGCCACTTGTTTTTGGTAAAGATTTTAAGCCAGAATAATTTATTTTCAGTAGAACTTTAAATCCTGCAACAGTGCATCTTTGTTCTCATATATTTCAATGCAGAACTACTGGAGGTTGGTTCTGCAACATTTGCATTTGATTGTTTTCTGCTTTAAATGTACTGTAATATAACCATAACACTATACTGCTTTTCCATGCTTAGCATATTCATTACCTTGTCTTCCCCTCAACTTCTTGATTTGCATGCAAGAAATCTGTGTCAGAGAAAATGCAATCTGCAAGCCAATAAAATCCTGTCTCATGGGAGGCAGGAGTCAAAATGGTACGTGTAGCTCAGATGAAACTATGAAGTACATACAAGAGTGTGGTCCTGTATCATGTGAAAGGCCCACGGCCCAAGTGCAGCAGGCCAGGTAGAGACCAGCTATTGCAAGAAGCAGTGAGAGCATTCCAGTTGCAGTTCCACTAGGATTTGGTTTTATTGACAAAAACCAGACCATGAAATCTTCCTTAGCAGTTGCCTGTCCACTCCTATGGCTCAGATCTTTATTGCTCAGGTCAATCTATATGAACATTTGGAAGACTGTGCTGGAAATCAAGCCTTGGGGGTAGTTCTGCTTAATAGTTACCTTCTCCCAAAAGAGTGTGTTTTTAACCCTGCTTCCTTCAGTGATCAGGTTCAGTGTGCAGTCTTACCAACAGCTGCATCAGCACAACGAAGGCAACAAGCAGCGTTACGGGAACAAAAACAAAGAGCTGTGGGTAGAAACTTCCTCCGCTGGTTTCACAGGCACCCCGTTGAACTCTCCTCGGCAGATGAGCATCTGCCAGGGCAGGTTGGCCAGGTTGCTGCCTGCAGCACCCAGGGCCGGGGTGCTGAGCTCAGCAGAGGTAGACCTGTGCACTGCTGGAGCACCCAGTGATGCTCATCTGACCCAGTTTAGGCTCAGGCATGTGGTCACGTTTCTGTCAACTCGGTCCACATGCCTGATGGAGGTTGAGCCAGAAGGCAGCACCTGGTTCAGTGTAAAGGCTTCTGGTGCAGAGTCAACCTGCCACTGATTTTGAAGAAATCTGAGCCCAGACATGGGTGTATCAATCAGCAACCTGAGGCCTATGGCCACGGCACTTCTGATTTAGTACTAAGAATCTTAAGAACAGATTTGTTGAACCATGGTCTGATCTGCTTGCATCTCCTGACCCACCACGGTGTTTTGAGGCCCAATTTTGTAGAAAGTGCTGCAGCTTCAACCCTGGCAGTTTGGCAGCTGATCTGGCCACAGCACAACTACTCTATCAGCCCTCCTAGCTTTAAGCAGAGAGTAAGAGCAGCCAGCATTGGTTTCTCTCTCCAAATTTGACCTCAAACACCCAGGACAGTGGCAGTTATGCCTCTCTGAACCAGCTCTCTGCCAACTGCCTTCCCCTATAGTCACTTGCATAAAACCCAGTGTTAAAAATCTGACAGTTGAGAATCATAATAGGCAGTGGCAGTTGCACTTTCTTTCTCTCTTGCCAAAGCGTAATCTGGTGGTATCTGATATGGCTAAGAGTTAGAATGATGATTTGCTATGGCTCGGTTAACATGGAGTGGCTTAGGCCACTGCAGGTTCACAGCACTTTGCTTTGGGACATGCCCTTTTCATCACTCCTATTGCCAGCTGTGGCCAGTTCAGCTAGGCTGTTCCAACCACTGGTGGGATCTCTTTGCCAGACAGAAACCTAAATCAGCTCTTAAAATCCATGCTTGTAGCCCAGCTCCCCATGTGGTTGTTCTAGGGAACCCATGGGAGAGGAGGGAGGTGACTCCATAAACCCATATCGCTGCTGAAGCACACCTAACTGAAACCACAGCCTTGCAAACTTCAGTAGCTGGACTATGTGCCCATTACCCAAGCAAAGGCTTTGCCAGAGTTGTATTTTAATTTTCTTCCTATTACCCATCCACTCCTTACAAATAAATATGAGTCTGCCAGAGACTTCTTATTTCTCTGCAAAGATGTGGACTCTGTACAGTGCTACTTACCTGAACTTTGCCTCAGTCAGCTAGTGATAAGTCTATGTGAAAGACTTTAATTTAATGCAGAGCCTATCTTAATAAATATCAACTGTATCAACTAATAATCTAACACACTCCCAAGACTATGAAAGGCACATTTAACCATGTAGTAACTTCTGTAAAACTGCAGGAGCTCCAGTAATATCTGCTTTTCTTAAAGGAGGTTGCAGTTTTTGTAAAAAATGTTTAAAGGTCTGTGAATTAGAAAATGTGCCCACCTCTGCTACAGTGAATCCCTGAAATCATAGAATCATAGATTCGTAGAAATGCATCAGTGAACAATCTCCTAAGGAAAGAGGGGCATGGCAACATCTATTAAATTTTGATTGAATACTTATAGCTTGTTGCTTTTGGAAATTCTGACTTAATAGAGCTTGTAAACAGTTATAAGAAATGAGAGGTGGAAGAGATGTTTGTAATAAGAAGCACTAAAAAAATTCTTAGTATAATCATATAAAAAAATAAGTTAAAGAAAAAGATTATATAACAGTATCAAGTATACCCAAACTGCTGCTAGGGCGACCTGCTTTAAAGCATACATGCAGGGCATTTGAACTGTGACAGCTGAAAAAAAGTTTCACAATTACATCAGCTTTGTAGGTTGAACTGTTACTACCATTCACAGGAAAATAAACCAGTGACTAAACAAAAAAAATTATCACAAGTTTCCCCCTCATCATATTTCTGAATAGCAATGAGAAGAGCTCTCCCTGGTTGTGACTCACATGAAGCTGGCAGAGATTCACCAGGGCTGAAATGTCTCCTGTAAGTTTAGCCCCCGCGTTTCCATGCAGAGCCCCTTCCTGGCACCTCCATCCCCGCTACCTCAGCAGCCTCAGGGATCATTTCCCCCAGTGCCCCAGTGACACCTTTCACATTTCTCATTTTTCAATGTGGGCAAGTCTGTGGTGTAGGTGTCCTTACTATTGACCCGAGCGGTCTTGCATCACCCCTGGTCCTTCCCAGCACGTCACATCCAGGGAGCTACCAGGTGTTGGTTAATCTGACAGTGATCCTTGTCCATCTGGGTTTCCTGCAGCCAGCACCAGGGTACTCCAGGTTATACAACCAGCATGGTCTCAACTGCTCAAAATTCCATTTGGGGAAAAAGCAGAGCAGGTGGTGCCTGGGCTGGGCACCTTTAATGCCACCTTCAACATCTTCAGAAAGTGCAGCCTAGCCAAAGGCCAATAGCCATGCTAAATAACTTCAGCACCTATGTATCAGTCCTTTCCTACTATTATTCTGGCTCTTCTTGGACCAGGCATATCAGGAAGGTTCCACAACCAGTGTTGATGCTTTGGAGTTGAATATGCCTAATATTAAAAAACCCCTTTGTTACATCCCAGGGGACAAGTGCAGAAACAGTCTTACATTGAGCTTGGCTACCAAAATAATTTGTCTTTCTTATCACTGGAATAGGTACACATCTTACTAAACACTCCACTCAAAGCTAAGTATGTTTTTAGAAGTAGTACAAGTGATGGCAGTTGGAATACAACATCTTTTAAAAACACTTGATCATGTAATATATTTAAAATTTAAAAAGTACAGGTTTTATTTTCCTACCTTCTCCTCAACCCCTACAGGCTGTGATATTGTATGTGTAAATTAAAATTAACACTTCTCCCATCTGGATTTCTGTATATTTAAATTGGAGGCTTGCAATAACATTTTTCTTTTTAGAATAAGTGCTTTTGAGAAACTTCCGTGCTTGAAGAGCAATGCTTTGGGTGGCTGACCGTGCTAATGCCTGACTAGGAAAACCACAGACAGCTCTAAAATTACTTTGTCAAGGTTTTTTTCACATTTAGACCTCATAGTCTGAGGAGATACTGGTATCTTTGTAGGCAGGGCACATTAGCGGATAAATGTTTTTCTGCAATTTCGTTGAGTCCTTATTTTTACCATAGGCATGACCTCTTAGTTCTATCTTTGCACCTTCTTTGTCTGGTCCCGTGTGGCCAGGCACTGCCGCCTGTTAGCTTTACCTCCTACCTCTGGGGCACCTTGTCTGGTGGGAAAATGCTGCGGCTGCTCTGGTCACTCCTTAAATGTCCTCCGTGAGGCAGGAGGGCAGGGGTGAGTACATAGTTATGGCTGCCTTAGGGCTGAGGGAAATGCAAAACCCCAAGAAGAAAACTCCTAGGACACCCACTGCATCGATAACTGGGGCAGAGGAGAGCATCACCCAGGGCCCGGGCTGCATCGCTGTGCAGATGTCCTTGTGAAAGCCGGCACCTCCACCTGCCCCTTCACCCCGGCAGACGGGGCTAAGCTGTGTGAGTGCATGTGATCTGTCTGCACATGCTGCAGTCAGCCACAGAAAGGCTATGGCTGTGAAGTCCTCAAAACCAAAAGTTTCAGTAGGCAGCACCAGCCCATTTCTCTGTCCTGCTTTTGTTTGTAGCTTCTCCCAGCTTGTCCTTTCCCTGCAGCTCCACCACACCCAAGCAGATACCCAGCCAGAAACCCACCAACAAACAAACAGCTGCTCTTCGACCTCCTCCTCACCCTCGCAGGTGTGTTGAGGAGTCTCCTCTGTGCCAGCAAACGAGAAGGAATCGTCCCCTGGGGTCTGGCTCCCCAGTCTCTGTCCGTCACCCCGCTATGGTACCAGCACAAGGGGCAGGAAGCAGCAAATTTGCCTCAGCTTGCTTCTGCTGTCTCAGAGGAAGAGATGCCTCAGAAGTCAACTGGCACAGCTTGAAAGCAAATCCCCCCCCCCCGCCCCGGCAGCCCTCCAGGCTCGCAGTGTTTGTTCCCAAACACAAGCCCTGCAGCATTAAGTTGAGATTGCCCCTCCTCGACGTCAGCCTCCGGCAGCTGCGCACTGGACCGCTGGGCTGCCCACCCAAGGCTGAGAAGAGAGCTGGGCTTCTGCGACTCTATTGAAACACGGGCATGAGCAGCTGGAGGAAATGCCACTGCTTGCGCCGGGTGGACAGCGTGGGACACGCTGTGGTTGCAGCAGGAGGGTACAGGGAACGTGACAGGTTGTGTTTGCTGACACAATCACAGCTTTTTAAAACAAGCTTATGCTGCAAAAGCCAAGATGACACTTATCAGCGTGCTGCTGGCTGGTGCGATGGCTCCTAACAACTGCAGTTCAGAGCAGCTCCACAGGAAGCCACACATGCACCAGAGAGCAGTCAGAAACCCGAGGCATGATGCTGCACCCCTCGGCCCCCGAGATGAAGCTGCAGGTGATGGGGCAGGATGAAACCACGGGCTTTTAAGGAGTGTCTCTTCCTCCATCCCCACCCACAGCAGCCTTGCACAGTTCACTTCCACACTGCAATGTCATTCCTTGCTCTCAGCTAAAGCTTTTGCCTGGTCAGACCTGGTGCCAGGTCCTCCCTGACCTGAGCTGGTGCCATCATGCTGGTGGGAATCAGGTCTCACCTCCTCAGTGCAGAGTAAATCAGATGCTGCACTGATGGATGGCTGCCATTCCTCTCGCTCCCAATGCATCTGGAAAGGCTCCTTCAGCTGTTCCTCACTGGCTGGGTTGTCATGCACCAATGTCACTCAGCCCACATGTCCCCCTATGCCCAGGGACAGCCAGGCATGCAGGAGGACGGCTCAGCATCACTATGAACAGAGCAAACCCTCCAGCAGCTCTTGCCCCATGCTGGGTCTCAGCCATGGCCGTTCACTTGCAGTATGCAGACCCCATCAAGGAAACAGCAATATGGCTGCCACATGCAAAAGGAGAGGAAGTAACCTTTTCATATTGGTATCACTACCTTTAGAAAATACAGGTTCCCTTTTGTTTCTATACATTATGCAAGTAGCCTTTTTCCCCCTGAAAACAAAGTCCTGAAAGAAGCTGAAGTTGATCAATTTCTGTCTCAAGTGGTGGTCTCCATTCCTCCTACTCCCTGCTTCTTGCTTTCCCTGCTTTTGGCTTATGGCTCTCTTTCAAACTTGAACAGAACAACCAACTGTTGGTTGGTCTCAGTGTTCATGTGGCCCTTCACTTTAATTCACTTGGCCAGTGGAGGATCATCCACGTCATTTTCCTGTGGCCATTCATATCAGAATTTTGATTTACTCTGTATTAATATTTCACTGAGTTGAATCACAGCAGAATCTGAGGAGCAGACAGGGCATGAGAAGAAAAGAAGGGATGAGGTGAAGAGAAAAGGGCATCTTCCTGTTGATGGCAGAGATCAACTCAGTTGCATCACCTCTCTTCCTCTAATAAAACATATTTTAAAGAAGCAGCTTTGTTGCTCTTTATTTTTTTTAAACATTAGAAGATCAGCTTACCGGACACTTTGTCACTCTTCCTTCAGATCTTATGCTTTCCTTCAGAAAATGCTCTTGCTCAACCAGAAAGGCTGGGCTTGATGCAGGAGTGACTGAAGAAATCCTATGGCTTGTGTTGCAGAGAAGCCAGGTTAGAGGCATTAGGTGTTTATTACCAGTTTAGCCAACCAAGGACACCAAGCATGGGCATAACTCTTCTTTATTTGTTAAATACTTTGCTAAAGCCAGACCTTGGTGTCCTGCTCACGCCCTGCTGCACAAGCTTACTGCCAGCAGAAGCATTTGCTGCTTTTCTTTGATTCAGACAAGTCTTTCTCTAATAGTCAAGAATACCTTGCACTTCTTGAAGGATGTGTTATTATCAGCACTCCAGCCTTGTCAGCCATGTATCCAGTAGGCTCCTGTCTCTGATTCAGTCTTCCATTTTTGTCAAGAGGGGCTGAAACACCAAATGTTGAGCATTGAAATTATTCCTCATCATGTGTGGTTACTGTGCTTTGTGCTTGGACAAGCCTGAACCTCTGGGGTCAGAAACACTCAGAGACGTCTTTAAAAAAACACAACAAAACAATCAAGCTCATCAACAATTTATCTATATGTTTGTTAATACAATGGAACTTGATCCAAAATAAGGCACAATGGAAAGACCATATGTCTTCAAAAGAATTTCCTTTGGACCACACACATAGTGTCAGTTTAACAGATTATTTGATTAAAGGAATTGAGATTCTGCACTTAATTTGTTTCTGGCCTACTGCATGTCTCATCACATCCAGACGTTTTTTTTTTTTTCTGGGAACAAAGAGAAAGGTTTTTGCTGTGTTGCTCTACCCACCATCTCCTTAAGTAAGTTGAAGAATCATTTTGACTTTGCTGGAGCTTTGGATTAGGTTACATGAATCTTCTGATTTATTGGGCAAAATGGGTGTTGCAGTAATTTAAAACACCTAATAAAGTTGCTTCTTTGTGCCTTGCTACCACCGAGCGCTGTTCGTATGGTATGTTATGGCACACATAATACTCAGGTCTAACCTGATGACATCATGGCTGGAGGTACAGCAGTGTTTGGCTCTGGGGAGGGTGACTGCAGGGCATTCTGGAGCAGAGAACCCACGGCAGAGCTAGCTGAAAAACAAGCAGAGAGGTGGGAAGGATCAAGTTCATGGCATAAGCAAATACTCTACAAATCATCAAGAGACTAATGTGGATGGCCACAAAGAGATTTTTGTCAAGGGTTTTATACAGCTAAAATCAATTCATTCACTTCATCTGTTTTGAACATACTGGGGATGCAACTAAAGATGTCACAAACGGTTAGAGTTGCCTGGAAACCCTCAAGGTGTCAATTGACCGTATTTTTAGGCACAGGAATGTTACATGGACACACCACAATTTCACCAGTGATTCCTTTAAAAAACGAATAGAGTCAGAAATCTACAAGGGAATAAAAATATCAGGAGAGTGAAGCTGAGTTGAAGCAGGGTAACTCAAAATCAATATTTTGCTTTTAAACTCTTAAGGGGAGGCCCAGGAGGGCTGCACTCATTTTGTCCTCCTTCCTTATTGTCCTCAGAGGATTGGCTGAGAAGTGACAAGGCTGGTCCGTACTTATCACGGGACATTCCTCACTAACAAGCCACTTGTTAGAGTATTTGGCTCCTTCCCTGCCCAGCACCCAGCTTTCACTGAACAGCATCAGACAACAGTCAAGCTAAACTTGAAAAAGGGCTCCTTTCCTTTTGCTGTACACATGTATTGAATGCCCTTCTACTGGCAAGCTCAGCTCTGTACACAAAAACGGGTCATCAAATCTTCAGCACCCCCAGCACAACCCCCAGGGTTTGCATTTGGGGAGTAAATTCAATCTGAGGTTGCTCCAGAGACTGGGCCAGTGGTGAGGGGAAGAAGTGGCCATAGAACTGTATCCTGCCCCTCTTACTTGTGGTTATTTGTCTGTGATGTTCCCTAATACAACTGGGGAAAAAGGAGGCAAAAACTTGTAGGTGCTTTTCTAAGCAGAAGTGGACAAAAGGCCAAGAACCTTCTGGGATGCCATGTTCTGTAGTTCTTACAGTGTGAAAAGATACAACCAAGAAAAATTATAAGGTTCCTAGGTCCTTTGACTCCCAAAATAGCTCCTTGAGGCCACACACCTCAAGACAAAGCACAGCCACCCTGGGGTTGTGTCTCTCGAGGATGTGGTACAGGCAGTTTGCAGTGGCCTAAGGCAGACTTTAGTCAAGCCAAAGATGCTGCATTGAAAAATTCAGAATCCATGCTCTGATGTTGTCACATTTGCTGGACTCAAGAAGCTGAAAGTGAACTACCTATCCCTTCACCACAGTGAATGAAACAGGAGCAGATTTTTTCCCCTCCCCTTGAGTTCTTTAGAGACCAGTGGCTGGCCAGCTGAAACTATGGATGGGCCAAAACTCCCGTTTGCTGCCATCAGCCTGTGTACTCAGCTCTGCAAGACACAAAAAAGGGCCTGTGGTCCTGCAAGCCCTGACCTTGGTATCACGAGTGGGCTATGTCATGGCATAGCCTCTTCCTCCACCCATGAGGCAGCAAACTCACCATGAGCAGTGCTGCCAAGGAGAATGTGCTACCAGAAGACAGCACAATAACAGAGCATGTAAATCCACAAGTTGAGTGCTAAACTTCAAAAAATATTTTGTCCAAATCTGAAGGTGATGGGAGCTAAGTGCCTAAGGATTTTCGAAACTCTGGACCTGAATCCCTACGAAGAAGTGAGGTGAGCCCTCAGCCATCACTTTGGGCTCTTCGCAAGCCAATAAATCAGAACCAGCACAAGCATAGCATGGAAGAGTCATATTCCTTGTTCTTGTTCCTATTCTGCTTGGCCCATAGCTATGCAGCTCAGTAGGATCTTTGTCCTGAGTTCAAGAGCAGCTCTTGAAGAAACATCTCCAGAAACTTCTGTTGCTGGAGGTACAAACATTTGTGGATCCTGCACCTTGAGATCAACACCAGAGGAGGGTATGGAGGCTAGGTAGCATTTTGGGGAAGCCAAGGTTGCCAACTCCTTGCTCTGTGGAGCAAGGAGAGTTACAGATATAGCTATGAGATTTAGTTCCTACAGACCTCCAGGTGTGCAAGCTTCTTGGTACAGCTGAAGCACAGAGCTACACAGTCTTCATGCATCCAAACCCTCCCTGGCCATGTGTAGTTCAGTTGCCCTGCTGACAGGCAAGGCTGAGTTGCCTGATGGGAGGTCTTCATTCAGCACGGACTGCAGTGCAACACCAGCAGTCGTTTTTCACTCACTGTGTCCTGGGGATGGAGGAATGCTGTGGGAGCTGGTTCCTGTTTGCAACAAGAAAAATTCAAATCAGAGTGAGCATTTACACTTTTTTTTGGAATGAGTCCTCCTGCAGTTGTGCTGCCCACTGAAGATTTTAAAAAGCCTGGCCCAGGCAGTCCCCCCTGACCAGTGCTGTCAGCATCAGCATTTGCAGGAGGACTTTATTGCGGCCTGGCAGAAAACTTGCACCAAGCAAGTTCTTCTGCTTCTTGGAGCAGCACAATGCTTTCAGTTTTGACCTGCTCTTTGCTCTTTTTCCTGCATATTTCCACTTGTTTTCTAAATGTTGCTTCTTCCCCTGGTTGCACAGATCATAGAATCATCATCAGGGTTGGAAGGGACCTCAAAGATCATCTAGTTCCAACCCCCCCACCATGGGCAGGGACACCTCCCACTAGATCAGATTACTCAGAGCCCCGTCCAGCCTGGCCTTAAAAATTTCCAGGGATGGGGCTTCCACCACCTCTCTGGGTAACCTGTTTCAGTGTCTCACCACCCTCATGGTGAAGAACTTCTTCCTAGCATGTAATCTGAATCTACCCACCTCTAGTTTTGACCCATTCCCCCTAGTCCTACCACAATAAGGTCCCCTCGGAGCCTTCTCTTCTCCAGACTGAACAACCCCAACTCTCTCAGTCTATCCTCGTAGGAGAGGTGCTCCAGGTGTAAGTGTTACCTCAAAGTCTATAAAGCACTACGTAAGGCTTTGGCTTAGTTTATTCCAGTTTCATGCCTCTGCCAGTGACACTAAAATGGATCATGCTTTGGACTTTAGATAGTCTGGAGAGGACAGATGTGTGCACTGGTACCACCTCATTAAGTCATTTGCTTAAGGCCCCCAAACAATCCACTTTCATGCAGATAGAAATCTCAGCCTCCCTCTTTTCACTTAGATGTGGATTCTCTCTCGGCAGATATGTGTTGATCTGTTCATTTAAAAAACTTCAAACCCCTAAAATTCTAGTCTTTGACCCTACCCTAAAACTAATTTGAACTATTCTCAGCTGATCTGGAATTGAAGGAGATGGCTTTTAGCTGGAAATACCTTATCTTTAGAGAAGTAATCATTGTTAATTAAACCAGTAAAGAGACATTAGCCTCTGCTTACTTAAGTTTTAGCCTGTGGATTAACATCCATGATGTCCTTTTAAATGAGGATGTTCTCATGGAATTGGACAATCCCAGCACCAATATCCTTTTCCTGTGAGATCTGAAAAATAAACATTGCAGAGTGGATTTATAGTAAAATATCCTGCATAAAGCACACATTTCTAAAGCTTGCTTTCTCTCTTCAAAACAGACTTAAAACCCCTCAAATTAAAAAAAAAAAAAAAAGTAATAATAGAAACAAATCTGTAACTGGCTGCTGATACAGAAGGTACCATGTGGAAATAGAAGTAAGAGTGTGTTTGTACATGGAGCCTTCCCACATTGGTACTCTTCAAATTCATTAGTAACAATGTGGAGGTGCTGGAGTTGTAACAGTGAGAGCTTGACAGAAAATGGAAAAGAAGCAGGCACGAGATTTTACAGTGCAAGAAAAAAATATTTATAGTAAAATATTTCATGTCTAAAAAACCCATCTGCCTCGCTGTTCACTTGAAGAAAGACAATGATAACTGTGATAATTGCAAAAATGGTGATAATGCATTGAGACAAATTGCTGGGGAGATGAGAAATAGCCTGGAACAGCCCAGGTAAAATACACTCAGATGGGGCTGCCAAGCACATTCATGCAGCACAGGGAGCCCTTGAAGCACTACTTGCTTGCAGCATGGCATGTACACCACTGCCACAGAGAAGATGGATGGACCTTTGGACTGATCCTGCAAAGTGTACACACATATACCTATAAAAGAAGTTCAAATCTTCCAGTTCATGTGTCTGTGTTAGCCTTTAGCTTGGGCCACAGCCAGCCACCACCAGTGAGGTGTTGTGATTACTCTTACTGGTCTTCACTGTCCATAAGTTTGATTCTCTGTGTACTATCTTGTTTAGTATTGCTTGCACCAAGGGAAAGTGAATCTCAGCTGCGAAATGCCAGCATCTGACACTTGTGGTTTGCAATCAGAAATGTCTGGAGCGTGATGCTAGTCAATAGTGAACTGGCTCCACAAAAAGTTTTCCCAGTAGCTACAAATTGAAGAAAGCACCATACAACTTAACAAATGCTGCCTGTTAAATATCATATACAAAGCTGTATTTCTCTTTTTACAAATTCATTGCTGTAGTCCTAACCAATATCTCTCTTGTTCTTTGGAGGTATTTTCCTTCTGTAGAATCCCCTTAAAAGAATAATAATAAAAATTCCAATCCTTCTCTATATTTAAAATTACCATTCCCTTGTCAAATAATTAATTTTCAGATTTTGTTAAACATGGAAAAAACATTCTGTCTGCACAGGGAATTATTTCCTCCTCAACCACCTTGCTTTGTAATGAAGAGGCATCAATAGGCCAAATAGAGCTGAAAATTTACTAGTTTATGGAAGTTAGGAAACTTCTTGGAGCTTTTCCCATAAAGTTTTAATGGCTAAGCTCTTTCCTCCCAAATGGTACCAGGTTTTTTTGTTTGTTTTTTTTTTTTCTCTCTCTTACATGCATACATGATTCCTGTGACTAAATCAAGTCAACAGAGGTACAATACACTTTCTATGCCATAATTTATATTTAAAAAGTCATTCTGAAATTTCACATATAGCAAAAAACCTGATTGTGATACACAGCTATGCTATGATGTGTTCCTCAAGAACAGTCTGTCATTTGAGTTACTGAGGAAAGGCAAAGATGAAGAGTGGATATAAGGAGATCAAAGAAATTTTTTCCTCTGCCATTAAACCCCCTCTGTGTTTCTGGCTAAGTTGCTACTGATTTTGAATGTCCCATCCTAGATTTGCTAAAATAAAGCTACCAAAAGTCTTCTTTTTTTTCCTCCCATTTACCACCTTGGCTATGATGGGCGTGCGTGCTTGGGGGACAGCAGGGGAGGGAAAAGCAGGGGGGAATCAAAGCTTTAAAGTGCACAGACTGGTAGCTACAGTTGAGACCTTGACCTGTCACATCACGCAGCTCCAGTCAGACGAGATGTGACAAGGAGATTGCACAGCACCCTCGCAGCAGGCACCTGCACCCAGGGCCTGCCTCTCACTCTAGGAACCACCTCAGCATCAGGGTGAGAGTTGGGGCACAATCTCACCCCCCCAAACCCATCAAGTTCACACAGAAGAGGGAGGCATATTGGCACTCGAATAGGATATGAAGCACATTTGTTGGTTTTACATGTCTGGCTCAGGGAGGACAGTAGGTGGGATGACTTCAGACAGAAAATACAGACTCTGGTGCTTCACAGTCCCAAAGCCTCCTTCAGCAAGTGCAGCTCATAAACCTCCTGGCAGCTCCGATTATGATATCCTCACTTGTAGCAAGCAATACCTTATTCCAGGGGAAATCTCTTTGGTTTTTAATTTAGCCTAAAGTTGTCACATAGGTGTAAGACACCAAGACTCAAAAGTTCCTGGAGAGTTAGAGAGTACTGGCATTTGCATTTAAATCTCAGCTGCTGACTGAGACTCAGAGCATGAGGGAGGAGAGAGGGGCCAGTCTCACCTCTTCTTCCTACCTACACTTCTTATATATTTTGTTTTAGCAAAAATAAACGATTCTGGAATTAAAACAAATGCTGGAGTAGGTCCCAATATTTTTAAAGGCTGTCATATTAAAAGCTAGCTTAAAATTTGTAAGGTCTTTTAAATTCAGGCATTTACTTCTTCAGCAACCAAAGGAAGAGAGAAAACAAATGAACCCCGACCACAGTTCATCACAAGCTGTAATAGCTAACAGATGAGAGACTGATTTATATGCAGTTTTTCAGAGAGTAGTAAGGATTCACCTCTTTGAAAAGAGAAAAACAGGCTGGACCTTCAATTCTCCCATTTGGGAGCATCGCTGTTTAAAATGAAATGTTTATTGGTCTTAATAAGGTTAATGCAAAAGGGTGTTGGGTATTTGCATACCAATTTCTGAACCTCCAAAAGAAACCTGGTGGTGTCTGAAAGTGTAGAATGACACCAGCAGCAGGTCTCTGGTTTCTAAGTATCACTGTGTAGAAAAATGATATATCAGATGCTTTTTTTTTTAAATGTAAGAGGAAACTTTCAAAGTAATTAAGAAGCAAATAACTTACAAGCTCCAAGGAGACTAGTTTTTTAGGTGCTAAAATGTTGTTATAGGACTCCCTGCTACAACCTACCATTAACAGAAAAACAAGTAGAGACTTACATGGTGACAGGCATTGCGAGGGCTCTTTCCTAGACAGCAAGACATATCAGGGTAGAAACACCCTGACATTAGAGCATAAACAAATCTGTAAATGATCAGTCAAGAAAACAAATCTGGCCAATTGTTTGACAGTTCCTTAACTGTCCACTGCAGAGTATATGGCCATTGGCTTCTGCTGCCAGAGCAAGGAGATACAATAGCAATAGGAGACCCCTTGCAGTATGTGGATTGTACACTTAGTCTTGCAAATCAGTTTATGCATACCTTGTCTCATTTGCAAGTGAAATCTGGAAGGTGAAGAGACAGAGTAGCAACCTTCTAAAATAAATGGAACTAATCTGGAAAATAGGCTCACTTCCATTTTTTGACCCAGTGGTTGCCTAAGAGAAAACTAGCTTCAGGTCACAATACACATCTCAGTGGTTTACATTTGTCTGTGCACAAATGCAGATGGCTTTGGTTCAGTTAAGCACATGCCCAGCTTTAGACCTGTGCTTAAGTCCCGTTTATCACAACTAAACACCACTTAGATACTTTGCTGAATCAGGGGATGGATTCAGTGTTCCCATGGACAGGCAGCCATATGCCATGTGTGCTGTGGTATACAATGCTTAATTTCCCAGGGGAAAATAAATCTTGCAGAAATTTCTCTTCATCAGGCCTTTTATTAGACACTGCTAGCTCTGAGTCCCAGGAGAGTGTGATTTCCTTGGCTGCAATGGCATGTGCACTCCTTGAAAATACAGAAACTGGTTGGGCACACAAGTACCAGAACTGGTACCAATTCCAAGAGCCAGCTAGACTCTTGCTTGCATGTTTATTAACAAATGATCAGGAAAAATAAAAATATGATTTTTTAAATAAAAGTAAGTGCACCTAGAACAATCTTGCTGTGCCACAAGCCCACCCTTCTCAGCTGCACTTTGCCAACCAGCCCCTCCCTTTTCTGGCCATGGTTGTCTCCACATGTCAGGTTGCTGCAAGGGAAGCAGCAGCTCTCTGCTCAAGCACGGCTGGCTCGAGCACTGCAATGGGAACAGACCCATGCTGCCACCTTTCCCTCCCCAGCCCACCCTGACCTCTCAGCACATGTACTGACCACTCATAGATGTCTCTGTGAGCTGAGGGCAACATGGTGTGGCCCTGAGCTGGAGAAAGTGGTGTCCATACCATACTGCTGCCAGAGCAGGAAAGCAACAGAGCACATGAAGGTGAAATGCTCCAGACGTTGTAGACCAGGAAGGCTCGAAAGGATGCTGCTGGGTGAGCCTCCAGGTATTAATGGAAGGAATAACAGCTTTGGCTCACCAGTGAGGCCACCTGAGCACCCCAGAGGGAAGGCTGCTGGGAAGGAAACTCACTGTGGTTTTACATTTCCTCCTTTGATGGATTTATCCCTCTCTCTCTTTCTTTTGCCTCTCCAAGTTTTAATCCACCAGATACACTCTTAATGGTTTGGCATGTGATGGAAATCAAGGGCAAATTAACATCTTCCTTCTAATTGACATACCAACATTTTCTAAACAACTTCCCTTACTCTCTGCTCTGGGAACACTATACTCCTGCTCAGGCATTACTATTGCTATCTTAAGCAAGGAACCACCAAACCTGCTCTTAAAAGGACGTTGTCTATGATCTGCTTTCCTTGAAATGCCACACACTCCCAGGGACACTCTTCCCCTACCACTGGTGAACAGGCTGTCACTGCTGGTGTAGGATAATATACTGGATGGAAACTTGCAGACCACTGAGACCTAGATGCCTGTTCCCTCTCAACATCACTTTTCTTTTCTCCTTCATCTGCCATCATACATGTGCAGTGGAGATTTTTTGAGTCAAGATTTTTCTTGTCATGTTCCTACAGATTGGGGTTGTGATTTCATGATACAAAATGTTCAGCAGCAAAACAGGCTTGTGATACTCCTGGGGCCCCTTCCATGCTCTGTCCTCCTTTTCCTTCCTACTGTGGCTGTTTATCTCTGCCCCTGCACTGGGAAGAACTGATCAGGCTGGGTATAACCCAGGAATAACTTGAAGCAGGGTTGCTAACAAACACTGTATGGTGAAACCACCACCCAAGAGCATATCTGCTGTTTGCTCAGTGAAAATGTGAAGGAGAATTACAAGCCTAGACCAGACTGGTTCACTTTACCATTGAAGCCAAAAACACACACAAACCAAGCTACCAAAACCACATCAAGCCATGGTAATATGGCCAGCATCTTCATGACTACATATTGCTTAAGGCCCCAAATGATGTCTGGAGGAAGAAAGAAGTGAGATGCTTACACATATTACATCAACACAAAAACAATGACCCACACATTGCAAAGAAGGTCAATGTGTTGGACCAAATAGCTTACTTGCCCCCATATCTCAAATGTTCCTAGACTGACACTACAAAAGATAAGAGTGCTTCATCTCTACCAAACAGCTCCAAAACTGCAGAAAAAAACCCCTAAAAGAGTAACACAAATTAAATTGTGTACACTACAGGAATTTATCAGTCTGTATCGCCAAGGGAGAAGAATATATGACAGACAAGCCATCTATGTCTAACATGCTGTAGCGAGAGAATTGTCATCATCTTTGGGTTCTTTTATAAATAAAACAAATATAAACAGACAAGTAATCTTCTCACCTAATTTTCCTGTAGAACTGATAATTAAGTGTTGTTGGTTGCATCACCAGCACACATTTGTGATAGTTGATATAGTGTCTCTGCATATTTAGAAGCTAAAAATCTTCTCTTTTGCTGAGTAAAAATACCTGTTTCATGGCCTTTTCTCTCCTTCAACTACTAAGCTAGCTTTTGTTTTTAAAACTTGCCATCAGTGAAAAGTCTTGTTTTTTTTTTTTTTAATCTTTCACGTATGTCAGACCTCACTGAAAAGCAATAACTATGTATATCACAGAATGAGTCGAAATATATTAGCAAAGCCATAAAATACTACCACATGTATTTTTAAAATGTATATTACAAAAACACTGGGTCAAAGTTTGGAGGGACAAACTTCTGCTTGGAGTGGAAGTCCTTACTTCAGCTGTTGGCTTCACTGTGTGATGTTTTGCACATCTATTAGTATTCTTACGTGTGAAGTGATGAAAATACAGGTAAGGCAATACTGGTCATGGAAAAAAATCATCATATATGAGGGCTTTCCTCAAAAGTGTGTGCACTAAGTGCAGCTCATTCTTCATGCAGCAGCTTATCAATATCATATCACATCACAGAGGCAAAGCTTCATGGCTGAGAGCTATGAAAAAGGAAGATGAACAGATTGGATAGAAAAATGAGATTTAAGATACCCAAGGTAGACATAGACAGAGTCTTTGATCAAGAGCTTTTGCATGTCCTCAGGAGTTAGGTGCCACTAGGTGAACCCCTCTGTTCTTGGTTCTTCCTCTCTCAGTGGTGGCAACTCTGGCTCCTGAGGACAACTCCCTCACACTGTGATGCTATGGTGTGTCTGGGACTCACCTCCAGCCACACTGAATGACAGGCTTTAATGAAAAGCAACATCTCTATGCAAATAAAGGGCTCTGAAGCCCATGCCAGGGCATCCAGCATGTTGCTTGTAGGCACACACCTTTCACGTTGTTTCACTTATTTTGGTAAAAAAAAGAAAACAACACCCCCACCCAAGAGATGACATTAAAATAAATTGTGTTTAAACTGAAACCAAGTACTTGTACAGTTTTCCCCAGAATGAAACTTGTTTTAAGTTAAACCATTGAAAGTTCCCTGAGTACACGAGGCTTTGAAGAGTGTGTACTTGCTACCTGTGACACAGCAAATTTCGGCTCTAGCCCAAGGTAACTTCCACGCCATGTACGCAGTAGTGCAGTGTTAACAAAATTGCTGTTGTTTACCACAGTTGCTGTACTTAATCAAAGCCTGCATGCACATACAAAGCTATGGCTGATGCTTACATTATGCCGTGGGGTGGTTTTTGCCACCTTGAGTTTTCAAGAGACATTAGAGGAGTCATTAGAAGAGACTCCCTCAAAATGGTTGTGTAGAAATAGCCACAAAGGTATAAAAACTACATCACATGTGCAAGTTTTCACACTAAAGTAAGTAATGAGGTAGGACCAAAGTCCTAATTTAACTCTTCTGACAGCATCCATGCTGCTTCTGCAAACTCTAGCGTCTGCATACTGCACCATAAATCCTTGAGGACTTGTAAGCTCCTGAAAGTCCCTCTGGGGTGATTTAGGAGGTTTGTTATTGTCTGCCTTTATATGGAGGCATTAGGCTACATTGGAATTGTGTGCAAGTCTTTGTCACCACAATTTTCAACCTTGAAGACTAAATTGATTAAAGATCCTACCCATAGGCAATGGTATTTTGAGCAATTCAGTAATTATATATATATGGTTTTCATTTTGGCAATTAAATGTCAGAGACTGTGAATTGAAGCCCACAGCTGCCTGCAAGGACAGAAAACCATCTTGCCAGCAGCATCTTTCTGCCTTGTCCAGCCTTTACCTGCATTATTGCCTGTTTGCCACCGAGCCTGATGTGTCAGTGTGTGCAAAGACTTGGTATCAGCCTGATATTTACCAGTGATGCATCAAATCCCTGTGTTTTCAGGACTAACCATGCCTTCTTATAAATTCCAGATAACATTTTTAAAGGCATTTCTAATGAAAAGCTTGTTATATTCCCAAGCAGAGACAGGCAACCCTATCATTCTGCTTTCTGCATCTTCCCTTTTTCCTCCTTGTTGTGTAACAACTTGCAAGGTACGTGACATTTATCACAAAAGTTCTCATCCATTCACCTGACAATTAGAATGCCTAGTGGGTGGGCTGGAGGCCTGATATTTGTGTTTGTATTTTTGAGTTTCAGCATTTCTGTAACCCTTTGTTACCATTGGCATAGCCAAAAGTCAGCACTTACCTCACACAACAGGCACATTCACAGCACTAAAACATGTGATCTTCTCAAAAAATTGAAAAGGAGCTTGGGCACAAAGTTTCGTTTATGTGAAGAAGCACCTTCACCAGTATTTTCTGCTCAGCTGAAGTGTTACAACCAGTTGCGCTAGGAAAGGTTTGTCAACTTCTCCTTCCTCTTGGAAGAAAAGTCATCAGTGTGGGGCAGTGATGCAACCTGCCGCTTCTTTGCCTATGGACAGCTAAGGCCAGATCCTGCTTGCAGCACAACCAGATTGAACTACTGTTTATGAAAACACATCCTGACTCCACTTCTAAACAAAGGATAATACTCTAGCTTTTTCATACCTGGCATAATTTTATGGATCACAACATGACCCCATTGGTATATTTGCCCATTACCATCACATATTTTGAGGTACATCACATGGGCACACTGTGCTCGAGTAAATTAGGATAACTAGAATTTAATTAAACAGAGTGGTTTAAGGCAGAAATAAAATGAAATGACACAAATGGTGGCTTATGCTTAGACCTAGTGCCGACAGAGCTACTAGGATTATTACTTCTGAATTTATTTGCAGAATAAATAATTAAAAGAAAAACGGGTTTTGACTTGCTTAGAGATATCTGCAAATAATGAAACATCATTAATTTTGCAGGAAACTTGTTAGATTTTGGTCTGTTTGAGTTTTGAATATCAGGCTTGGTTTCCTGCTTCCCGGCCTGGGTAGCTCTGCCATCACCACTAGTTGCAAGAGGCGGTTTCGCAGGCAGTGGCGTTCCCCTGCAGAGGCTGTAGCACCACGCTGCCCGGAGGCACGGTGTGGTGATTGAAGCATGCTCTCTATGTGTCATGTGTCAAGGATGATATGTCACCAAACCATCCTTGCATCTCTACGCAAGGTGTTGAGATCACATTATCAAATCATGCTCCCATGACTGTTTTTTAGTATCTAACAAATCACTACAAGCTCACTCTGCATTAACGTTGCTGTCATGAATGTTTACTAATGCATATTAAAGCCAAGATCAATGCAAGAAAAGGATTTAAAGTATAAGTTTACAAGAACTAGAGACACAGAGCTGACTTCCTCCCTCCAGCACAAATTACAAGCGAGTTTATACTGCATTGTGCAAGGGCAGAGGGCAATATTTGTGATACATTATTAAGAAAACAAAGCTTCTCTTCCTTCTTTCTATAAAGAAACAACTTAATTTTGACTATATTGGTCAACTTGCAACTGTTGGATAAATCATGTTGTGAGCAAAATGTGAGCTCTGGCTTGTCAGTGGATGGGTTACCACACATACAACTCATGCTGACTGACTTGATATCATCCAATAGGACATAACCATGTTTTTTCACTTGTCTTTTTCTCATATTCCATGATTGGACAAGTCTTCCCAGACTCTTCGAGATGGTCCATGACCATGTCCAGTGCTCCTGCAGCAGATGCGGCAGCATATCACTGTCTATGCTCACAGAAACTCGCATCCTTTCCCATCAGGTTCCCCCATGCAGCTGGTGTTTCACAGAGGCCTATGGTTCAGAATTGAACAGCAAACGATGTGATTTGAGGGCAGCATGCTGTTACTTTCAGTTTTAATGGTTTGCCATTGCTGCTTTGAATAGCTTTGTAAGCTTGCCTTAATAGTGTGCTTTTCTTTGCCAAATGGAAATACTTATTTTAAGAAAGTGGTTTGGGGCAGATGATAGGTTAAAGGGTGATTCCCCCACTTTTCATTCTGATTTTCTGGAGGGATGAAGGAGATGCCTGCTTCTGCGTTGGTGCCTAAACTCTACATGGATTATTCCTGACCTGCTGGGCATCACAACCTGCTGCCCGGGGTCTTCAGCCCGCTCTTCTGCAGGCAGCAGCATTATGGGGTGTTTCACAGGGCCAAGGCATATGAAAGAAAAAGGGCAGATGTAATCCTCTTCCTCCTTCATGCACCCTCTCTGTGGCTGGGCAGTATGTGTGTTTGCACTGTGCGGGCTGGAGCTGACCCAAAGCAGCCGAGACCCCCTTGCCCCAGCTGCTGTACACCATCACCAGGCTGCTCAGGGGTGAGCCCGTGCCTGACACTCACACGCATCTGGGGGAAGGTTAGATTTAATGTCTCACTTCAGTCTCATCCCGGATATGTTTGTGCATGTGTGCATTTTCACAGCCTTGCAAAGGAACAAACAGTGTGGTTATTTCAAACAGTGATCGTCTCACAAGAAACTGGTAGACCTGGAACATCAACACTGCAGCTCCAGTTTGACTATTGGCCTGGGAAACCCCTGTCCCTCTGCATCTCTGCATCCAGCTGATCTCAGCAGGCACATCTCACTCTGCTCTTCAGTCCTGGCAGTTGCAGCAAGGCCAGAAAACCTGTGTAAGTTGGACGGCTGGGAGTTACAGGCATCTGAGGCACACTGCGGGTTGTAGATGTTACTGCCCCTGTCTTTCTGCCCCCACCCCAAAAGCAGGCAGCAGGATGCTGTCTCACACCTTACTGGCTTCCAGGTTACAGCCACTGAGGGCAGAAAAAACTAGCTTGCAGAAAGGGGCTGGACTGTGAACTGTGGCTGCAGATGCTGGTCTCGACCTAGCACTGCTGTGGCCAATGAGCCACCCTGAGTAGCAAAGCAGGGTGGCAGCAGCCTGTGTGACCTCTCACACGGCTGTGGGCAACTCTCCAAGTGCCTGTCTCTGAGCCCACTGTCAGAGCTGGGTTTGAAACAAGCTTCAGGCAGGTTTAAAATAAGATAATGTAGAAAAGACTGAAGGTCCTGACTGGTAGAGCAATCACACACTGCTCTGAGCCATCACCCAGCCTGACCAGACTTCCTCACCTATTGCTGAATAACATGGGGTTACTCCTGCCACAGCTTCCACACTTTGGTGTCCCCATCTGCAGCCCGGAGACCATGAGACTTCCCTTCCTTTGCATGGCATTGCAAAATGTTTGGAACCAAAGCTGTAGCTTCGAGCCAGTGTTACTCTGTTCAGCTGATGATGCTGAAGGAAAAATGGCAATAGTCTGATACCTGGGGGAAGGGGAGAGGGAAAGAGAACCTGTTTGGGTGGATCCATGGAACAGCACCGCAGATGAATGCATAAATGAAAAAGATCTTCCTTTTGGAAAGGGTTGGTGCATAGAGGTCATTGTAAGGCAAAGCTGTGACTGGTGTGCTGGCAGCCATGACTTCCCCGCTCACAGCAAAGTGTCCCTCTCTGAGAGGTGACAGTTGCTATAAGGCCTTGAAGGAACCCAGGACACAACTGTTGAGCTGATATCTGCTGCCTTCGCTGCCAGTGCCGCAGGAGGAGCTGACCCCGACAGGCACAGGTGCTAGGTGCCACTGCACTGCAGCAAGGGGAGGGAGGGGCAGATCCTTGGTCTTCAGGAATCTCCACGATTAGAAATGACTACTTGTCCAAAGTACTACGATTACCATTTTAGCTGCTCCTTTCTCATATACTGTGGTTTCTTTTTCCAGCACCTGAGCAAACCAAGCACAGAGAGCACCAGAGGCTGCGTGATGTTTTTTTCTATTAATCTGTCTTTGCAGCACTCCTGGGTAACTCAGAGAGAGCAACTAATCTCTTGATTTCCAACACAACCAGCAGCTTGCAAACCAAGACTGCCCAAATCAGCAGAGTACAAAACTTTAGATTCAGCCTCCCCTGCTTTAATTTCCTTCAGCAATTTATCACCTCTTTGCAGCTCACACATACAGAAGAACCAGGAAAATTTCTTAACACCCCTTTGGCAAGCCACATGGAAGCAACTGCCACAGTATTTTTTTATTATTGTTTTCAGGACCTTTGGCAAAGCAGACCTAAAAAAAAGAAGAGCACCCAAAACCAAAGTAAACTAGGAAAAATAATTAAGTACGTACCTTCCACAGGCAAGACACATGCAAAGAGCGTGAGAATCCACATGAAAGGGCAAAATAATTTTTCTTTCAAATAGAATTACCCTGGAAAACGTATTGAGAACAGCATCCTCTCCAAATATATATTTACACTACCTACATACACACATGTGTTTGTATGTGCATATATTAAATATTTATACAGATTATTTTAAACACATTAGAGCAGGGTGTTGCTTGAAGTTTCACATAGGAGCAGGAAAATGGAAAGTAAAATTCACTCCCTGCTCCACATCTACTGGCACTGCATATTCATTTAATAATTTTTCTATTCTATTGTTCTCCTTTTCCATTAAAACCTCTAGCCCAAGCTCAGGCAGCCTGTGTAATTCCAGCATGGATGGATTTGCCAATGTTATTTCCCATTCATACAACGACTGACTCTCTAACGAAGTGTATACTTGGAGCTCAATTCTTTGCTGCTCCATACCCTACATTCTCATTTTACAGTGGTGTGAAGTGGTGGTAAAATGATGCCTTTCTAATTGGTAGTATTTTACACCCCCTAACCAAACTCTTGGAAGTGGTGTTAATGATTACACAGAGCGCAAAGCCAGAAGAATCAGAACATAAGGGGTTATAGCCAGGAGAGGTGAGAACAACTGCAGCTTGCTGGACTTGAAGCGCTGCAGCTTTGCCACACACACACTTGGGCAGCTTGTTTAGTGCTCTACATGACCTGCTTGTAGCCATGCAGATGTGGCTGAGCCTTCTTTGCACTAGGGCTGTAGCTACGCCTCCTCTAATTGGCAATTTCACTGGCAAGTTTTGTGGCCAGGTTTTTATGTCTATGGTGATGACTCTTATTCAAGAGTCATCTTCCCTCCTCATGCCCTGCACAAAGGCACATTTAAGCCATGTTAAAAGCCAGAGACACATCCAGCCCAGATTTGAGACCAACACATAAAGGACATGTCACCACCTGCCCCCGGGCTTGTAACCCTCTCACCACTAAGATTCATGCCTTTTGTCCCACATGAATGTGATTAAGTTAATTAATTCCCTAGCACTCACCCTTATCATTCTTAACTTTGTGCTTTGATGAGATGCATTTTCACAAAGCTATGACAAAGAGCAACAATTTCATTTCCAACACACACTTCTTAATTAGGTGAGTAGGCAGCCAGGGCGCTGTTTCTGAATGGTTGGCATACCTGGGTCTCTGTTTGGAGCTTCTTGTCTGGCTGTCAGACTGTGAGTTCTCTGGGGTGAGAAGTATCTTTCTGCTGGGAATCTGCCAGTCTGCTGTGTTGCCAGTATAGTGGAGTCCTGACCTGTGAGCAGGACACAGATCAACCTTTCAGCTCTCATTTAGAGACCATGTAAAAAAAGAGGATTCTGCCCAAAGCCTTTCAACTGGTCTTCTCTGAAGTGTTTTGTTACACTACAGGGTGAACATGAAGCTTTGATCTGACCCAGAATGTGTAGTATGTTATCAGCACTTCCCAGAAGCATCTATATAAGCATGTCCATCAGCATCTACCAGGACTGAAGAAGTTATTATCTGGTAAAAGAACTGAAAATTCAGTGTAATGAATGTTTTGCCAGTTTTTGCAGCTAAGGCTGCATGGGCACACGCTAAATGAAATGACCTAATGAGTCAGGAATTCACACTATTCTTTTAATTCAGATATCCAGGTAGCTCAGAAATCATGTAGTAGGCCCTTATTTATTCAATAAAGTATTCCTAACTTTGTTTACTTCGATCTTTGATCCAGCCTGTTCTCAGATTGACTATTATACCTGAGTTTAGAGTGAAAAATCAAGCAACATAATTTTGCTGAGAGGCAAACTCAGAGTAACTGATCCCCTGGAGGAGACTTACTGAGGGATTTTGACACTGTCTCCCATAACATCCTCATAGGTAAGTTCAGGAAATGTGGGTTAGATGAGTAGACAGTGAGGTGGATTTAGAACTGGCTGAAACAACTGTTTTGCCAATTACCTGGCTCAGCATAAAGGATACAGTTACCAGCAGCAGGCATAAGCTTATTTTATTGTCTAATTCCAGTGGATAGAAAAATGATATAATATAGTTAACAGCAGAGGGAATAAGCAGGGTAATAAATCTACTTATAGTAGATGATATAGCAGAAGGAGTAAGCCAAGTCAGAAAGTATGGAGAGGCAGGCAGCAGTCCTCAACACCTCCATGTGCTCAAGACAATACCCATCACTGTTGTTGGCAGGAAGAGTCACTGGAATTGACATCAGTTTGGGAATAGACAACGCCTTACAACCACCCATGGAAATTCATGAAAAAGTGGCTTAGAAACTTCTTCTCAGTGAGGGTAACAGGACACTGGAACGGGCTGCCCAGGGAGGTTGTGGAGTCTCCTTCTCTGGAGACATTCAAAACCCACCTGGACGCCTTCCTGTGTAACCTCATCTAGGTGTTCCGGCTCCGGCAGGGGGATTGGACTAGATGATCTTTTGAGGTCCCTTCCAATCCCTGACATTCTGTGATTCTGTGATTCTGTGATAATGGAAAATTCAATAGTGCTGCAAAAAGTGGATAGATCTGTGCTGGAAGAAGAATGCCAGGCAACATTGGCTGGTGTACCTATGCCCTCCATGTGAAGATCTGCTTCTGCCTATAGCTCCAGGCTTTTGCCAGTGCAGCTTATATGGATACCCCGAACTAAATAAGCTATACTGGCCAAAGCTTTTACTTTTCTCTTAGCGTAATTGCATCCACAAAGGGCTTTTGGTAGTATAGAAATGCTGTTCAAAAAAATCACACTTCTAATCAAGAGTATTTTTCTGGTAAGAGTTGCTAGAGTGTGATCTTAAAGCACTTTACACTTGTGATTCTCCTCTGTCGTACTCATACCACACCACAGCACTGCAGGAATCAGGAGCACTCATCAGTAGTCAATCTTCCTTGGTCACAGCATGTGCCTAAAGTGCATATTAAATATCCATCAATATTTGGCATGAGAAACTATTTGCCATCCCATTGTCACACAAAGACATTTCAACCTTAAAGCTGTACCTGTACAGCTTTAAATTAGACCTGCAGGAAACCACTCTTGGCCACTGAGGCCAGCCAGCACAGTGTGGCCTGTGTCTATGCTACCGGCCGTTCTTCTCTTCCAAAACCATGCGGCTGATTCCGATCTGGTCACTGGGAACAGCCCACGCCAGCTCCCAAGCACTGCCTGCAACCCGCTGGGAAGGCTGCTGCCTGCTTGGACCGGGTACCAGCACAGATGACTGAGTTCCCATCCCAGGGATTTTCCCTGCCACTGTTTTTTGACTCGGATGGATGCAGGCAAGATGTCTGCACAGAGCACAACACACGCAGAAGATCTTCGCTTAGGTTATTGCACAGAATGATTAGGAATCTATATGCTCACATCAGCAGTTTTCACAAAGAACAGTTCAGCAAAGCATTTACACATACGCTAGCTATGAATCGGCTGAAATCTGTGATAAATAATCCCTGTTTCTGTGCTTTGCCATAGCAAAGTGGAAGACCAGTTGGAAATGCAGGTCTTCTAGATGCCTCCAACAGCCTTACAGTATATGTGTGGTACATGCCATGGTGTCCACACAGCCTATAACCAGATTCTGTCCCACTCTGACCATGAAGGTGGTGGCCCTGCAGGTCTACCATACCCCCCAGTGACACATCCCTCAGTGACTTCATAACTCCTCAGAGGCAAGAAATAGGGAAACCACAGAAAAATGCAACAGCCACAGCTACTGTAAGCAAGGAAAGCTCTGCAGGGATGAGTCATGATTTTTACGAGACCACTTAAGACAGCTGGCAAGAACAGACTTTAAAATAAATAAACAACCAACCAAAAAAATTGATGTGCCCACAAGCTTAACCTTTTTTTCTATCATTTGAGCTAGCAACAGGCATTGCCTTCCACTTGCTGTTTTCCTTAGACCAACCCAGCTGTTACTGTTAAATTTACTCTTGCTCTTTGCAGAGGAGTCCAACACCTAAAAGAACCAAACTTGTTGCGTCTAGATGTGACACAACTTCTTACCAGTGTCAGAGCAATCTGCCTCCCTTTATATGGCACAGTCCCTGAAACCAGAAATTGAGGACTAACCAGCACAGCTGTCAAAAGACGCATGGCTAAACAGGGAGTAACTTCCCAAGCTATTGTGTGAGCATCATGTTTGCAGATAGCATAACAAAGTCCTACTGGTTGGACTGACAGGAGATTAGATTAGATCGGATCAAATCATATTTGATTAGATCAGAATTAATTCAAGATGGGTGCCTTATCATCTCTTGACAGAGGTCTTGAACTCATGCTGAAATTTTAGGAAGCCCTGAAACATCTTGAATGATTAGAAAACATAACTACATTTGCATTCTGCCCGCAATTTGTGATTTTGTTATTGTTAAAGATTTTAGAGGTGACTGAGGTGTGAAACCAAATCCTGTTCATGACAGATGTACTGTATTACCAACACTGTTGGAAGTGCTAAATGACAATTTCACATGGACAATTTTTAGCTGGGAAGGAGAGATTCACTTGCAGTTTAAAGGATAATAAACACTGCATGTTTAAAGATTCTCACAGTAAAAAATAAATACCTTCTGAACACAATAATTCCCCTCTCAGGATATGGTTACCTGTTTGCACCATACAAAACCAACAGCAGCATAATGTTCCCAACCCCAAATAGCTGCTACACTTCTGATCTGAAGGTTGTTAGACATGAATTTTGTATATCCTGAAAGTCTGCATGCGCCAGTGAGCAACAGCTAACTTTCGCTATGTTTAGCATCATGCAGACTAAGTGTTGAGTTCTTATTAGATAACAGGATTCCTCAGCCTCCTGTTGCCCTCATTTTTTCTGCTGAAATAAGGGCTCGAGTCCAGACACCCTAGGTTCTCAGAGGGCCTGGAGGCTCTCACTCCCCTCCATGCATGTGAGGGGAACTGCCACACCCCTCTTCTGTTTTTTGCATGGGAACATTCTATGAAGAGTTGAGGGAAATGGCAAACTGGACACATTTCTTCTTAAGGGAAGTAGGAACACTGAGCTTTCTCAAGGAAAGCTGCTTTATATATTTACACAGCTGGAAGGTTTTAATTGCCATATGTATACACAGGTAATAGCCTCATTCTTTTGTTCTCCCTATCTCCTCGTGCCTCTGAAGTTTCTTCCAGAGTTAAATAGGGAATGGCTTCAAGATTCATCCACAAACCATTGCTTGTACCAGTGGGGATGGCCATTAGATGTGTGTGCAGAAAAGTGGAATGAAGGATAGTGCTGGAAGGTCTCCCGAAGTTTCTAAGGCTCCTTACTGCCTACATTGTGAGAGGATATCACATAATCAATTTAGGCATGACTTAAAAGGTGAAAGCAAAATAAATTCTCCAAACACCACTGATGTGCAGTGATGGAGCCATTCAATCATGTCATTGGCGGCCTCAGGTTTATCCTGAAGGCATATCAGATCCAATCAACCTCCTAACTACTATTGCTTTTTACAGATTTCTTACAGGAATCAGAGGAATTAGGGCCATGCTGTTGCTGAGACTTTTCTTTCGACAGGTGCTTCTCTTTCATTGTTTGAAAATTTAACTGCATGGTACAAGATGTTTCTCTGTTCTTAGAAGCCCAAGGTCACAATCACAGATTTAACTGTTTTAAATGCAATGGCACGTCCACATTTGTGTCCTAAGAATAATCAATTGGGCCTAATAACAGAAAAAAAATTGAGCCTAATTTAAGGTTTTCTTGGGTTTTCTTCTGCTTCTGTACTTTATTTATTTTGAAGTGCTCCATCATTTATTAAATTGGAGTGGGTGAAGCAGACTGCATCATCACTCAGACACATTTGAGAGGAGAAATCACCAGTAGCATGGCACACCTGAAAACGTCTCCTTCGGCTATGCCTTGAAATCCATCAGATTTTTGTTTCGCATCCATCAGATACAGCTCTGTCATCCATGCCTCATTTTTACTGATGTTAGTCATATTTTTAAGAATTGAGTATTAACCACCATTTCCATGGAAGTACCTTTTTCTGCAACTCTCAAGTTGTCTTGGATAAGAGGAGAAGTATTTATTGAGATGCATTTAACTGTTTTCACATGTGCTGGGGAAATACTGCTGTGAGACGCTCCCCTACATCTCTTCTGTGTGCAGGCCCAGAGGCACAGCAGAGGCAGCAATGACACAAGTGCAGATACAGAGATAAAATATGGTCATCTCAGAATTTGCATAACTATTGGCTATTGAAACCACAGAGGTTGCTTCCAGTGAGTGTGCAGAGGATTTCAGATATGACATTTAAAAAGAACAAGTGAGGAGCTTTAAACTATAATGTGTTACACACAGCTAAAGCAGTCTGACAGCCACTAGCAGACACGAGGCAGCCTGGGTGCTCTGTCTCAGCTGCTTTTCTTGGTCTCTGCCTGACAGCAGCAGCCCCTGAGCCTCAATCGGCACAGACACAACTTCTCAAAGGAGATGTTATTGGGAACGGTTTTTGCTTTTATCCCTGCTTTAAGATAAATGCTTTGCCTTAAGCACCCGTAGTGACAGGAGACAGGTTTCCATTTATTTTGCCTCAGGTGAGGATACCAACCAGTAAGTTTTGGAGGCAGTGGATCAGTGATGTGGGTCACTACAACAGTGTGGGTTCAGGCTATTTTGTCATGGTTATGCTTTTGAACTCTGGTGGCACAGCTAAAGCACAAAAGGCACAGCAGCCTGGCCCTAAGTAAATGATGCAACTACAAAAGGCAAATTCATTGCCCTTCAGCACTGGCAAGATGGAATAAGACCACAGCAGAGCTGAAGTCTAGACTGGTGGTGCTACTCTAGGTGGTTGGCGTTTAAGAAAGTACAACCTGAAACTGACCTTGTGCTATGCTCTCACATAGTTTTAATAGAAGTTATTTCAAACTTGTTTGAAGCCATTTTCTTACAAGGATGCACAATCTAGAGAAAAAGAAAGCAAAATCCAACAGAAGATGACCAGGGTCTAGAGCCAGATGGTGACATGTAGATCAGCAGCTGCTTCCCACACAGCTGCCCACGCAGCCAGGTGAAGACCTCAGTTCCTTTCAAGACTGGTCTGAACCTGGAAGTGGTAACCTTGCTGGAGAGGACTCTTGTTTTTCACAGACAGATATACCAGGAAGATCTCACATGAAAATGCAGCTACAGTGATATAAACACACCTCGTAAATGCTGTTTCTGCTCCTTAACCAGAATTTCTACAACCTTTATTCTGACCTGATTCTCAGCAAGGAGGGATACTACTTTAGCTAGACAAATTGATCTTATTATACTTAATAGACTTCAGCAGCTTAAGCACCTTGTCAACTAGATTTTTAGCAGCAGAGGACTCTTTAATTTAGTTCACAAAGTCTGACACCATGCTATGGCTAAAAGCTGAGTTTTTGGATAATATCCACTAAACAAGACTGGATTACCAGTGCCCACTTTCACAGTATGCTTTGTTTGCTGATTTATCATAGTTGTAAGAGCCCTATGGCCATATGCACCCCAAGCTACAGTTAGGGGTTGAGTGTGGGGTCTAAATCAGATCTGCGGCCCATAGAGGAGGTCTTTACTTCAGCCCCATATGGTCTGGTGGAGGCACATCCCAGTGTTGCAGCAGAAGTTTCTGCTCCCTCAGTTGTACCAAATCTTGCTTCAGCCCACTGTGTGGCCACGTGCTAACCAGACAGGTAGAAGCCACTAATGAAAGACTGGGAGAAGAAGGAACACATAAGTAGGATTTTGGGTTTGCTTTATTTCTTTTCAGGCAATAGGCAAAATTAGTAGCTTTAATTCAGGCTAGACATATACTCCTTGCAATAGATAAGGTAATGAACTGCAAACATGCTCAGTTTTTCCTCTCAAAGCTTTAAATCAAGAACATACCTGAAAAATATGCTCTAATTCAAACAGATATTTGAAGCCTCCTCAACTTAATGTTCTTCTGATGCAACATCTATTAATCTAAGGGGAACTGGCAGGTATGGGGAAACCTTACTGCTCTGGTGCTAGACCAGTTACAACAACATTGAAAATGTTTGTCTCGAAGTAGCCCTGAGAAGCAACTGGGAATTTGCAGGTAATGACTGACTGAGCAGGTCCATCCTACATCCCCAGAAGGGCAATGAGCCTAACGCTGCTCTAACTTGCCCCTTCAGAAGAAACTGTACAGCTGAAGTGCAACTTTCCCCACTTTAGATCCCTGTCCAGACTAATTTCTGAAATTGACTTCTAACCCAGAGCTCAATACAAAGCTGAAGTGGTTTTGAAGACTGGACAAAATTACCTGCAGAGAGTTCAGAAATAGAACTACCATGGCAATGTGTGTGGGGTGGCACGGAGTGATTTTTATACAGCAGGATTTTTCACAGGATATGTTACTGGTTTTAGTCAAAAGGTTATGAGTGGGCGTAGAACTTAGATTTAAGAAAGTTTGTCTTTTTCCTCATCTTTCAGTATTCAGGCTAGCAATAACCAATAGGAATATATTGCTTTATAGAAGATTCTGAAACTTGTAAGAACTTTAGAAGAACAGTAATGGAAAAAGACCAGTAATGATGTGGAGGTGAAACAAAAAGACAGATTTCAGCCCTCCTTTCACTTTGAGATAACTTGCATCAGGCTCTGCTCCAGCTCACTTCTCTGGGCAGGTCCTAACCATTCTCCTTTGCTCCTCCCCTTCTTCCCCTTACAACCTCTGAGCTCCCTTACAAATTAAAGCATTTTCTGATGGCATCAAGCACAATAATAAGTTTCTACAATAGCAAGCATTTAGTTATTTCAAAAGCTATCTTTCCATGTTTCATGACTTCTCCTCATTGAGCTGCTTAGCAGAAGCTTCCTCAGTTATGTTTCAAAAGGTTGCTTTTGTACTGCAGTGAAGTTTTCATCAAAAAACCACAAAGCTTTAATGGCCTTGCAAAACTCTTCAGAGCTATGGATATCTTCAATCATCAGTCCCTCCTCAAAGATACAAGGAAGTTCAGAAAGCACATCCAGGCAAAATGAAACATGATGACAGAATGGAAGGATAGCAGGACTAGCATTAAACTAGAATCTGGATTCAAAATCAAGGCTAGAAATTAGCTGTCCCCGCAAGCTTTCAGACTCAAAAGGCAGAGAAATTATTGAAATAGTTGTCTTGGAAAACAGAAATGCAACATCAAACCCATTTCAGTTTAGATGAAGGAAAAATTGCAAAATTATTGGTTTGGGGTTTGGTTTTATTTGGTTGGGGTTTTTTTGTTTTTTTTCATGATCTACATTTAAACCAGAATCAAAACCATAGTGAAAAAAAATTAGTTTGGAAGTGTTTTCAGCTCCCAGAAGGTTCAAAACACTACCCAAACAGATGTGTAAACAAAATGAAACCAGTAAAATACCCCATTGTCAGTCTTTTTATTTTAAATTTATCCCTTGCCTAAAGGATTCTAAACCAAAGTAGACTGAATATTCCTAACCTGTTTGAAGGCTTCTAAACCAGTTTGCCACTTTCTCATAGAGACAATGTTTCAAAATCCAAATAAGTTCACAGCACTGGTTCTCATTTTGTATCTGTCCAGTTAAAATACAGACCATGCTAAAACTTTGACATTTTCCACAACAAATTTAGAAACATAAAAAAGTCCACGGATTTTTAGAGTAACTTTAAAGTAGTTAGATTCTGTTGTATCACCTAGTATATAAGATTATCAGTAGGAGTATCATATATGTTATTTTCCAAATCCATTCTACTTTATCACCACTTCTACATATTTTGGGCTTTTGTATGTAGAGAAAGGAAAAAAAAAGTCAGCTGAAAAAAAGGCTACTTGGCTTCACATTTTTGATCCTTTCAAACCACAGGATCACTGAGAAATGAATGGAAGCAGTTACAGACTTGAACCAAAGGGCTTAAGGATTGTTTTGTAGATAAAAAAGGTCACAAGAACATTATAAAGCCTGTCCTAGGTTAGACTGCATTTATCCAATATCACATAGACTGTTAGGAAAGTGCATAAGAAGAGGAAAAGCATATAGTGGTATTTCTTGAGACTATTCTGCCAACAATTTGAAGTTCAGGGATTTTGTAAGCAAGAAGATGGGGCTTTCTGTTTAACAGCCCTAATTGGGTTTATATGCTATGAATTTCCCTATTCCCCTTTCAAACTCATGTGAAAAGTATATTTCTACAGGTTGGCACGCAATAAATTCTATCAGTAATGTAAGCACACACTTACCATGTCTACACAATAGTCTCATCCCTGAGTTACGACAAGATAGCACGCGATACTCTAGTGCAGGTTAACAGCTTCAAAATAATTTATGGTGAGTGCAAAATGCTGTGTGAAAAAGATCTCTGATTATGGTTTGATCTGATAGTGAATATCTAACATGTATTTCGATTGTTTTAAAACCATATCATTCCCTGTACTCACAATGGTTGTTATTTTTCTTCTTTTGTCTTTTAATTTTCTTTCTGAGTCTGTTAAAAATAAACAGAGTTAAATTACAAACCTAGTGTTAGTTGTGATTGCCTAGTTCATTAACATATGCTATGAAAGATGTAGCTTCTCTTTACCCATAGACAGCACCTGGAGGGTTTTTAAACTCAAAAAATATATACATCAAGGGAGGTAATAAGGTTTCTGATTGTTTTCTGCATTCGAAATACATTTTTTTTGGTCCCTGAGGCTAGAAAATTGCTAGCGTTCATCACAGGAAGCACAGGAGAAGGGGGACACCTGACTCCTGTGGAAAGGACCTTAATTAGAAAGTCTACAGTCTAGCATGTTCTTGGTTTTAATACTTAGATAGCTTTAATGCTAGATTAGCACTTTGGAGAAGGGATATCTTTCTTAGAAATGTACCAACCTTAACACTTTAAGGTGAGAAGATCACAGTAAAACATGCTTTTAAGTAACAACAGAGTCTTTCTACAGAGAAAAAGGCAGTGGGAAAATAGGGAAAACTGCAAGTCATCTTAATGTATTACACAGCAGTGACATAGAAAGATCACAAGCTCAGATCTTCACAGTTAATTTTTATGGGCTGGAGATTAGCACACACAAAAAAAATAAAAATAAAAAAAAGGTAGTGACCTCTATGGCAAGAAAATTCAGTTCAAAAGGGACTTCCAAGTGCTGCAGATGATGGTTATCAAACCTATTACTTCCCAATCCCTCTGAATTAGATTTTGGTCTTTGTGACCAGGTGATGTGAACACGCACAGTCCCTACATTAGCAGAATGGTAGCCAAGAGCCCCTTCAACTGGCAAGCCAGAAACACTCCTCATGCCTTTCATACAGAGTAAAAGCCTCAGGGGCTGGGTGCACAGCAAGAGCCGTACTGTTCTGTGCCTAACAGGCAAGGCAAAACCAACAAGGGGTAGGGGGAAGAAAAATCATTAAATCAAAACACAAACCATTTATACATCAATATGTTAAAAATCCCAGTGTTAAAAAGAGCAGACGAGCGACAGAAACCACATCTCTTTAAACTGGCAGCGTATCAAAATGTTTTTAAAAATAATCAGAGAGGTGCAAACCACTGAGGGGACCCTGCTGCTTGCAAACTGGAAAGCAGCTTGTACTTCTCAGGACATGACTGATTTCGACCCTTTTGCATATCAGCACACTTCCCACGCAAGCCTAAGATAGGGGTCTCTGCCAAGTGATACTTCCAGGACCAATCCCTATCGCTGTCCAATTGCAATGGGGTCTGCAGTGACACACAACCATCCAGCCTGAGCTTTCAACCATGTGGTGTCCAGCAGCCCAATGGCTCTCACTCTCCTCCTTGTCCACCATCAGGTGATGATGGGTTTTCTGGGCCATGGATGGTGACCTCAGCACCTCTCATTTCATGGAAGGCTGGAGTGCCCCACAGGCATGCAGCAGGATGATACAGTCTCACAGCAGGCCCAGGGCACTGGTGTGTGTTGTTGGGCTATATAGAAGTGTTGACTTTTCTTCCCAAAAAGTTACTCCCAGCAGGAATGTGTCCCTTTTCTGAGTATAAAGCCAGGGATGGGCAGAGCCACTGGTAAAGGCTCAGTCCTGACAGGTGACCTGGAGCTGGGTCTCAGCTTCACCTCCTGCAGCTGTGATTTCATGGTATGATGTATTTGGTGGCAACACCATCATGGTGAGCTGCAGCCTCCCTGGACTGCTGCTCCTCTGCTGCCCTCACAGCTCCAAGGGCAGCTTGTGCTCATCTGCACCCAGCTGGCAGGGTCCTCCCTTGCCCTTTGCCAGTGATCACCCATCAAAGCAGTCTGGGGGGAAGGAGCCAGTCCTGGCTGCAGAGTGGTGTTTTGGCAGGTAGCGTGGCCTGGGCTGGCCATTGCCCCAACTCCCCTCGGTCCAGGCACACCACTGGGCTTTGGATGTGCTGGGCAAAGGGACCCATGGCCAGCTTGGCCTCCTTCCTCAGGTTCCCATGCACACTAGCAAGGCCTGACAAACAACAGAGGATGCTCTGATAAGGCTGTCAGAAACAAACAGCACCATTACCCTCTGCAGGATTGCTTTAAGTTGCAAACAAAAGATGACAAACACACACCAGATCCCCTCCAGGCCCGCAGGGCAATCAAGAGGAGGCTGACAATGGCAGGGCCCCTTCGCCCGGTGCCAAGGACACTCACCCCCAAGGACAAGCACATGCTGCTGACTCGCAGAGCTCCTGGCTGCCAGCCAGCCCTTTTGTCTAGCACGTATTGAGCCCATCCTTGCTTGCAGACCACTCTGGCTATGCCAAAACTGTGTCTACCACCAGCCTCCTTGCCAAGAGTTCAGCACCTCTCCCTGCCGCAATCTCAACCCTCCAATGCCAGCTCGTGCCCGTGCACCTCCTCCTCCTCCTTCTCCTTCTTCTTGGGGAACAGCAATGCCTGGCCGAGCTGGATGTGATATGGGGGTTAACACTTGGTACCCAGAAATGAGTCAGCAAGTCCCTTGCCCCCGCAGTCACTGCCTGGTTTCCAGAAATGCTGACCATTTCCAGATCACCCCAGCATCTGATGAATACATCAAAAACATGACTCCGAGCCTCAGAAGTGGAAGAGCACTCAACTAAAAGCCAGCACTGCGCTACCCGGGCCAACACCTTGGAGAAGATGTAACCTGGGATCACTTTCTGTCCAACACCAATTTGACAGCCAAAACTCTTCAGTTGGGTGCTGTTATATCCATGCAATGAATGACAGTCGTTCACCAGAAACCGCTGCCATAAACATACTGAAAAGTGCAAAGCAAACCTCTCTGCTTTTGTTTCTGAGACTTGCAGTCCCTACCCTACTTCCCTTCCCTGCCAGTATCTCTTTTTAAAATAGAAGCACAAGGATGCTAAGGTTTTGACTTAATAGCAAAAACATTTGCACTTCTCTCACCTATGAGGATGTGATGGCCAGGGTTGACAGGGTTAGGAGGTTAAGGTTGGTCTGGCTGAGTGCTGGGGCACTTGGGCAGTTGTCCAAAGGGCTACCCCAATTTCTCACAGCTTTTAAGCAACACAAGAAGACCAAAGAAGAGAAAACAATTTCTGTGAGTTGTTGCTGCAAGAGAGGCAGGAAACACCATGAGAACATGTTTTCTCTGCATACATCAATGTTTCCACTTCCAGACCAGGAGGAAGTCCTCTGCAGAAAGGCTTTAAATTGAAATGCTCAGTCAGAACACAAGTTCGCCAACATTCTTAGAACTTCAAGGAACACAGCTAATGGCCCCTGCAGTATGGGCTTCAGACAAGGGACACTGTGTTTCACTTGATTGTGAAGTGTTACAAGCAAGTGTTCACATTACTATGGTTTCCCAGGAATCAAATCTCTGTTTTACAGACAAATGCAAATTTAAGTACTCTGATAAAGAACCTAAACTTGGAAATGAGCATCTGGTCCATTGTGCATAGCGCAATCAATGCCTGCTGACTTTAAGCATTGTCAGTCTGTACAGATTATAATAAGTCTCATGAATGAGACTAAAATTATGACACTTGAAAACAAGCTCAGGTTCTTGTCTTCTCATTTTAGGAAGAAAAGCAAATCAAGCAGACCTACATTAACTCCTGCTAATTAAACAGCCCATCCAGAATGTTTATAACAGTCAATGCAGTGTTTGAACCTTGGCTTCTGAGACTTTTATTTTACATAATTTTATCAACAGCAAAATGCCAAAATTGATCGGAAAAATAACTGAGACTGTGGGGGGGTGACCCTGAAGTTGCTTCTTTTCAAAGATCTTTAATGGTCTTTTCCACTTCTTTTCATTATGCATACATTTTAAAACTATTTTCAAAGGAATATTGATCACTTGTGTGAAAAAAGATCTTAATATGTACAAAGGAAAAGCATGGTGCCTTTTACATGAACATAAAGGAGTAATTCCTTGAAAAGCGATGTATGTTTCTCTGCAAGTTCTTTAAAATTTTTCAAAAATTAATTCTGTTGTTGAATTATTTTTTCCCCCAGTTTGTCCATTTCTCTCTGCCTACTTCCATTCCGAGAACTAGTCACCCACGTTACACCTGATCGCTCATTTAACATAACTTGGCTTACAGCCATTCAGATTTAAATTCTGCTTATTAAAACTGATTCCAAGTGATCATTTTCATTTTGGCTCACCCATTCACATAAATTTCATTTCTGCAATATTAAGTTCAAACAGTCCCTGTTTGCAGCTAGTGAGTAATTCTTAATATACTTTTACCACCAATAACAAAAAAAAGCCCACTAGTTTATTCAACTAAGTCTCCATTAGTCATCGTGAACCATGTAACTAACAGACATGGTTTTTGTTTCATATACTCATTGGGTGTTCAGGGTGAGGGTGGAGGTATGTGGGCTATGAGTGGGAGAAAAGAGGTTACTGAGGTTAAAAAGAGGAACGTATGACTGTGTACGCCCCTGGTACCTCTGCTGCCTATTCCCTCTACTTTGCATCTTATTCTGGTAGGCATACAGCCAGCACTCTCCCCCAAAGATCAATTGCTTTGGTAGCAATTTCTTCTGCATGTTTTAGCTAATGGATGTGGTTGTGTATGTGGTTTTGTTTCAGCATGTGCAAGTCAAATACAACATAAAATTTGGCATGTGCCTGTGTTTTCCCACAATATTGATCTATCACGCTTAACTATATAATGGGATGTGTGTTACTAGGGATTCCTCTAAGTTTGTGTTGAATTCATTTATGCCTAATATACACGTACAAAGGCAAACCCACCCAAATACATTCATATACCTGTATTAAAGAGATGGATCTTCCCCCCAGGGATGTTCTGCCCTGAACATTATCAGTATGGAGAGCTCTGCACAGCTGAGAAATGACATTGACACCAGAGACTTAACGCCCCGGCCTATCTGAGCTCTGCACAGTCTGAGAACCAGTGAACAAAAGCAAGGCAATTCAGGGCATGCTCAAAGTCATCCTGCCAGTTCTGTCATCTTCCTACAATAAAGTGGTCACTGTTTTCAATCTACTATGTGCTTCTGTCACTGTCCCAAAACCCTGGTCTCACTTTTGTGGAAAATCTCTAGGCAAGATACTCATTGCCCTCCCACAACCTCAGTGTCACCCACTGAAGATATTCCAGCTGTCACTGGGGACACTACAATCTGAACTTGGTACTTTCTTCAGAGTCTTTGCATGAATGATCTTCATGTAATAGTGAGCTGCTCCTCTCTGTCAGGCAGATCAGACAGCTGCTGCATCTTTGCAAGTCAAGGCTGCCTCTCACAGCAGGACCAACCAACTTGTGTAGGTTGGAAGGACAGTTTCATCCCAAGAACATCTGACATATTCACCTAGCACTATCTCTAACCAGCACTGACAGGTGTCTCCAGGCACCGTCCCACCCTAAACCACACAAATAGTGATGCCTACTCAGGATCAGCCCAGGCACTGGTCAGCACTCCCAGAGAAATCTCTGAGAAGCATCGAGCTGGAAGGGCTGGACCCTGGAAATCTCCACCTCTGCTGGAAAGAAGGGTTTTTCCACTTGTCCTCTTCCTCATACTTTTTCTGCTCAGCTCTAGTGAATTTTGTTCATTCCCTATTTATAATTAGAAAGTGGAAAGCACTTAACTGCCTTCACAGTTATTCATGCGCTTAAAGAGTAGAGAAACAGCTGAAATCTAGGCAATTTCAAAAACAAATTAAAGACCATCCCTAGTTACTACACCTGTCCTTGAATCCCCCCTAATAATGTTTGTGGTTTTGCATCACATTTTCCTATGTTAAAAAAAAAATATTGAAATTATCTCTCTTGTTGCCAGTTGAAGAACCCACAAACAAATGGGCAAATCTGACTAACTGGTTAAGCAGAGAAAACAATGGAAATGTGTATGCACCAAAGGCTGTCAACAGCCCCACAGAAAGAATTGGAAAGAGAGAAAAAAAATTCTTTAAGCTCTTGTAACAACAAAATGTCAAAACCAAACAAATAACAGACAGAAGTGGGAGCTAAGTGTTGACTGTGCCTTGTTAAAGAGTTTAGCGGACAAAGCAGTCCCAGCCTTCCCCCAGGCTGCCCTAGTCCAGCCCTGGGACTACACTGTGGCTTTCAGGGAGTTTGCTCCTGTAGTACACCTGTCAGCAAAACTGTGACTGATTCCAGAGATCTCCTGGGTGAGATATCAGATGCTGCATTTTAGGATGGCTATTGAGAATCCTTCCTCCTGTCCCACCCCACTCCCTCTTTAATTATTGTTAATATAATTTGACTAAAATTCTATCCTAAAATTCAGATACTGGTATTTGTAATGTGTGTGTCTTTTTTTTTTTTTTTTAATCCCCTTTTTATGTTTTCATGCTGTAACCTAGAATAGGTTATAAATTTCCTGACTTCTGTGGGTTAGATAGGAAACTCAGTGTTACTATTTTGATGTAGAATGCAGACATTTTTGTGGTCATGCTTACCATAGCTGAGCAAAACTCAACAGGAAATGGCATTTATATTTGCTTGTTGGCTCAGGGTGCATATCCCACAACTACAGTGTAGAAATAACTGGTAAATTGATGGGAAACAGATGATGGCCAATTTAGACAGATGGAACTGGCAGGTGATATGCCAGGGATAAATCATACCAAGAAAATACACTGCTCCTTTACATTCAGGTATTTGTTTAAAGTCAGGACTAGCTCCAAAGCCTTGATTAGCACACTGGGGTTGTTTTTATGCTCAAGAAGGTATGGAGGCTTCAGAAGGGAGACCTCCATGAGGAAGCTTAGAGCTTGACCTTTCACTTTTTTTCTTCTCAAGTAAATGTCACAGTTAATACTTTTTTTGTCATAGTCATTCTAAGATGAAGACATAGTGCTGGAATTCCATGGATAGAAGAACCCAACCTAGGGAGTCAGAAAATATTCATTTATTTGTTTTCCTGGGAAAACTTAATATCTACATGCAGCAAGGTTTGATTCAAGACACCTGTGGAACTGATGCAGCTTGGAAGTGGAAAGGGCAGAAGACTTCAGGTAACAACACAGGTCCTTTCTGTCCTTCAGACTGGAAGACTGTGGCAAGGATACTAAAAAATAGCTATGGTTTGGTTGAGTATGGAGCTGAGTCTCAAGCTGCAACATTTTGAGGGGAATCTATGGGAAATGGTACTGCACACCTTGCACTGAGCTCTGGGCCCCAGTGAGGTACTGGCCTCACCTTGCCTCTTTTAGAAGGGAATGTTTCTCTGAGTTTTTCCTCTGTGAGCTCTAGCATCACGATTAAACTCAAACGCAAATATAATCTGACACAACACCCTTGGAGGTTTATCTCATTCTTACTCTGTTCAACCACAATTCACTCATTCTTCTTCTGATATACTACAGTTCTGGGACCTCAGGATCTGACTGTCCCTCATTGGTTGGATAGGTAGTAGGTGCAAGGGGCACCTAGGGCTGTGGTGTAGTAATGCTCCTCATCTGTCCCTTTCTGAGGTGAAATTCCTTTTTCTGAGTTTGGAAGCCTTGTTTGGTATGAGGATCTTGGGATGCTCTGAGCAGCCCTATTTAGGTGTTAAATGAGTTGATACCTTGTGTTGCCAAGGTCAAAGGACTTGCCAGGGCCACATGCTTCCTCTGCAATCTCCACCTAAGCCCCTTGAAAAACAGTGCTGTGAAAACTTGAAGCTCACTTTCTATCAGGCAAGTCTTTGCTTATAGCAATAAAAGACAATGCTGAATATTAGCTTCATCAGGGAGAACTGTTAGAAGCAATGGTTCCATTTTTGCACGCTGTGCATCTGGCAGCATTTGGTGCACCTTCAATTTCAAGTTCCCCCACCCCATCCACTCCATCAGTTTTTCCCATCATTCATGTGGTTTCACACAGCAACAGGGGAGAGGAAAATGTACTAAAAACAGAAAAATACGACTATCAGGCTCCCAACCTTGATACATGAAACTTAGAGGGTAAAAGCAATCTTCAAGACAACATATAACTCATTTTTGCAATGACTGTCTTCTAAATCTTCCTTTTCCTCATACAATCCCTCTGTTAAAGGAAACCTGGGGTATCCCAGGAGTGTTTCATGTTCTAACCAATTAGTGCAATTTGATGGCCACATCATGACCATAGTTAAAACAATCCCTAGGGAACAGATTCCTCACTGAGAACGATGACAGACATTGGGCAGCAAATTTAACTTGGATAGCCAGGGCTAGTTTAGTTTGCAGTGGTCCACCTATACCAGTGTTTGTTGTTGATCAAAATACAGTCATCTGATCCACTTATAAGCTAGATCTTGAAAAACCATATTGGCCTGCTAAAGTAGCTACACATCAGCTCTGGCTGGACTGAATATACTGGCTGGCACTGCTGCTAGATGAGAAAAATCAGATATTCCCCTGTAGATGCAGAAACATAGGATCATAGAATCCTTTCAGTTGGAAGGGACCTTTAAAAGTCATCTGGTCTAACCTCAGTGAAGTAAGCAGGGACATCTTTAGCTAGATCAGGTTGCTCAGAGCCCTGTCCAACCTGACCTTGAATGTTTCCAGATACGGTGTATTCACAGCTTCACTAGGCAACATATTCCAGTCTTTCACTATCCTCATTATAAAAAATGTCTTCCTTATATTTAGTCTAAATCTACTCTCTTTTAGTTTAAAACTACCCCTTGCCCTGTTACAACACACTGTGTGAAAAAGACTGTCTCCACCTTTCTTCTAGGCCCACTTCAGATACTGGAAGGCTGCAATAAGGTCTTCCTGGAGCCTTCTCTTCTCCAGGCTGAACAACCCCAACCCTCAGCCTGTCTTCATAAGAGAGGTGTTACGTCTCTCTAATCATTTTTGTGGCCCTCCTTTAGATGTGCTCCAACAGGTCCACACCTTTCTTGTGCTGAGACCTCCAGAGCTGAACACAGTACTCTAGGCAAGGTCTCACCAGAGCAGAGCGGCAGAATCCCCTCCCTTGACCTGCTGGTCACACTTCTTTTGATGCAGCCTAGGAAATAGTTGGCCTTCTGGCCTGAGAGCACACATTGCTGGCTCATGTCCAGCTTTGATGTCCCTGTTACTTGAAGGTGCAGGCTGTCCTTGGCGACACTGCTAGACACTGTGCAGCTTCACTGTGACCTGAAGCAGTACAAATGGATCAGAAAATATAACAACATTCTAAAACCCAGAAAAAAGAGCCAGTCAGGATTTTTTTTAGAAAAGGCCACTTATCAGAGTATGCCAATTTTGGATACCAAAGAGATCTGCTGGGTTGTTGAAACTTTATACACTTTCATTGCTCAACAGCAATTTCTGTTACAAGCAAGTATATATCCATTAGCTGTAAATTAATTCAAGTTAAGCAGATTCTGCCTGCCTTGTCGCAAGAATCAATATTATTATTATTCTAACTTATCGTTTTCATTTCACCCTAGTGGTGGTCACTGTGGAAAAGTCATTAACTTTTGCGCTGGCGATTTTGTCTTTGATGCCATTTTGTGTCTGAAGAAAGAAATCCATCTGCTCTTTTTGATCCCAAGCTTACCTTTGTTTCTCACATTTCCTGTCTTTGTAAATCTGCTTATTAACACTTTCACTGTATTGCCCTGCACTCAACACTGTCTCAGTCACACTTCTGCTGAAAGTCTTATTCACACATTTGTCTTCTCCAGGCTTGATTATTGTAATTTTCCATCTCCATGGCCTTTGTCAAGAGTTTGCTTTCTTTAGAAGGCACAAGAAGGATCATAAAATAAGAACAACTCACATTTTCTGTTGGAGAGAATGGGAAGAATAAGATTATGAAGAAGTTACGAATGCAAGTCCTCAGCTTGCATTAAGGGCCTGTACCATCAGCTCTTCAAGGCACAGCAGTGGACAGTGCCCCAGCCAAGATAAACAGCATATTCTCACTTCAATTTTGAGCTATTCCTGGGAACAAAATTTGCCCATTTTTTACTGCCCAGCTCAAACACCCGACTCTTATTCATCATTACCCACCTTTTTGTTGACCTATATACAAATAGTAGTAGATAAGACCATGATGCAGACGAAGCTAAAGTATTTTGATCACTAAATTTTCTGCCTCAGAGATAGACTATAGTTCCTAATCTGCCTAAGACAATGGCAGAGACCAGACCCTCGATACACAGCATCCTGAGCAATATGATGCCTCTGTGGGTGTGGGTCACACACAGCTCTGTACACTGTGATGCCCCAGGTTACAATGGCATGTCCTTGTCAGAGCAGAAGGCAATTCTCAAGTGACACTATGAGAAAAATGACCAGGAACGGGTCCTTACACTGTCATTCCAAGTTGTAAAACACTTGCCAATCAAATAGATTAAATGTTGATTCCCACATCTACCCTAACACTCATTGGGCCTTCAAATGGTCACAGCTACACAGACAGGACCATACTAACCCTCTGTCTTTTGCCAGCCAGAGTCGATCCAACAGTTTAAGGTTCCATGCAGTAGATAAGAATTTAGACTCAGTTACGCAGAACAGCAGAGGGACATGGGCCAAATCCCACTCTAAGGTAAATGTACTCATGAGGTGTTTTCACACAGGTGTACTCAAACTTGCTTATGCCTGTCTGCACACAGTCCTGCACTGTGCAAAAGTTACTACGAGGCTATTTGTTCAGCTGAGAAGTATTTGTTATAGATTATTTATAGCTTTTAAGGCTGTCATATCACACAAACTGACTTTCTGTAGAACATCGTTCAGTCTCAGTGTTACACCTAAATTGACTCCAGGAACACGTATTTCACTAAACAAATTTTCTAAAGAGACATTTGGCCTTTGCATGAAGACAACAAGAAAATGAAAGTCCACAACTGCTGCTGGTGGTTTCCATCAGTCATTTACCCTCTTCACAGTTCAACCAACCAACCAACCAACCAACACATCTTATTTCTAGAGTGAATTTACTTGGCATTCCTTTTCAGTCACTGCAACTTTTTACTTGTTTTATTGTTAGGTTAAAGACTTCTATATACACATGCTATAATAAAGTAGCTCTTGATTTTTCTTTTGATAAGATATTGATTTTAAAGTGTTTCACTGGAAGGTGCTTTCTCCAGTCTCTTTTGTATTCTTCCCATGTAGGCAGCAGAATGATGTACAGTATTCTGTACAGGGACAGGATGCCATCCAGAGGGACCTGGACAAGCTGGAGAGGTGGGCCCACGTGAAACTCATGAGGTTCAACAAGGCCAAGAGCAAGGTCCTGCACCTGGGTTGGGACAATCCTCAATATCAGTACAGGCTGGGGGATGATGTGATAGAGAGCAGCCCTGTGGAAAAGGACTTGGGGGTACTAGTGGATGAAAAGCTGGACATGAGCCAACAATGCTCACTTGCAGCTCAGAAGGCCAATTGCATCCTGGTCTGCATCAAAAGAAGTGTGGCCAGCAGGTTGAGAGAGATGATTCTGCCCCTCTACTCTGCTCTGGTGAGAGCTCACCTGGAGTACTGTGTCCAGTTCTGGAACCCTCACCACAAGAAGGACATGGGTTTATGGGAGCACATCCAAAGGGGGGGCCACAAAAATGATCCAGAGGGCCAGAGCACCTCTCCTACAAAGACAGGCCGATAGAGTTGGGGGTGTTCAGCCTGGAGAAGAGAAGACTCTGAGGAGACCTTATAGCAGCCTTCCAGTACCTGAAGGGGGCCTACAAGAAAGCTGGGGAGGGATTATTTAGGAGGGCATGTAGCGATAGGATGAGAGGAAATGGTTTTAAGCTAGAGTAGGGTAGATTTAGATGAGAGATTAGGAAGAAGTTCTTTACTATGAGGGTGGTAGAACATTGGAACAGGTGGCCCAGCAAGGTGGTGGAGGCCCCACCCCGGAGATGTTCAAGGCGAGGCTTGATGGGGCTCTGAGCAACCAGATCTAGTAACAGACGTCCCTGCTGACTCAGGGGGGTTGGACTAGATGACCTTGGATGATCCTTTCCAACCCAATGCATTCTATGATTCTAGTGTTGGGCATGCTCATGCTGTATTTGGAGATGAAGTTGCTTCTCATCAACTTCCACAAACCTAAAATAGCCCTTCCTTAAGGCAGAGTCTGCACAGCCTTTCAGGTTTTCAACTACATATGTTAAAATTCATGTATTGATTTAAACCAGAATAATTCTCACTGAATACAAACCTTTGATGTATGGACACTTAAATAACATGTGATTTACAGGACATGGACATATGAAATAGTGAGCCCATACTATATTGTGGACTTAAAGCCCATCAGTTAATCCACACCAGCTGTATATGTCCATACCCTTACCCCATGGTAAATTCAAAGGACATAGGGTTGTCCTTTGGCCAAGGCTAGGCCAGATTGGATGGGGCTTGGAGCAACCTGGTCTGCTGGAAGGTATCCCTGTCCATGGCAGTTGGGTTGGAACTAGATGATCTTTAAGGTCCTTTCCAACTCAAACCATTCTATAATTCTATGGGATATGTGGCATGTTGATGCAAGTGCTGTCTGTGATTCCACATTGGCAACATGACAGACAATACCTGATCTGGTGTAAGGCCTGCCAGGATGAAGTTACCTTCACCACTTTTTGGAATAAATTAAACCTTGTAGAGTGAGCACAACATGTGGATCTCATACTAGAAGTCCTGTGACTGGACTTTGGAATCAACATCTAATAAAGACAGTCTTGTTAATAGGCTTTGATTAACACAATTCTCAAAAAACCCCCCCACCAAAATCCCATTCACACTTGTCTGAAAAACCATATCAGAAGCATGTTTAGACATAACATGAACCAAGATAAATCAGCTTTATCAATAGAGGATCACAAGGAGTTGGATTACACCATTCAGGGTCTTTGGAGACTCCAAAGGTTTTCCTCTGGGTCTTTTGTCACTTAAATGAAGCAAAGCACTGACATGACACTCTCTTCACTAGATGATCATGTAGCAATGTTTTTATAGAATAATTTTGGTTTCTCTTTCATGGTTCTCAAGTCTTTAGGATAACCATTTGGATTTGCTGTTTTTGTTGCACTACCCTGGGGGGCAAAAGATTCTCTAGGTCATTAAGGATACAATTCAGGGGTTTTGCTGTGTGTTATTCATGTATTTTGATTGCAGAACTAAACAAGTCTAGTGCTTCTTTGTTGCTCCTCATGCAGCCCCATCAATGCGCAGAAACCTCTGACCTGAGCTTAGCTGTGTTTTTGGTGTTTCCAGCTAAAAATGGCATTCAAAAACTTAAAGCTTGCTTTTATTTTCCCCACTCCCATTGGCAACCTGCTCAGTGCGCGGTGAAGCTGCCCTCTAACCCACTGGAATGCTAACAGTCCTCCAGCACCTTCCCACAACTTTCCCCATGTTTCAACACCAGGCATGTTTTACAGCAGTTTCTTAGTAAAGTCTCCCAGAGCAGACCAGGTTCCTCCAGGGCCAGGAAGCAGGAGATGAGCCCCACAGGACAAATAGGTCCCTTGCAATACCAGGGAGGAACGACTTTTTTGTCTGGGGTTTTTAGTATGGCTGCTCATATATGAGCAATGTTGAGCCCAGTGTCCGAATTAAGGTAACAGCTGTCCATGGTTAGCTCCACCATAGAGCTACACTTGGGACAACTGAAAGATTGTTCTTATATAAATTAAAACCATATTGCTTACAAACATTATCTAGGATCTGGAAAAGAGTTTTTAGTTAATAATATCAGTAAATTACCTCTGTTAAGGATGAACTTAAAAATGAACNATTCTGTGATTCTGTGAACTGTCAAAGATACATTCAAAGGGCTATTTCTTTTCATCCTAGGCTTAAACAAAAATATAGGCTGCAAGAGGTGCTCTTGTCTAAAGGGATTAAGAGTAATGAAAAGTCATTGCAGCTAAGATATTCTTTGTTTTGCAGTATCAATATAGAGATGATTGTGCTGTCTTATTGACTACTGTCCTGATCATCAGCATCAAGGCCATCCAGAGGGACCTTGACAGGCTGATGCCAACCTCATGAAGTTCAACAGGGCCAAGACACCTGGGCCAGGGCAATCCCAAGCACAAATATAGGCTGGGCTGATTATGGATTGACAGTAGTCCAGAGGAGAAAGACTTAGGAGTGCTGATTGATGAAAAGCTCAACATGAACCAGCAATGTGCAAGAAAGCCAACCATATTCTGGGCTGCATCAAAAGAAGTGTGACTAGCACGTTGAGAGAGGTGATTCTTCTGCTCTACTCTGGTCTCTTGAGACCCCACCTGGAGTACTGCATCTAGCTCTGGAGTCCCCAGCACAAGAAGGACATGGACTTGTTGGAGCAGGTCCAGAGGAGGGCCACAAAGATGATCAGAGGGCTTTCCTAATTAATGTCAGGACTTCCAGTGAGCTAATTTCTTCTTTTATTTTGCATAGGGATCTCACACAGCAATGAAACCAGTCCAGGGAAGATGAAAATTACATCAAGGGCTACATCAAGATATAATACTGTAATACCAGGGGTTTTTTCTTTTAATGGTGTGGCTACACAGTACTGAAAGCAACCCACCTGTACCCACAGCGATTCAAAGCCTTTTTTAACACCGTGTTCAAAATGCCACAAAGTGAAAACGAAATTAAATGCTTTTGGTAGCAGATGGACTGTAGGTTAGCTAAAACCATTGTAAGAAAAACAAATAAATAAGAAATGGGAATTATTGACACTAGACTACCTTGAAATCAAAAGAGCTCTACAGAACACAGTGGAGGTGTGAGACAGTGCATAGCACACAGCTTCAATTCTGTTTTTTCCCCCCTCATATTAGTAACAACAGGTTAAATCCTCTCTCTCTCACTGTATGTGTTTCCTGCCACCCTATTTTTGTTAATAATTAATAAATTTTAAAGCAGCTTAACACAATCAACAACATGTTTATAATTCCCAGCCTGCAACAGAATACTTCAAGATTCACGGGGGGAAAAAAATAAATCAAATATGTCAAGGTCTTTCCTTCACTCAGAATCCTGAGTTCAGAATGTCTATTGTCTGGGATTTGACAAATGAGTTAAGTATAACAGCATCAAAAAGGAATGATTTCAGCACAACTGTCAAAAAAATTAATTAATACCATTGATGTCTAAGGCAAGATTGTGGCATTTAACACACTCTGTGGCAAAGAATTCTTCTGAGGAAAAAAGAATTATGGATGAAAAATGAAATGGTACAGCAAAGTACTTACATAACTTCAAGCATCTCATTGAGGGTCAGTAAAGAGATATATGCTCCTCTAGTTCTGGTGATTTAAATGTTAGGGGAAGTGACTCCTTCCATTGTCCATAGGGAGTCCCTACTGCGACTAAGTTCTTTAGTCTTCTGTCTAAAGTTAAGTGAGCTGAAGTCAGTTTTTTTTGTGAACAAAGTAACACACAGACTGAAGTGAGTTAGGCTGTGTTCCTGGTTTTATGCCAAGTTGTCAGGTAATTTGAATTTGGGTGTAGCCTGTGCTTCAATTCCACCTGTTCATTAAGGGAGGGTGTTGTTTTCCCTTTCTACACTTTGACAGGTGTTGTAAGACTAAGCCACAGCTATTGCAATGATAAGACTTGCATTGAGACCTAGAAAAAAACTGCTCCAGCAAATGCAGGACAAGCATAAATGAGCCATCCCTTGCTAAAACTGGATATATTTGCTGATTGGTTTGTAATTACTCTGCCTCTTATGTTTCCCCATCTGTTTCAGGATGGATCCCTTTCTGTGGAAGTTCTCCTTTTTCATGAGAGACTTTGTATTGAGGGCTTGGGGAGAAATCACATCATCAAGCTATTACTGGATGATCAAAACCAGATCTAGACCTGGGACTCTTAGGTTTATCAAATCTCTCTAAGGATATCAAGATGCATTATTTGCAAAATAGCTGTGCTATGTGCAACAGGTACACATAGGTGAAGAAGCAAGCCCAGCCCAGAAGGGATTTCAGTCCAAATTAACTGTTCCACTCTTCTGCATAAAGAGACAACTGAAGTGCAAAGATATGACTGCCCAGAGATAAGAAACCTCTGGGAGATCAAGAAAGTGAACCCAGATCTTCTAAGCTGGTCCTTGTTGAGTGTTATAACCACAAAGCTCTCCTTCCTCCTGATCTTGTTGCTCAGTCTAGTTTCTCTTTTATTTTTTTGCAAATTTAGTTCTTCCCTCTCTTTTACAAGAAGTCATTATTTTAAAAAAAGGTTAGGCATAAATACATTTATCCTCTGCTGATTGTACTCCTGTTCCCAACAAACCATATCTACATGATTACCTACTTCTTAACTACATTCTATACCATAAAAGATGTATCTTAAATATCCTTTCTCTGCTTTATACTCCCTTGCTCTTCCTGGTTTGTTATGAAGTTATAAACTAATGTGATTGATGGCCTGAACATTCCTGGAACAGCTTTTCTTCTCAGATTAGTCTAAGAAACCTGTATGTTAGTGTATGGAGAATGGCAATTTCTCATGAAAGAAGCAATTCCTTGGAGTTCACTCTATACAGTGGAAACTGTTCTTGTTGCAGGACTAGCACTTGGTCATCTTTAGTTCAATGAAAGTTGTGTACACAACTGAAACAAAAAATACTTGATTCTTTCCTCAGTGTTTGGGGACCTGACTGTAAATTTAGTCATACTGATGAATACTGAGCCACTCAAGGACCCCTTCTAGTCAAACAAGGTTATTACTCACACAGATGTTCCCCAATATGAGTAAGGACTGGAAATTTGTACCATAAGTGTTAATGACTAGGAACTAGTCTAAGCATAGTTTTACCATACTTTGGATCAGTCCTAAAAAACCTCATATATGACACTCATTTCAAAGTGCTTGTTCTTTTTAACTTTCTTTCAAGGTCTGTGGGGATTAAGTGAAAACATATACGATAATAAGAAAAATTCTCCCGGGTTATTCCTCAACAAGTGCTGTCATAGGTCAACTCCAACTTATATATATGACAGCAGCTTGCTAAAGAAACCAAATTTCTTGGTTTGTCTGGACCTTTTTTCCATTTGCTTTATGTTTCCAGTGAGCTGCTCTCATCAAACTGCTTTACTTTTTAAGTCCAACAGGTAAAAACATATATCTTACAGTGCAGAGAAAACTGCACTGTAGATGGGGGTGAGCCTGAAAGAACATTTTCAAGTAGGAAAATAAAAGACTTCACTTGAGCAGAGCTCATTTCAGCAGTGCAACTACCACATTACTCAGTTCAAACGAGAGTCATATCAGTGGTACAAGCTACAAGCTTTCACAGCCATGCCTGTGGATGCATATGTGCTTGATTGCTTAAACTTCAGCCCATAGTCAGCCACTGTGAGCTGGAAAAATGCAAAATGTTACTATAAGACCATGACAACAGCTAGCCTATTAGCAGGCTTTATTTTGGGTTTGGTAGATATTGTACCTATGGGAAGAGGAAGATGGGATAACCCAGTAAAGAACCGATCTTCCACTGTAAGAAACCAGCTACATACAAGATCATTTGTATTTGAAGATCAGTTTGTGTACAGTGTCAGAGGGATTAGTGGTCCCTGTACAGAACCTTCTATGTCTGCTTCATTCCTTCCTCTTCTCTCCCCTAAAAATATTATTGGTAACTGACGCTATTTGATTTCTCTGTTAGCAGTCAACAGACAAGCTGACAATTAGATTGAATAGAATTACTTTCTGTTTATGCTAGATAAACTACACAGTGCTAACAACAGGTGGCCACGGTACCTGTAGAAGGGGAAAAGCATGTGTTGGAGCACAACCCCAAGAAGCTATGCTAAACTCCAATGCTTCAAGCATGCAGCCTAGGCAGGAGCTGACACGGTCAAACTGGCATTAACTGAACGTGACTAACCCCAGCTGCAGCAAGACATGACTGTTGATTGTGCTAGTCACTCTGAGATAAAATATAAGAATGGTCTTACCAGCTCAAAGTCCACTGAGCTCAGTGTCCCCCTTCCAACAGTGGCAGCGGTGGTTACCTAAGGCAGTGTATAAGCATCACAAAACAGCCATCCTTTCTCCAGCAATGCTCCAGGCAGGGACTCTCTGAGCCAGAGGGGCCACGTTTGAATTTAAGTGAAGCACCATTTGTAGTAAGAGGTAATGCACTACGTGTATTTGAATGCAAACTAACCAACTTGCGGATACAAGCAGCAAAAAGGACAAGCTATTGTGGTAAAAATGTAGTATTATCATATATAGTTTCTCTCAGAGAGCATACAGATGCTAACTTCAATGTGCTGTTTAATGGAAATGCAGATGGCCAAGCTAACCAGAAAGGCAGCACTTATAGGACAGGCAAAGTAAGTTGGAGTAGAGATCTTATCTGTCCATCTGGTTATTTAAAGGCAACTAATGAATTTCAGTCTCCTAAACTGTCTACCTAGCTATTTGTAACACACTGATAGTGAAGGCATCTGACTGCAATTCAGACAATTCATAAGCTACAGTGCAGGTGTGTTAAGCCTGGCATTTTACTTGCTCAAACACATCTTTTTCCCTCTCCACCTTAGATCCCAGTACTGCTGGGCACAGTTCAGCACTCACAAGGAGCTGCCTCAGGTTGGTCCCCAGCAAACTCACAGAGCCGGGGACGGACTAGAGCTCAGCTTCCCCGGCTTTGTGCTGCTCACTATCGGTTTATGCTGAGAGTACCGTGATTCTTTTCTCCCTAACACTTTGGTGACACTTATGTACCTTGTCATGTCAATAAAGTCTCATTTTAACTGAGCTGAAGTTGCACTAACACGATGCGGAGGAAGAAGTTAACAGTACCTATAGCAATGAGTCTTCAGAAGGAAAGACAGAGAGGAAGAAATTCACTCTTCAAAAATAATACGTCACACCTAATTGCATGAAACTGTTAACTCCTACTTCTTGCAGGGGCACAGCTGTGATCCTAATGACAAGTGTTACAGGTACAAATTCAACATGGAATAAACCAAAATTAGGTCTATGGAACAATGATGAGAAAAAAAAAAGTACAAAAGAAGAAAGACTACAAGCATTGACAAAGCCAACTGTGGACCACCACTTGGCTTGTGATTCCAGAATTTAGACAGCTTAAATTTGAAACCTGCCCCTCCATGAAGACATGTCAGAGCTTGTAGCTGTACTAATCAAATACGTTAGGTAAAGGTTTCGAGTATGATAATCAACAACAAAAGGGCAGCTTTAGCATTTAAACCGTCTTAATGAGGTGCTAGAACCGAAGCCCTTTGAGGTGAATAGGGAAAGTTTATACACGCTGCTATTGTTCCAGCCCGTCTGGCTCTCCTCTCCAAACAACATGCATTTCACCAGTGATTACCTTAACAGCCAGGTGGATAAGAAGTTGAATTCCTGGGCTTTTTTTTTTTTTCTTTACACTCTTTTAATTTTCAAATTAAATTTAAATTATTAAATTTCTGGGAACTGTAAAGACAATGAGAAAAGTAGTCTAACATTGGAGATACCAGGAGGGGAAAGAACTCCCTAAATCACCAATTTATGCACCTTTGGTTTTGCCTGTAAGTTATTTGGAGCTTCAGTCTATTTAGGCACTGGGGGAGTAAATGGATGGTGCTTTTAATAGCTCTTCATTACCGGTTTTTTTGTACAGAACAAAACGCTTTCTTTTCAGAACGGTGGCCTATCAAGCGCTCATCAGTGTGATTAATCAACTCGCATTTGCACAGGACTTTGAAGACAGGGGAGGCTGTAGAAGTGCTGGGGGTTATTACTGCCAATGTAAAACTCCCCGAATTCCACTTCCTCACTAAGCCAGTCTTGCAAACAACTGCCACCAAACAAACAATTGAAGACATAAATACATCACTTCATTCCCCTCAAAGAAATATTTACTTCAAAGCCAAGTTAGGACCATTTAAATGCAAGTAACTTTAAAGGGAGCAGGAGGCTGAGCAGAAGTCCCGGGTTAAGTCGCACACACATGAAGGAGCTGTTGTATGCAAGCACCAGTCAAGACATTGTCCGTAAGTTGCTTTTCCACCAGCAGCACTGAAAGGAGACTTATCTTCTCATGCAGTTCCACAGTGTTAAACACAAAGAAAGTTTCAGAGGAATAAAGACCTCCTCTTTTTTCCATGAGACCACCTCATCCTCCTCTGAGAGACAAATGTCCAACTCGTCTAAGGTAAAGCTGCTGCCACTGTTCTCCAGGTGTCCTGCACCACTTTTGATTGTAGCCAAAGGCCAATGTCTCCACCCAAAGACTTTTAACTGTCTAGGAAATCTGGGGCCCCACCCGAAGTCCACAGAAGATTCTGAGTAACTCCTTTGCAGCCTAAGCAAAATGGATAATTGGCCTTCTTTTAGTTGCACCATCAATTTAATTGTGCTATTAACTTATCTGTTGTACAATTTGCTATCAATCAAAACACAAAGGGCGATACTGGTATAGCCCTCACAGAGAAATAAATGCTTTCATGTTAAACATAAATTTTGTTTAGCGTTAGTAAAAAATATTTACAGGTGTCTGTTGCCCGGCCAGTGTATCCATGTCAGGCCATGGAAAATGTTGAGAGTATCTCCCAGAATAATTTTTGTTTGATTTTTTAAATAAATTGACTGGCTTAAAGCAAACAGTTGAGTACCAAAAAAGGATTTAAGTGCTGTCCTCAGAAAGGAAGGAAAGGAGCTCATACTGATTTATTTAAACCACTGAAGGTCTCAGTGAAATACCTTGTTCTGTGCAAGCAAGACACCAGCCAGTTCACAGGCATACATGTATCCTTTAGAAATTGCTCCTGGAGAAAGCTTTGCTCCCTTTGGTCTTTATCTCATGTTTAATATTACAAAACCAGATCTCTGTACCTATTCATGGTCTAAGTAAGTCATCAAGGCTGTACATAACTCTGTCACATACAGAGCACTCTGTGATCTATTTTCAGTGTGGAGAATATGCTCTCTCATCTGACCCTGATTTTATATTTCTCTCGACAGTCATTGTTCTGCAAGACTCAAATTAAAACAATAGTTGTGGAGCTAAATCCCCCAGAAAGGCCTCCGGCAGATTTGGAGTTAACATCACAATTAATTTTCAGGCCCTAGTGAAAATACTAATACTGATATTAATAACCAGAACTACATAATTGTTTGCATCAGTTTGGTACTATGCCTGACTTGCTGGACAGAAAGTGGGAGAGATTAGGCTCATTATCTTTCTGTAAGCAGATATATTTAATGTGATAAGTGTGAAAAAAAAAAGGAAGAAATAAGAATAACTGATGTAATGCAGACAGTGAATAGTTTTACAACTGCTAATGACAATTATCTATCTTTAATTGAGGAGAGAAGGTATTTCAAAAGCGTTTTCCTCCCTAATTTTCCTACCTGATAAGAATATCAATTTGCCAGGCTGCAGTCACAGCCCTGCCAAGAAGCAGAGGCTGAACACAAGCATGCCAGTCAGAGACTGAACACATCAATTTTGCCTTCCCAAAGGAAAACTTCCAGTGGAAGCTGGTGAAGGCATCTAGGTGAGAACTTGTTGTGGTTGACTGGAAGGAGAGAGGAAATGGGGTGATGTTGTCTTGATGAGATCATGCCTTCTGAGGCAGAGATGCTGTGCCTCCATGGTAGTTCTGCACCACAGTTTGCTCTGCTGCCAGGCAGAACACCAGAGCTCTGGTCCCCATTGCTACAAACAGCAGTTGTTCAAGAGAAAGAGTTTGCTGGAGAATATGTGCACAGCTAAGGATGTGTTGCCTCCCAAATGTGTTGTTTGACAGGCCCTTGGAAGGACAACATCCACTTCCTTGCGCCTTCACTTCCTATCTCCTCCCTCCTTGTGGTTTTCCAGACTTCTAAGGCAAAGAAAAACCTATCACAAAGTCAACTAGATAGCCACCTCTCTAGCCCAGGCAATCCTAGAAGACTCCAGAAGATGAGACTTGAGAAAATCAAAACAAAGGGAAGGAAAGCCATTTCCTTCAACTTTACAGGATATTTTTTTATTTTTTGGCTAAATTTGAAGAGCGTAAAAGAAAGATGATGGATGTTTTGCTTGTTAGTTTTCATGTGACTAAATATCCCCTCATTTTTCTCCCTTGTTAGCTCATTAACACCAGAGACAATATTTTTGGTCTACTGGCTTATAGCTTCTATCTTTTCTTATTTATGGATGCTTGCTTCTAAAACTGTCTAGCTGAAGAATGTAACTATGGTCCTTCACATCACACATCTGGATGGGGTAGTGTGAGACACAAGGTGTTTGCAGCTAGTAGGCCCAAGACCTGAAGAAAAATTGTACCTGCTCCTATTCCCACTTACCTGTACATCCATCAGTTGCAGATGTTCAGTCAAGAGGAATATGCTTATCTAAGGAAAATATGTATTTTAATGCCTTTATGGAAGTCTGTGTTCATGATGTCAGAAGAGGCAGGAGCAGGGAGTAACTTTCAGGCTGACAAAAAAGCCCCAAATCAAGGCATCAACCACCCAGCTACTGCTGAAGGGAGCTGCTGGGGGTTGCTGGTAAGGCAAAGAAGGAGAACGTGGGAGTTCGTTCGGTTTTGACAAAGGTGGGCTTGAATTACCCTGGAAATCATGACTCAGATGTTTTTGTGGCCCCAGCGTGCATTACTCCCAGGAAACTCTCTGATACCAAAGTCACAGTTTAGTTACATCAGTGACTCAGAAGTGTGAAGATTCATATTTTAGCACTTGGCTATCAAAGGCAGCATTAAAGCATTTAAAAACGAATGCTAATGAAAATAAAGAAATTACGAGCACTGCTGACCATGGATGTGCATTAGGATCCTAAATTGATACGAATGGTTGAATTGTTCTCTGTCACTTATTTTGGTTAATAATTCAGGGATAAAATTAGCCTGCTGCTGTCAGAAAGATACTTGTTTAATCCAGTCAGGAGAATCTACACTAATTTTCACTTTGCCTTATGTGCTAGTGTATAACTAGAGACAAATCTTATCTGTGAACACTGCTGTACCCTGGACTGCCTTTCTTCAGCTAATAGAGAGATCCCAGTTTTTCTTAAATGATGCCAAAGATAACATTTTCTACCTCTTCTAGGAGAATCTTTTAAAGCAGCAACAGCTCTTTTCTATATAGCATCCAACACAAATGAGGTCTCCCCTGATTGCTTTTCAAAATAAAAATGTAAAAATGATTTGTATTATCAGCTTTGCCAAACCTTGCAATTTTATCATAGTTCTAGTATTATCGTCTGATGTTAAAAGTTCTTTTTTAAGTATAGATTTTTCAAGTCTTCTGATTAAATGGAGATTCTGGTTCTATTTTGCTCTTTTAAATAAAATAACTTTTTTACCTTTTGCAAGGATAGCTTGAAAACGTGAATGTGAAAGGCTTGAAAACTCCAAGGGAAACACTCCTCCTAGGTTTGTAAATATGTGTCTGTGTTTATGTGTGTATGTGGAATATGGTTATGCATCTACACAATGTAGTGATTTTTAACTGAATATCCTCCTTTGTTGTACCTTTTTGAGCCAGTGCCTGAAAGCATTGAATAGCAATCAAAAATATTTTAACTGTTTCTTCAGTGGCTCCTTAGTGTGAACTGAGTTAAAGCAACCGTCATTTATGCAGAGCTATCCATTTACCTGGTGCCTTGAAATAGATAAGGCATGATCCGTAAGACTCATCTTTTTGCCCCGAGGCATTAAGATCTAACGCATTTTATTAACTGAGTGAATGTAGCACAAAGTGGCATATGGCCTTTTAGCTGGGATGATTTATGGTGACACACTCCAAAGGAGCAAAGAGCGCTTTGGGTTTCTCTGTGATTGTTGTAGCTGTTCTAAATTGGGCGTAGGAAGCTGAATGGAATAAACCCCATCTCAAACTGACAGTGACAGAAGTGAGATGAATTCTCAATAAAGATGGTGACACTGAACAAGAGCAGCAGACCCAGTTGTTCCACTGGTGGCTGTGCTGGAGTGAGAGATGAAAAGAGAACAAGAAGTGTCTTTCTTTAAAATGAGGGCATTTCCATTGCCCACTCCTAATGCTGCAGGTCCCATTAGAGATTAAAATATCTGTAGAAGCAAAACACTGGCACCTTGTTCAGAGCTGCTCAGCATTGTGTTTTGTTTCAGCTTTGGCAAGACAAGATGCACTAAGATCTATGAGGAAGCAAGTGCAATGTGCAAGAACTTGCTTTACTGCCTTCATTTACCACACTCAGCCTGTTTTCTAGTTTTCACTGTGCTATGTAGCACCAGAAGTGACAAGACAAACCAGTGGCATAAAATAAGCTTCAGTCTCACTGGCAAGGATGTGTATTGTGTTTTCCTTCTAGAGCTGCCTTCCTGGTGCACGGGGAGGTCCAGGTGGCCCTTGTTTGGGCCGCAGGCCAGAGGGGACATGCCTGCTGCCAGGTACTTGGATACCAGAGCAGTGAAGCCACCAAGTGAACATCAAGTGCCACGGAAGGTGAGCAAGCAAAGCTCCCCTCATCAAACGGGCTGTAGTGGGGAGAAAGGGCTGAGGTCATAGCATGTGTGTTTGCCTGGTGGTGTTGGTGGAGCAGCCTGACCCTGCTGCTGCCTGCCTGCTTCCCTGCACTGGCTGGGGCACATGGGGAGCCCTGTGGGTGAATGGGGCTTACTAGCCCCTCTAGCCATGGGGCTAGGACAACCCCTCTTCCCCAGCAGTGTCCCTGCCTCTAGTGTTGCATTGTGCCAGAGAGATACCCCTCTGCCTCCTATACAAACCTCCCTGGAGCATGGGAAGGTGCTGATTCACAAGCATCAGCAGCCAGGGCAGGATGCTTGCCTTGATCCCTTACTCTCCACTGGTCACTACTGGAGACAGGAGTCCCAGCCATGGGCCCATCCACACCTACATGCATCTCTGTTTCAGATCCCACCCAGGTCCTCTGTTTTTCAATGTGAAGTTTTTCATAGTAACTTCAGTGTAGGTAATGTCTGAAGCTAGACTGCAACCCTGTGAGGCAGTGGTGATTACCCTGCAGTGGCCATAGGAGAAGCCATTGCTTCCCCTGGAGGTGATATAGGAGGTAGAAGCAGGAGCTATACTGGTGAGGGTCTGGCAGCCCATGTGTCCTTATATTCACAGAAAGAGCATGAAGAAGCAATGGATCCAAGCTCCAGTTTCTCAGATTGGATAAAATGGGTTTGCATCTGGTGATGGCCAGGCAAGGCACTCCTGTGCAGGAGTTGCTAGGGCTGAAGCTGCAAGCCCCATAGTCGAGGAGATCATGGTAGACTTTGCAATGACAGGCTTTCCCCAGTCCTGTGTAGTCTCACAAGATCCTGCCTCTGGTGGAAGATGATCCCACCCACATCCAACCCCACTGCTAATGATGTATTGCCACCCTCATGCTGCAGTTCAACAACTATCACACACCTTAACGCTGTTTAGGGGGCTGTACTGCAAAGTAGATCAGTAAAATGATCCCAACTAAAAATAAAACTGTTTGGTTTGTTTTTCACCTGGATCCTAAAGGAGTGTGGCAGCACAGCAGAAGAATAACTGAAGTATAAAGACGGAAACAGGCTCTGGGAATAAGAAGGAATTGGAACTTTTAAAGCTGTTTGTACCACCAAAAATAACATCTGGTGAAACTACAGCCAGGACTCACAGAAAGGGTCTGTATTTGCATCTTTACAAATTTCCATAACATGGGAAAGCCCTTGATGTCAGCTCTGTTATTGGCAATAATGAGTGCTCTGTGCCAGACCTGCACGTGGCGCTTCAGAAATGTGTGCTTGAGAAGGGAAGTTCTTAATTTGATTATTCAAGCAGGCTTGAGACTGGTTTGCAGTCTCTTGCATCAAGATCCCAAACATCTCCTGTCAGAAAAGATATCCTCACTTATGCCCCATAGCTACTGCCAACAGGATCAGAAATGCTGTTTTTAATTAAAAATGTTATTTCTAAATACAGTTTGCCGTGTATATTCTTGGTGAGAAGTGCTCCTCACCTTGTGAACTTTCAGACTGCTGTACTGCTGATCGAAAGATTGCAAGCCTTTCTCTCATGCCTTGTCTACACAAGCTAAGCAAATGTGCTTGGGTTCCACTGAAAGGCTTTGCTGGTGCAGCTGTGCTGGCTCAGAGTTGAAAACCCCATGCTGGCAAAAAGCTAGAAAATAAAAGAGCAGAACTCCCAATCTTTTGCCTTCATAGCTTATTTAATTTAATGTGGGCAGCTACAATCACAAAGTAACTCGCTTGCAAACAGTATCTACATTTTATCTATCTTTTATATTAGAAAACTGCCAGTTGCACCCTGCACTCCCAACCACCAGTATGCTTATAGGGGAAATCTAGTAGCAGATTAATTAATGGGCTCAGGTTATTTTAATTGATCAGGATTGGTCATCACTCAGGTTCCTGGACCAAACTCATTCTTACTGTTCTATGTGTAAGATTACAAAAAGGAAGCTTTATAAAGGAACTCTTTTGCTATTATAAGCTGAGTTTCCACTGAGGGCTTTATTGTACACTTCCAGCAATTAATGTTTTCAAGTGCAGACAAGCTCAGAGTCTTGACCAGGGTCATGGCTTGAACCTAATAACAATCATCCTGGTTTTCCCTTGTCCTGCATCTTGTACAGTCACTTACACCTGTTACACCAATGGGTGTGAAATGCTACCACATGAGAGCAGTCCTGTCTTACGCTCTCCTTCACTTACTTGTCATAGGTCTGAATAACTGTACTTTGTTTTGGGACGATAGAGGTTCAGACTCAACATACTCTGGACCAAAACACACAGATGAGAGTACTTTGTTGTACAGCCAGATTCAAGGTACTCTTGCAAGTCCAGTCAACTAAATTTTTTCTCTATAACTTTCCCACCCTTCTGCTACCTATACAGTAATCCCCCAACAGAGAAGCTGCATAAATAAAGTGTAAAATATGGTCACCAGCATTTTTCCTAGGCACACAGCTGCAGAATGAACTCACTCTCTAATTTGGTGTGTTCCCTGCCAAGAAAGCTGCTACCGATGTTACACCTGGGGTAGTTCAGCCCAGCCTGCCTGGACTGCCTTAGGGCATGAACTCTCAAGTGAAGCCTTCAGTCAGGGGGCTCTTAATCCCCTCACTTTACAATGATTGTGAACACCAAACCGTTTAATGCGGCCAGTTGCCCTCTGACATCTTCCTCAGCTCTCTATGATGAGATAGGAAAGAAAGATAAATCCTTTCACAACAGACTAGAGAAGGATCACAGAGCACTTCAGTTTACCACACTCATAAATTTCAGGGGACAAGACCTCAGAAGCCCTCACAATGCACACAGTGCCTGTGCCTGGTTTTGCACTGTGACTGCTCACCCCCCATGACATCTTAAGCTCAGATGTTCATCCACATTAATGCTGCAGCAGATCCATTCCCGTATTGACAGCCAGCAAGGCAACAGAGGCAACTTGAGCTACACCATGTCTGGGTAGTCTAGCTGTCTTCTTTGGGGTCAGAGGAAAGAGGAAAAGAAAGGTTTATATACACAAGGCCTTATAGAGCAAGCAAAACAAAAATGCAACAGAGTCTTCTTATCCATAAGAAGCCAAATCATCATCATAGAAAAGGTTTTGGTGTTTGTGACTTTACTGCAACACTTGTCATATTTGATCATTTTCTTAAAGGCCACACTCTCAATTTTGTTCTTGAAGAAGCTGAAGGAACAGCTTTCATGTAAAAAGTACAAAAAGTATCCCTGTGGTTGCAAGGCAAACCGTGAGAAAACAACCCACAACAGTTAAAAAAAAAAAACAAACAGAAAGCAAATCACAACAGCATATTGTTGCCTGAAAAAGCCAGGCAGTATTAGAATAGTCTTAGGACTCCAGGAGGCAAAACTTAGTGTCTTTTGAGTACTTGGCACTGGCACTACACTGGTTCCAGTGCAACTTCGCTTAACAGTGAGAACTTGCCTGTGATCCTTTCTTCTAAGTGTATGTGCCACCAGCAGCATATAATTCCTGACATTGCCAAACACCTTTTCCCTTTTCCATAATGCTGCTTTTCTTAGCTTTTCTAGTCAGCTTGTAACTTCAAGCAGATAATGAGATGCTCACAAGAACTGCAGACCTTTCCCAAGAGCAGGCTATCAATTTGCATGAAAGCAAAAAAAGCAGAAGGACTCATCAAATTGTCATCGCATCTGTACAGAGCTTTAAAAAAATAGGGTTTTTAAAAATTTTTCTTTCCCTTCCTTTTATTTTTCATGGAGGTTTTCCCTGAAGCCTCAGCCCTCATGCACTGTTCAGCTGTTGTTGTGTTTCTGACAGAGGCCCTGTGGATTACAGGGGTCCCTTTCTTGCTGAGCCTCTCTGATACTGCTGAAAAGAGAGAAAGCTTCCAAATGTTACTGTATGCTGCATTATTTCTATTTTTCTCATCTCTCATGTGTTTTCAGTTATGTATGTATGTTGTTTTTTTGAGACTCTTCTAAAAGCTTTTAACTTCTCAAGCTTTCAGTCAAGCACAGAGCCAAACATTGTACAGACTTCCATTCTGACAGATCCCAAAGAAAAGGGACAGAGCCATTTGCAGGAACCGGAGCCCATGTGTGTGGGCATGCAGGCAGGCACACACACAGGGCTACAGGAACCTTTGCAGGAGGAAAGGCTGCAGGATGGACTCAGGCAGGCTTAACATTTTTTGCAAACATACAATGCCTTTCCTGCAACTTTGGTTTCACACTTTGTCGTTTCTAATATTAGTAAGTGACCAGAAGAAAACAGAATGGCAACCAACATGTTCGAGAAGAGAATATTTGGATTTCTATGCACATTTCATGATGAACTAATCCACATGAATCCCAGCCCTTTTCTATGGGAGTAGGCACTGCTGTCCATCACATGAACTGCGGTGTATGCTTATTGTAGTATCATGGTATTTTTCTGCCAGCAGCCTGTCATTTCTTTTTTCTTCCTGCTTTGCAGATGGCTAGTACAGAAATCTGCAATTCAGAGACTGTCCTAGATTCATCCACTGCTGCACTGTTAAATCACACATTTGATGGAAAAAGACAGTCTAAATGCTCAGTTCAGTTAGGAAGACTCAAACACAAGATCCAGCTGTTTTCATGCAGCACGTTTTGCTAGATAATACAGGCTTCAGACAAAAATATTTCGGCTCCCAGTGCCATGGTGCATTTGACTAGAAACATTTTTAAAAGCATAACTTTTTAATTAAAGAAGTGACCCAGAATTTTAAAGTATGAAACTTGCCTAGCAAGATCTGGGAAGTGCCTGCCATCTCCTGCAGTCCAAGGATGAATTACATGTCCCCATCTTCTTTTGTTGCTAGCAGTAGTTTAAGATCTCATCCAAACAGCAGCTTTCATGGAGCAGCTCACACTCCTCACCATCCCACAGAGCTTGGGGCTACACTGCATGTCTCTTAGAGCTATTCTGAAATAAACACTGTAGGTGTAAGGAAAACAGTGTCCATGGAGGTCTTGCCATTACAACTCTTGTTTCACCAGGACAAAAGATGGTACAAGAAATTTCCAAATTAGAGCCTTTGTTAACCACATATATGTTTGATCAGGAATGATTCAGAAGGTTTGTCCAACCAACAGTTTAGAAATGGCAACAAATCTTCAGTAAATAGCATTTTTTTCACCCTTTGAACCAGTTTGGGAAGCCCCTCAGAGTGAAAAGTTGCTGAAACCCTTTTACGAGCAGCATTCCCTGGCAAGAAAGGCACAAATGGATTACAATGATTTGATCAACTCGGTCATTAAGGGTGTTACTGCCAGCAGGGATATTGCACCCTCCTCACCTGCCCTGAAAGAATCAATAGCCAAAACAGCTCTAAGGGAGACACCAATTAAACTCCCTCTTATCTTCCTGAGGAGTCAGAAGCTCCAGGTCCTCACTGCTGCTTTGACTCCCAGTTTCCTCTGAGTTTCTCCACTGAGTGAGTTTTAAGTTCCCACCAGCTGCAGGACCAGTCTGCTCAATAAAGTGGATGATGCAGCAGCCTCCCAGCACTGCTGTGGCAGAGGTGAGCCCAAAGGAGTCTGACCCTGCCAGACAGCCAACCCCAGGAGCACTCAGTGCCATAATAAATAATGCAGGGCAAGTACAGAGAAGGCAGGAGACGTGGGAAATGTGATATCTCAGTTCTGAAACCCAGGTGGACCAAGTTGGCAGTCTTGGATAGAAACAGAGTAAGTGTGAGAAATCACTCATCCTTAATAAATACTAGCTTCATAGGCCTTGCTGGTTGTGAGAAGCATTCAGCTTCAGCAGGTCATTGAAAACAAAATGTGCATTTTTTCACTTCAGAGGATTTAGGATTTGATTAAATACAAAAAGAGGGAGCTCTGAGTAAAAGGACTAGACTCTTACTTCAGGGAATTCAGGTCGAGCCCTCTGTGAAATGAGTTCACATCTCCAGCAGATACTAGCTCACATCACAAAACCACTGTAAAGGATTTGGCACAGTAAGGCTTGTCTGAGGATCTCTGCTCAGAAAGGGTGGAGGGAGGGCGAAGGCTTAGTCTGCATAAGTGCAGGAATCTATCAGCCCTTAGCTGCAGAAAGCAAGCCTGGGGGGTCTGGACAGGAAGGGTTAGATCATTTTTAACCTGGAATCGTGGAGACCATGGGAGTTTTATTTTACACTTGAAAACAAACTCTTTCCCTTCCCTCTGGAAATGGCAGCATTGAAGAGGAGGACTGAGGTGCCCTGCACAGGGCCCTCTCTCAGAGAGGAGGAGATAAGGTCTACACACAAGGGAAAACAACTCAACATGGGTGAATCTGTAGCCGCATTGATGTGTTGTGGGCTGTGTTCATCTAACCTCCAGCCACTTGTGTCCAGGTGCTTCTGCTGCAGTGTGACTCACAGACTGCTCTGCAGCTATGAGATGAGCCCCCCAGGGTTCATAACACCTAGCATGCCATGGTGAAGCCACAGCTACATGCAGTACTTGGAAAAGCAAGGGCAAATCAACAAAACCTGTGGAGTGAGAGCACCCAAATTAAGATACGTAAATGATACAATTCTTTAGTTCCCAGGAAGAAATAAAGCAAAGCAAAACCAGCCACAGTATTAGATACTGGGAATGCTCTCCTCACTTTCCTCGACATCTCTATATAGACAAAATCAAGGCATATTCATAACTGGGCAAGCCTAGTTCCTTCCTTTCTCTCTCAAAGCCCTTTAATCTCTCTCAATCAATTTCTTCCACAGTAGAAATAAGCAAATATCCTGGTTTTTTGGCTCTGTATGATTTTTCTCAAACCTTGTACCTTGGTCACCTTCAGGGCTTGGTATACCATCTTATACTTTGCTGATTAGTGCATCTCAGTGCGTTCTTCTTTTGTGGGCACAAAGCAGAGGGATGTCTTCAGTAAAAAAAAAATAATTCATATACAGCAGGCTCTAAGTTCCAATACCTTATAACTTTAGCTGTAAATGCTTCACTGACTTCTTTGCAGTTGTGGATGGGTTTACATCACAGTTGTGACAATGTGTAGATGCCCTCTAGTGGTGTATTTCTTTTAAATTTCTGATGCTGTGCCCTAAAGATGCTGCCACATGGAAGACCATGTGCCCTTCTCTGCTGTGCTCTGCATAAGAGAGCCAAATCATAGCGCAGCCAGAAAAGAGAGAAGATGGCATATGTAGCGTCAACTCTGCGTAAAGCCAGGTTGAGGCATGACATTGAATCAGGCAGCCCTTTTCCAGACTTGCTGACCTTTCAAACCAGTAGGCCTCATGATACAAAAAGTACCTCCAACTTGACCGTATGTGACATCATCTCCAGATCTCAGAAAAGGATGCATTTTCCTTGCAATCTCAGTCTTCCTTGACAAATATTTGCCCTCTTCGCCTAGCCATTCCTTTCCAACATCAACCACTCTCTCCAGACAGATTCTTTATAAGAAGCAATCTCCAACAACTAGCTGCCAGAGTGTGATGACTTTGCCAAGAATTGGGAACAAGCCATTCTGACCTGTGAAAAAGACAGGTCTTGAGAGAGATCTTCAGACAATGCCAATCAGCCGAAACACCATCAATGAAAAAGATGGGAGCTTGATGGAAAATGTTTAACAAATCCTTGTTACAGATCAGACCTTGGGTGGGATTATTATCTGGCCCCGTTTTTCTTCGGAGTGGCTGGAAAATGGTATAACCAAAGCTAAGTACAGGCAATGTATTTACCCGTGCCAAGCAGTATAGAGCAGACTGTCATTTACTGTATTTACAGTTCTAGCCACAGGAGCCTATGTAGACCAATCTGATGCCTTCATCCAGTGTTTAATGTGTTACCACTTCATGATAGTGGATAGAAGGTCAAAAATTCCACCCTCCTCACTCCACCTACTGCAGGCAGGTGCCACTCACCAGGGCAAGTTTAGGAAGCAGCTTTTCCTCCCCTTACACGAGAACTACTTTAGACTTTTGGAACACTTTAATTACTAGTTTTAGCAGCCACAGCCAAAAACCAAGAACAAAGCCACTAGTCTTTCTATGGCTGTTTCTGATCCTGTCTTGTCTCTCCCAGCCACGATGAGATGTTCTCTTGCAGTATAGCTGTAGCAGTTTAAGAAGTTACTGTGGATGGAGTCTCTTTAAACAAAACTGATTCAGCTGTCACTGTGAAACAGAAGAAGAGTATTAGTGCACTTAATATTCAAATTCTGCCCAAGGTTTTAAAGAAGAGATGGGGTGGAGATGCCTTATACTACATTAAGTGGCCTTGCAAGAGGATCCTTAACTTACACAGAATCACAGAATCACAGAATGTCAGGGATTGGAAGGGACCTCAAAAGATCATCTAGTCCAATCCCCCTGCCGGAGTAGGATCACCTAGATGAGGTTACACAGGAACATGTCCAGACGGATTTTGAATATCTCCAGAGAAGGAGACTCCACAACCTCCCTGGGCAGCCCGTTCCAGTGTCCTGTTACCCTCACTGAGAAGAAGTTTCTTCTCCTATTTAAGTGGAACCTCCTGTGTTCCAGTTTGTACCCGTTACCCCTTGTCTTATCATTGTTTGTCACCGAGAAGAGCCTGGCTCCATCTTCGTGACACTCCCCCTTTACATATTTATAAACATTAATGAGGTCTCCCCTTAGTCTCCTCTTTTGCAAGCTAAAGAGACCCAGCTCCCTCAGCCTTTCCTCATAAG
>VYZX01029471.1:10014-29925 GCA_013401335.1 Brachypteracias leptosomus | reverse complement strand
CAGTCCTCATCAACCGAGGCAAACTTCTCCCTTGTCCTGGCTTCCTCTGGGGCCTCAGGGGCACGGGGCTCCTCAGGACAGACTCCGGTTGAGTAGACAGAGACAAAGAAGGTATTCAGTAACTCAGCCTTCTCTGTATCTTCTGTCACCAGGGCACCCTCCCCGTTTATCAGTGGGCCTACATTGCCTCTGGTGTTAGTTTTATCTGCTATGTATTTGAAAAAGCGCTTTCTGCTGTCCTTGACCCCTCTCGCCAGGTTTAATTCTAAGGAGGCCTTAGCTTTCCTAGTTGCCTGCCTACACCCCCTGACAATAGCCTTATACTCTTCCCAAGTCGACAGCCCCTCCTTCCAAGATCTATAAACTTTCCTCTTCCACCTAAGCTTATCCAGCAGTTCCCTGTTTAACCAAGCAGGTCTCCTGGCTCCTTTCCAACTTAGACTATAGACTAAGTCTTAGACTATAAACCTTATCAATTCTTGGAAGATACAGCAGTTTAGATTACATTTTTAGCTGAAGTTGGTTGTTCCCAATGTATTTGAAATAGTTAGACCCTGCACCTTTTCTCCCAGAACACAATCATTTCTGGAGCACTTACAGTAAATGTAAAGAGAGCCAATAACACTTGAAACCTGGAATGAGGATCAGTGGGCTGTCCAGCCTAGCATATTGTTACATTATCAGTCAATCAGCCAAGCCATTTAAACTAGGAATGTAAAATCGTTTCTAGATAAACCCTACAGGTTTGTGCAGTACCTACCACAATGATTGAAGCCACTACAGTTATCAAACTATGAATAAGAATTATAGCAGAAGGGAACAGTCACAAGACTGTGTGGGAAGTAGTATCAATGCCTGGAGTGCATGTCTGAGGAACTTTTTGTCAGGGTAGGGCTGTAGGATCAAAATAAACAATACAAATACATTGCAAATGATGTTTCCATTGAAAAAAGCATCCAAGTCCTAATGAGACCTACAGAAATGCTGTGCTCCTGATATCCTCAAGTCTTAAATTTCACATCTTGGGCAATTTGATTAGAGTATACCAAAAGAAGATTGATAACATGAAGAGAGAGGGGAACCTACATGGATTTAAGTGTTGCAGCATGTCTTTCAAGGAATAAATCATTACTGATGACCAACATATGGAGGGGGGTGGCCACGGACCCCCAAGGTCATCTTGACACTCCAGGAACAGCATTCTGAAAGCAGACATCTTATAAATAATTATTAAAAAAAATCTGTTCCATTCTTTTACAATGACCCCAGATGGGCAAGCCAGCCCTTTAAAGATGGTCTTTCTCTGCTCAGTTAAAAATGGTATGAAAATGTAGTATTTGACAAAGAAACTTAATGCATTTACAAAATACTTCAGGCCCATCCCAAAGTAGCTGCATGATAAGGTTTTTTTTGTATCTAAGCTTCAAGCCATGCGCCAGCAATTATTATCACACAGAAAGGTCATTAGTTCTTTTATATTTTGCCTTTTACAACTATTTCTGAAGTAACCGATTTTGAGAAAGGAGCAAAAGTGAAAACCACACAGTTGCTAATTACAGCAGGGCAAACAACTTTGCTATTAACAGACTTTTAACAATAGTTGTGACTTCTACCAAACAGGCTGTGTTGGAATATCCAACTTTCAGCATTTGCAGTATAATTTCAAAAAATGTTCAGTACATTTCTGTCTCACTGCCCAAAAGAGACATCAGGGCTATGCATTATGCAAAAGGACGAGCATTCTCATGGGTAAAAAACGTGTGTCCTGATCACTTACCTACTGGTTAATAGTAAATAGGATGTCCTCCTGCTTCAGAATAGGCTCTCGGGCTTTGAGATGAGAGAAGACAATAAACTTGCAGAAATGTAGACAAGTTATTTTAAGCAGTTCCTATTCTTTGGTCTCCCACTGGCTATAGCTACAAACAAAATGCAAAGTTATGTATAAGTAGCCGTGCTGCATTTAAACATGCTAACTCAGGCACCAGTAGCTATGTAAGCACAGCAGCATACAGCTCAGTGCAGGGCTAATTTGCCCTGCTGCTTGTTTAACGCCAGCTTGTATAATTCCACAGTGACTTGCAGTAGCCATACCCAATTTCCACATGAGTTGCAGCTGGGTCTAGCCTCATCTCCTGTAATTGAGTTACATACCCTCCTTGTGCACTTGCAGGTTTAATGGCTCTGATCTGTGGTAGTGTCCTAGGCTGGATAGGGAAGGGGATTAAAATTTCTGTTCTTGAGGCAGTCTAGAGATTGCAAATAAGGGAGAGATAAATCATTAACATTAATCTAATTAGCAAGTAAAACTGTTGCATGCCAGTTACTAAAGGGAAGACTGGTGTTTAATTCTGTGCCAGTGGGGATCTATTGGCAGTATCCAGCCCTGAGCCAGAGGGGTTTAGTCCCACGCAGTGTTGTGTACCACTCCTATACCAGACCAGCAGAAATCAGGGCACACAGCACTCACTGAGCATTTTCCTCCTCTGGCTTTGCTAGAAATTAAAGCCTCTTCAAGAGTTAAATCCTTAAATTTTTCTTGCTTTACTTCCACAAAAAAACCCCACACCTTCAACATCCGTATCCTTACTCCTGTGTGTAGTTTCTCAAAGTATCTGAGACATAAAGGGGCTGTAAGAACTGTGCTTTAAGTTACTAAGTGAAGGAAAAACCAAAGTCATTCTATGTAGTGGACAAGCTGAGGCACACAACACTGGGAAAGCCTGTGCCCCTCAGCAGACTGACTCTGCTGTTTACAGTATTGCTCCTACAACATCTGGCTGTAGGAATAGAAAAGGCTGGGAGGGAAGGGCAATACCTACTAAAGGGAATGGTCACTACAAAAATAATTAAGAAGCACAAACTCACTCAGATTGAAAGTCAGAATAAGACAGCATGCAGAAGGGCAGAGCTGCCACAGAGCTCCATCAAGAGACTATCGCAACCACATGTCAGAGCCAGAGGCAACTCCATGGCCGCCAACACCACCGACTGCCTCAGGACTCACACAAGGAGCCAGATGCTCTGTCTGGGAATCACTCTTCTGCAGGTTGGCATCAAGATCCCAGGACTGTCATCTTGAGAAGAAGAGCAAGTACAACATGGTGACATAAAACAAAGGTTGAACTGGACTATATTTGATTTTGTTTGGTTGTTTTTTAATGCAATGAGTTATACTTTTACTTTGCTGCATGACTGGCTTTGCTTATAAAAAGCAAAAGAAAAGCCTATGTCCTCTTTATGAATATTAAGAATGGGCCTCAATTACATGTTTCCCAGCACTATTGCCTCAGGCTTGGGAACCCAAAGAAAACAGCCCCACATGCTCCATTTCAAAACAAACCCTCAGATTACAGGCTGATTAGGCAAACAAACCCCTCCCTGTCCTGCAATGGAGATAGACCAAAAGAAGAAACATTTACCTAGTTCTCCGCCCTGCACTTCTTAGATAAGAGTCTGAGCCATTCTTGATTTCGGTAACAAGAACTCAGCAAATGGCAATTGCAAAATCTAACTCATAGGCAACATCCATCCTTAGAGGCATATCCATTCAGGAAAACCAAACTTTAAACAATCAAATAAAAAATGCCAAATGTTTACCACAAAAAAAAAGTAATAGAATGACCAACTACAATTCCTTTGCGTTGATTTTTTAACAGGATCACAACTGAAAGAATACAGCTTGAAATTTTGATATTACAAATGATTCATTTTCAAGCAGGCATGTCCCCACAATCATTTCTGTCTGCCATTGTAAAGTGCACAACACCTAATGCACTCCCAGGGATGAATTTTGCATCAAAAATTAGGAAATTTAGGCCACTGACAATTTAGTCTATAGATATCTAAGTTTCAATATTGGGAAGCGGCCATGGTTTGTTGGCTTCAGCTCTGGTGGGTCATTTTGCCTTGGTAGCTTCATGCTACAGCTGCTGTAGCTCAGCATTCCAGCACAGTGGGAAGAAATGCAGGATATCTTGCAAGAATGCAGGAGACATCAGATGTCTGGCATTTGGGAAAAATTTATTCATGTGCCACACCTGGGTTAAAGAGTGCTTCCTTAATAGTGGAACGACCTGGGCAACCTTTGCATGAAGTAAAATGTTGCTTTCCCATAATTACACCTGGTATTTTGTTGTTTTGTGGGAACACACCTGGTGTATATATATTATACCAGACTGTAAGTAGAACTGCACAAAGGGGGTTTAGGGAGATGACACTCTCCAGCAGGTGACAGAACTGGCAGTGGTCTTTGCTCCAAATCCTACAAGAGGAAAGGAGAGGTCCTTGTGTTCAAAATAGAAATCGTCATTCTAGAAGCAAAAAGTGATTTTGCTTTGGTATCCCCACAAGGTTCCCCTCAAATGACTCTAGCAGCAGGCCAAACCAGACTAGATCAGAGCTGATGTGGCAGCAACGACAGTGCTGCCTGCTCAGTGACTCCCAGGGCTGACTTCCCAGGACCAGCTGTGGCAGGATGGATGCTGCCAAGCTGGACTGTGTGGTTGCATATTGAAATGGGGGCTGGCATGGTTGAATGTTTTGCACCTGAGCAGACAGACAGAGGGGAAACCTCCCTGACCATCACAAAATTTAACTGGATCTGTGGGTGTGCTTGAAGGGAGTGGGGACCAACAGCTTTTCTAGACCATAACAATGACTGGATGCACAGTCCAGCATCTATGGGAGAGCTCATATTCCTAATAGAATGGCTGCGTTTTGTCATCTTGCTTTTTTGGGACATTTATCATGTTGGTTTTAATCTTTTTCCCTATTTCCCTGAGACTTCTGGGGTTCCATATTCTGAACACCCCTGTGGTGTATGGAAGTGCGATTCTCCTGGAGAAGACATTAAAAATCTTAATGTTGAATTTCCCCAAGCCAGAGCTGGAGTGTAGCCATTGTAAAATCAAGCCATTGTGCCACTTTGCACCATGAGAACTTAGGGAAGGTTACACCCGCCCACCCACAGCCCTCCACGTACGTCTATCTGTGCACAAGGGGTTCCTCTATGAAGGCTGACATGTAGAAAAGCTCATGACCATTTGGCCCTCTGCATAGAGAAAGAAATGGAGATCTTTGTGCACATTTCTAATGACAAAAAATACCTGTAGTACCTGTCATTTTAAACATTAGACAAAACTGATAGTGTTGTTGTCTCCACTGTTATAAGTTCTGAAGGCAAGCCAAATAGCATATGAACCTAAGATTAGCAAATGATAGGGAAGCTGCATGAAGAAAAAAATCCCAGTGAAAGTTTAGTATAGAAAATGAAGACAAAATTCACCGATAAAGGAAATTTTTTGTTGCTGTTAGAATGTGTACAATGATATAAATACTGTGAACTCAGGCAGGACATGTGATTCATATTTCTTGCTAGTTACACTATTATTTATAGTAATTGCTAGCGGAATTAATTGTTGAGACTATTACTCTGTGTGAATGTAGCTACTTTACACTATTCAGATATAATTACAAAATAATCCTGTTTTTTATAGATTAAAAAATACTCTATAGACTCTATTCTATTCTATAAATTCAAAAATATTCATCAAATTACTTAAAGAATTAGGAAACTGAGAGAAGACAGAACTGTCCTCCTGACTACAGAAAAAAAAAAATCATTTGACATAAAATAGTGAGAGCTTTAAAAAACAAACTCAAGAAAACTCAAAACAACTACAACAGTCAAGCTGAAAAATGCTGAATGAGAAGGAATTATTTGCAAATATTATGTATCAATCCATCTTAACATGGAATAATTTTTATTACTATAATAACAACAAGAACAACCAAGGAAATTATTATCTTTTCTGTTGATATCTCTTGCAACCTCTTTCAAACTAATAGATCCTCCAGAACTCCGGGTATTGGAAAACCACATAATTTACCTCTCCACACAAAGATGAAACAGGACTGTTGTGAAGTTGATCTTAACATGAACCTCCTATGAACCACCTACATAAACTCCTTCTAACGTATTATGTCCTGGTTCTTAAAAATGAAACTCCATCACCAATTCTGGTTTAAATGTCAAATACAGCTTCAAGAACTCTGACATTTAAAGTTTTTTTTCTTGTTCTAGCCATCACTTTACCTACATTAAAATTCCATGAAAACAGCATCTTTCATTGCATTCACATCCCCCTCATTTATGTAACACCTTCAGAATACTCATAAATGTTATCATATGTGTAGGAAACACCATAGTGATATCGTAAAAATCGGGTGAGCTATCAATAGGACCTAGATACATGTTCTATACATACTTTTAACATATGCATTTAAAGAAATTTTAAGAAAGTCTCTCTTATCCTGAGTTTACCTATCATATGCATATAAGAATAAGTTTGTATGTATTTCAAACCCATGATCCTTTCAATACTGTTTTATGCAGCACCAATCAAGGTTTAAAAGGGTCATTTCAGAACAGCAAGACTGAGAAGAAATCACAGTAATAAAACATCAATCCTTGAGTGTGGGAAGTGTCAAAACAGTCAGCGGAGGGTTGACACTAGCAAAGAAGCTGCTTTGTCTGTTCTATGTTCACTATGTTAAATAATCATATCTAAAGACTCAAATCAGCTTGAACTTGTTTGTGATGGTGTCACACACAGGACTATTTGAGTACAACAATCTATAGATGCAGAGAGCTTGCCTACAACAGCATTACTTTTCTCTGTTATGGATGTGTTGAATGATCTGTGTTTTTAGAGCACTGAGGGAGAGAGAGCGCTTCATCTAAAGGACAGAGGCCCAAAGGGTTTTGTCTCTGCGTCCCAGTGGATCAGCTACAGCAGTTATTGCACCCATAGCCCATGTGCCTCTCCTGTCAGTCACAGCCCCCCTTGCAAGGGTGCCAGCAATTTGCACTGCCACTTAAAAACAAGTACTGTAATATTTATGGAACCCACCACTGGTTTTGCTGTAGATTAACACACCAGGCTGTAGATTAGGCTGAGGAACTAGCCTTGTTGTGCTATTCTTGTTCTGGAATGTCATCTCCAGTGGATAGATAGGAAGGCAAAGGTAATAACACTTTCACCCATGACAACTGACTCACCTTGGGGGTGTCAATCTGGGCCTTTAGCACTATATGAGGGGTCATTTACACCAAAGGAATTTTACTGATAATGACAGTCTATTCAGGCAAGTATCTCACCTCTGGTAGCAGTTTATAAACTGCTTGTCCCGGCCTCAGTTATATTGCTGTATACGAAGATCGACTTAACCACTGGAGTTCCCCTAGCCTCTACACAGTGCAAGCAAGTGGCCACAAGGTAATACTGGGGTTCCAGGGCACCCAGTGTTAACTAAGTCCTGCATGTCCCTGAATAGCACAAAGACAAAGCCCACATCTTGGGTTAATTCAACCTAAGAGTGAGAGAGCCTGATTCAGCACTGTCAGGTGATCACTCAGTGCTGATGAACACAGAAATACACCCCTTGCACCAAGGCTGTTAAAACATGGTCATGTGTTTATGCTGGAAGTAACTGCACCACAAGCAGACACAGCTACACTAAACAGCAGAGTATCCAGCAGCAGTGAAGCTGACGATCTGCACTGATGTAGACACGTCTTCTTTGAGCTTTCCTGTGTGAGAAAGACTGAAGCTAGCATGAAGTTTACACTAACTCATTCTGTAGTCACATCTCTATCTGCTTTGTGGACATTTTGCTCAGTGACAAAGAAGAATCTATATAATTTCTCCAGGTTTTAACACAGAGCTCTCCACTTTTATGAGGTAAATGTGCTGAAATTTGGACACCTTTCATTAAGATATTTAAAGACCACAACTTGCAATTGTGAACCCTTGCTTTAATGATAAAGACTTTCAGAGTCCCTTTGACACAGAATCAGCTACAACATATATTTGAAATGTCAAGGTGGAATTTAGTTCAAGACTCCATCATTGGAAGGAATGTGCTCAGCTGGACAGCACAGCAAATATTTGTTAAAAATAAACAGAACTGTAAAAATCAAATTTGCTGTCAATTCATAAATGGTAAAAGGGCTAAATTTATGACAGTAAATTATTAGGAATATTGAGTATGATTTTCAGAAATCCAGTTTTATGAAGTACAAATTGGTCAATAATTTTAAGTTGAGCATCATTGTAAATTCAAAGATATATTTGATTCTTCTCTTTACCCTCAACTTTGTCTTCCCTTGGCACTTTGTCATACTACTTATAAGTGTTAATTTGTGCTATCTGTTATGGATTTAACACAAGTCTCACTGTACCTGATGTTCTGTCTATATATTGAATTCCCAGTGTCACGTGATTACCCAGGAACCTCAACATTCTGTCCGGAAAAAAACCAACCCTAAAAGAGAACATTTCCACCCTTTGACATTGTGACAAAAGTCTGAAACAGAAACCAAGTCTTGATATTGCCCTAAGAAGTACTCAAGATTCAGTTAAAATCTAGTGAGCTGGGGTCCTTCACTCGTGCTTTTTGAATACTGGGAACCATTAAAATGTACTTTACTATTTTTCACTTTTTAGCCCAGAATAAATTATCCATCTCTGGGCGATGTAGATTCTCTTCTGGCTCTAGCATCATTCACAGTAAGATCCATAACTTCCTTCTTGTGTTTCCTATACAATTATTGTGTCCCCATTCTTGCTTTCTAGGTCAAGATGATTACATGTCTAGTGTTCCCAGTTAACCTAATGAAGGTGATGAAGCTGGCCTTTGGAGGAAGTTTTTAGTGAGAATTTTTTTATATGGATGGTTAAAGAAAAAAAATTGTTAAAGTATTTTAGAAATATTGAAAGCTAAATTAGATCCTAAGCAGATGAAGCTGTATAAGTGAAGTGGATAAAGGTGAGCTACAGGCTTTTGGGCGTTGGTTTGTTTTCAGATTTATCCCAGCTACTGATGTGGTTTGTACCTAGAGTTATACAGGGCATGAAACCAGTCTCATTAAATTCAGTAAGAGCTTTTAGACATCAATGGAAGAAGGATTTAGTCCAGAAAGTTTTACTTCTCCAACTTTACAGCATTAGAGCATTCAGTTAGAACACATACTATAAGCAGTAGGACATGAAGTAAGTGTCACAAAATCAGGGGAGGTAATCCTATAGGATAGTAACAGACCACATTTTGACTGCATTAGCTTTTGTTGACTTCTCTGGATTGAAACCACACTGAAACAAGCTCAATTAATTTCTTTAAAGACTCAGCAGTCAATGAGTATGCAACACAAAACTATTATTTGAGCTATTGTTCTTAATTAGCTCCCATTCCCATCCAACATTTTAAAAGGATACTATAGCCATATCACTTTAGTATTCAATCTTGAAAACACACTTGTATTTTTCACATCTTGCATATTCTTAACTTTTAATGATGAAAGCTGGAAAATTTCCATGTAATCACTGAACTTAATTATGTCACCGATGGGCTGCATCCCTGACTTGTGCCAGAATATAACATAGCTCTCAAATCCAGGCAAAGGTATTACATGTTGGAGGTAAGCAGAGGAGAGTTTAGAAAACAAGCTGTGGAGAACTGAAAATATATAATAAAGGACAAAGAGGAGACAAGTATTTTGTGTGGGAGATGAACTGCCTGCAAACCATGGATTGGTGTTAAATCCTGAACTTTAGTGAGCAGGCGATGAGTTGGGTTCATCTAACACCAACAAACATGATATAGCTACAGGGCATTTCACCCTGGTTAAATATCAGATGAATTAAAGGCTGTTGCCAGCAGCTGTGATGAATGTCACTGGGATGCCATCTGATTGCTCTCTGAGTTTTGTGAGTGAAGTATGTTGGCTCCTTCTTTGTTAAGGTCAGCATGTATTTCTAATGGTTCATCTGCAGGGCTTTGCTGAAGGCACCAGTGAGAACACAGGTGCTGGAAAATGTCTCTTTCATGCAGCACAGACTGGAACAAGCAGGACTGAATAGTGTCAGGAGGAACTTTTGCATGAACATGTTTGCAGTGTGGAAACAGGACTCACAGATCAGAACATAAACTGACAGGCATTTGTGGATGAAAAAAACTTACTGCCAAAAAAGGGCATTTTTATTTAACTTGCATAAACAAATAATTTCCTTGACTTACCTGCTTCTGAAATTCAGACTTGCACAACTTTTATATAAAGATGTTTTAAAAAAATCCCAGACTGAGAAAGGACCAAGGTTTCCCTGTTTTCAAGGCTTGAAAGGTTTTAGCTACTGGGTTTTGAGACAGTGATTCAGAGAAGGGGTTATGAGCTTTTTAACCCTCCTCATCCATTCTGGATGATTACCTAAATTAATCTCGGTGTTCCTATTCCTTTGTTCTTCTTTTGTACAAGATAAAGCGAAGCTTGGCTTTCACAGTAATGTGATATTCCAGGCTATTCACTTTCCCACCCGTTCTCATCTCTTCCTCCTTCAGTCTGTCTCTACAGACTACTGGCAGAGGAGTAATTCCTAAATTTTTGTTGTGCTCACCAGTTGTATAACAAAATTGGCACCTTACTGCATCTTATTGTTCCTCAATGAATAAATAGCTAGAAGTGTTCCTAATGTGTGCCAAATCATCTAGCTGGTAACAACCCTACATGGCCAACTTTACGTGGGGACAACTCTACGCAGGTTGGTGGATTCTGCTGTTTGTCTGGCAGAAGGGCGTACAGCACTGGATGCATGCCCCTGTACTTCCTTGCCAAGATCACGTACACCTGGGCAACGAGTTTGGAGGCTATTGCAAGTGTGCTGTCCACATACGAGGTGTTGGATGTTGCAGAAATTGCAGCCAACTTGTTCTGTCAAATATAAGAATCCTTCTGGATCCCTCTGCAATATCACCAAGCAAGAATAACTCATGCATGCCTGGTGTTGGTGAATAGGTCCTGTATTCCTTTAGTAATACAAGGTCTTTCAGGCTCAATGGGTCCTAAGGTGCTGTGTTTAATTGATTTTGCCTTCACTGGATTGTTTTTTGTAAAGTTTTTGTTTTCATGTTTACAGCATGAATGGCTGAGCTCAAGCTGGACATGCACAAATAACCTTGGTTGTACCCTTCACTGTTCTTCGGCTTGACACTCTATCCCCATCACAAATCCTGCAACTTCAGTATTCACTGCTGAAGGAAGTGGGAATGTTGGTTGATCTTCTTGATCACCTCTTCATTCCTGGTGTGAATTCTGTCTTTGCATCATCTAATCTGTTCACAGCACCAAAATTTAATGGAAACATCACCTTCGCTGAATCTATTGAATACATAAAAGTATACATGACAAACTTTTCTCCTCCTCTCTGGCTTTGAACTGTCACCCAGTTTGTAACACATGCTGGTTCATCAGTCACACACCTTCATTGTGCTTGGCCATCAGAGGTGTCCATCTTGCTCTGCAACTGTTTTCAGTGACTCTTTAATAAAGTAATATTTAAATTAATGATGAGCTAAAGGCAAATAAATAAAATGTGAAATACAAAAATTAAGAAGTTGGCCAGCATAAGCCCCCATGGCTGCTCCAGTGCTGGTATTGCCATGCATATTGTGCAGATGGGGAAGAAGTGCCATAGCAGCAGGAACTGCTGGCTCCTTGCATTCCTGGTTGCCCAGGAATGAGGAGGATGCTGGGGTGGTGGGATGCCATGCCTGTAAATCCCTCAATTTAAAAGACAAGAAGAACTCTTCCTGCCCCAGAAGAGAAAAAAACCCAACAATCAAGACACATCAGGAATGATCCCTCCTCCACCTCCTTTGAAACACCCACATGGCCAGTGGAGAGCTGGCCATGGAGAGTCAGCTGCACAGAGTTGGCCATGGAAAGTTGTCCCATTTCGCTGTCCCAGTGCCAAAAAAACATGTTCCATTTAATTCCCCTGGCTTGCTCACTATCTCCATCCTAACCACCTCTCAAGGTTAAAGGATAACTAGGACTCTGTCTATACACAAAAGTAATCCTATTCCTGGATGTTAACAACAGATACAGATAAATATAATCTAACTAGAGCATGCATTGACTGAATGAACTCATTTATACCTGCCAACATATATCATGAACAAAGTGATGGGAATCTGCCACATCCAGGGGAGACCTACTAGGCAGGCTCTATTGATTACCTCATTAAGACTAACACTTTTCCAGATTCACTTGGCTTCTCATGAAGCAGCCTTGCTGCATGCATGCATGGCCTCTGACATTCTTATACATGCTCTCCATACTCAGATCACTCTACTTCACATGTGCTGTGAATCCCCAGTGTCTGGGGCGTGTTGAAAAGCCACAGATGTTTCTCTGCACATACGCAGTGATCACTTGTCTGACCAACTGGCAATTGATTACTGCCAAAAGTGGGCACTGATCTCTCTACAAGATGGATAATGTTGCCATTTGGACATTAGAAACAACAATGTGAGTTCCTTTATCTTCCTTAGCACTAAGTCTCTCTAAGGTCAAGGGAAACAGAATGAAGGTTTATTTGGAGCCTCTTGAGTACAGGTAGCAAGGTTGATATAATATCATTAACTCTTTCTTCCTGAGATGGAAGAAAGGTTCACTCTCAGACACTTGGAAAAAGACCCCCACCATTCAAAATAACCCACACAATTTCAATTATATCTGTAGGAGGACACATACTTACAGCTCAGTTTTACAAGACAGTTATGACTTTGTACCAGCTGTTCTGCACATCAGATCCAATCTGATTCACTAAAATGGGAAAAAAAAAGAAGGAAAAAAACTTGGACAGTTTTCTATTGTTACAGCAAATTAAACTGGCTCATGGGAGAGCACAATGACTGCTACGGTTGGAAAAGGGGAAGGGTCATGGACCAAGAAAATTGAGAGGGAAGAGCAGGGGAGGCCTAGCTACTCTGTGACTGCAGTTGTCTGTGGCTTCAGTATCATACTGAAAAGTACCATAATGAATGTGTGACAGAAGGTGACCAGTTCAAACCAAATCAATACAGTTTGAAGTAACAATATAGAAGCTTGTTGCAAAACCTGCCTTGCCATCTTTCTATCATGCATTTAGTGACTTAAAAAAAAAAAAAGTTTAAATTATGAACACGTTTTGTAAGATCAAACAAACATGTAATGACAAATATTCCACTCTGAGCAAATACATAACTAGGGAAACCTCACTTAGCACAAGTACTCTCTCCCACACAATGTCTCCTGCTGCAGGTGCCCTCTTTGTCCCCTTCTCTGTTCTTCCTTTCCATCAAGAAATAAAGTTGAAAGCTTTACAGCCCTGTCACTTAGTCATGGCTTGTGTTGCAGTAAAAACAGAACTCAAGATAAGATAGACAAGTCTTAATAAAAAAAATACTGTCCTTGATTCTGCAAGACTTTCATGTGACAAATATCACCAATCAATGAATACCAGGATTTTGCAATTGTTTGAAGCTAGATATGTTCTCCAAACCAGGACTGGGCTCAAGAAGCTGGTTCCCACCTTCCCAACTGCAGTAGAACTTCCACCAAAACTCATTGAACAGATAGTGAACCATCTGTTTCAGCAGGATATAGAGCTCATGCCACTTGACTTGATTTCAGATACTTCTTTTGCAGAGCCACTTCCGTTTGCAGTCCTGGTGTCACTCTTGCTGTGCCTCTACAGGGCCAGAACTGGGGCTGACGGTCACTGCAGCAATTGCCCTGCTTCCCAATTACACCAGTTTCTCCTTGCTATAAGGTTGGCATTTACTGAATGCAATAGAAACTACCATCAAGTTGTTTCGTTGCCAGTAGAGGCTGATAACACTCCAGTAGATCTCTGTGGGACTGACTCAGCTACCCTTAAAACCAGATTGTGCTGAAGTGTGTTACAGGACTTGTCCTTTCATTTCATTCTCTCTGTTAAATTGCTTATTTACACTTTGAAGAATATTGACCCTGAACGCTGAAAGAAAATTACTAAGCACACATATTTCTTCATCTTCACAGCACAAAATTGTTCTTTTCTGACAGATGTAGGACAGTACTGATTTAAATTACTTTCCTTAATACTTCTCACCTATCTCTCAATCTTCCCCTACTGTTTTACATTTGGTCTCTTACCAGAAGAGGTGGGCTGGCACTCATACACTGAAATGAGGACCCAGAGAGCTGATATACAAGCAAGAGCTGCTTTCTGTCACCTACAAATAGACATACAAAACCCAGCCAAATAGCAGAATAGCTGTTTGAGTCAATAGTGTCTTAAATTACCTTAAATAAATCCATCAAAGCTCATCTCTCAAAAGGTCTCAAGCCTTCCCCATATCCTCTCTTTTCATAACAGCTTCACTGCCTTTCAAGTTATGTTACTTTCCATTTTTATTTCTTAGCAAAGGCCATCATTAACAGAAAATGGAACTAATATTTATTTCAAATGCTTATCAGGTTATGATAAGCAAATGACTTTAATAGTTTATATGACTTTGTAAATGATTGATTTATTTTTCAGTATGCAAAATGTGTTTTCCTAGTTGGCTCTAATAGCACACTGAAAAACATGGCATCATCAAAGTTCACATATTCACAAGTGATCTCTAATTTTTGATGCCTCGATTTTTGCATGCCCAGATGTGGAAATCGAGTCTGGTTTCTCCAAGCTGCTCATGTAGCCTAGCTCTGAGAAGAACCATGAGCTACACATATCCTGTGGTCTGGCATGTCCCACTTTCAGTCCAGACATTTACCCAGAAGGAAGCCCTCGGTCTGCATGTATATAACAAGTCTCCTATTAACACACATGCTTAAGGACAGGGTTTCTTGGATCAGAAGCATTGTTCATTGTTTTGCGGAATCAAACTCACACTGTGCCAAGCTCAGCACATGCAGGTGTATTTTGCAGTATAGTGAGTTCTCAAAGCAGCACCACTACACATCTGCTTTTTCTGTGCCTAAGCTGAGGGGACCCTCTTACTGAGTCACACGCAAAAAAGGATAGATCATGGGGCTATAACTACAGGGGTACTATGAAGTACCTGAAATTATTTTGGAAGAGGATATTACAGGGCTTGTGGGCTGACAGAGATTTCTTTTAAAGTGATCCAATATAAGAAGCTCCAGGCTTGCGTTCCTCCTATTTGGTACAAAAGTATTCTTGCATTAAAAGCAAACCAATGTTGCAGTGTAAAACTTGCAATTGATTTCAATCATGCTAGCTTTTCATTTATCTTTATTCCTCTGCCTTCAATGTGAAAAAAGATGAAAAGGAATTACTGAAGGAAAAAAAAAGAAAAGAAAAGGAGAGAAATACTGAACTCCCGTAATATGCAAATATCTACAAGTACCGAAGTTTTGAATTGGGTGACATCACAGTAGAATTTAAAGTTAAAACATGCCAAAAACTCATGAGAAAGTAACAGAGCTCTTCCACGAGATGTCTCATTGGAATCAAGTAGTGAAAGATTAAGCTTCTCTGAGTCAGGAACCTATATAAGCTATTTTACTGTGTGTCATGCCATGCCACAGACAGAGGCTAATGCACAAATGTGGGAGGATGATGCAAAAACACTGACACTGCAAAGTGGTACAATGCTGATGCAAGAGAATTTGGAAGACCAAAATATATACAAACTGGTGAAAGCAAAGAGAAGGAAATTTCTTTCTGAGCTGATTGCTCTCCTCACACTGTTCCATGGCTTTACTCTCTGATGGTTGTCTCTTCCTGGAAGCAGTCTGCAGAAATCAGGTTGGGAGGAAAGACACAGAAAAACAACAGTGAAAATACAAAAGATATAGGAATGGATTTTGCAGTGTAATCGTTGGTTTGATTTTCTCCCACTGAAGCTAATTATAAACCCTTCATTAATACAGCAGAGTGAAGCTGTAAGAGGACTGCATACTTCTGAAAATTTGATTCTTAAAAGAAATTCAACTTGGAGACTGACAAGGCAGTAGGAGTCCTCAGTCAAACAGCAAGGAAAAACATCCTCTTTTCTTATTGACAGTGAGGAACTTTTCTTACTTCTGAAGAGGAACTAATGCTCTGAAGTAAGTAATGGCAGTGAATCAGCACATTTGCTAGACAAGGCAAAAAAGAGGACCTTCACCTTTGCTGTCTGGCTCTAAATTCTTGAGATAATTACTGCCCTTTGCTGTTTGTATAGAGAAAGTGTGGCTAGGAAGAAAAAGACTTCCTCTCCTGAGGACACCTGTCTTGAGGAGCTCTGATAAATTGAATATGCATAGCACAAGAGAGGCACTTTCAAAGTGTTAAGTAAATCACCTAACAAGTAACAAGGGAGGTGGGAAGAGGAAGAATGGAAGGATACAAGGCAGACAGACTATAGGATAAATTAAAGCCTACACAGAATGCCATAATGAATATGTACATCAATATTTAAGATATTTGAATTTTTACCCCATTAGAAGTATTTCTTTCACAGTTTCCACAGGCAAGATTTTGATTAATCTTCCCACCTTTCCAACTCAGATTGAAATGAGAAAATGCACTATGTAAATGTACGATGTATGTAAATTTAGTTTCTATTTTAACATCTGATCATTTTCAAATAAAAAAGTCTTTACATTTCCCACTTTTTCCCATTTATGACTTTCCAGAATTTGTTTCTTAAATTTCAGTATCTCATTCTGATTGTCTTACATCCATGCAGGAGTCATTCTAAAATGGTAAGCTTTTCATTTAAATAAAAATTAAACTTCTTGAACAATTCAAATATGTTTGCACTGACAGCTGCATTTGGTGTCCAAGGCCTATGGAAAAGTAAGAACACCTATAATATATAATATAGTAAAATTCTATGCATGCCTCCCTGATTTTGTGACTGACAAAAATTGCATGTTGAAATAAGGTTTGAGCAGAACTGCGTACAAAATTACTGAAAATATGGGTGGAACTCACATCTGAGATGCTCTATCAGCCAAAAGGAGAGATCTGCTTCCCCTTTGCTCTGCCACTACCAGTATGTCCCAATCCCATGCCACTTCTTCCAGCCTTACACTCTCACTTTGTGACAGCAGCTCTGCAGTTGATTCACAAATTCAGCACTAAACTGCATAATGTCCTGTTGGTTCAGCAAGTTCAGCCACTGTAGCATAGGATCAGAAAACCACCAGAACTGGTGCAGGGTGGAAAGGATGCCAATAGGTCAGCTTCAGTGGTATTATATAAACTAAAAATTAGGTGCTCTTTTCAGGTCCTTGCTATTTTTAATATGTGTCTTTAATACATATTTTAACTGTTTTTAATTGTTAAGAGAGAACTCAGCCCTGGAGTTATTTTTCTTTTGTTTGATGTACTCAACACCTTCATCTCCCACAAATGTCTCTGGGAGCAGAGGGAAGTCAGTCCTGGCAAGGCTGGGCTCTGCATAATAACACACACAAAGTGTCTGTCCTGACAGCTAATAGGGAAGCCACTAATGGAAGTACGCTGCTCAAGTGCCTTCTAAGCCTATCGATGTGTTATTTGTCCCACACTTGTATATGTGTTACATTTGCTTGGTGTTTAAAAAAATAATCCGGGCTCATCTTCAAGCGGAGAAATGATTTGGTTTTGTAGGTAACATGTTTATACTTTGCTAGAGGAACCTTAGCCCAACTGAGGCTTATCATTGACTTCTCTTAAGCATAGCAGGTAGGCCAAAATTTTCACACATAACACCTATATTTAGCACCAAATTGACATGACTACATGACAGCAGGACTGCACTAGAAACTTTTGCTGGTAAAGCAGCATGTAGCACAGAGTTGGTTAGAAGTGTGATTTTAGTGCNGACTTATTGCCTGTAAAAACTTATTTCTTTCTGGGAACTGATATAAAATGTAGCTAAAGAAGGCTTTATGCAGATAGAAGTTAGGGTGGACATCAGTAGTGGTCTAAACCAAGTGGGTGCACAGCTGATCACATTGTATTACACAGACATATGTTTTGGACTGGTTCATACCACAGGGGAAGGGATTGGAGAGACAAAGTATTATTAGTTCCACTGACAAAGCTACTCCTGGTAAAAGCTGCATCTCCCAGGGAGGAATGCAGCAGTAGGACTATATCAGAACCAGGTTTAGACAGGAAGGTGGGCCTCAGGTTGTTGTCTTGCCACCACCAGAACTCCACACAGCTCAGGTATTTCACGCTTGTGAAAATTTTAGATGCTAAAATTTGAATATTTTGTGGCAAATTTTAGGCACCCAAGCTTGATAATTTTGTTTGAATAGCTAGAGACCTAAGTTTGTCTACAGAGATAGTCTGAGACACTTAATGTATCTTTGTGACATCTCAAGAAATAAACAGGATGAAGGCTGAACCCTACTATGTATGTGAGTGAGAGAGAGAAGAGAGAGAGAGAGAAAGAGATCCTTTTCCTTGTAAGTGTGAAGGAAAGCTACCAACATACCACTTCACATAAACATCACGTTAAACCCTACTGCTGTCAGGGCTAATTGGAATTTACAGGAATGGTACTTGCAGTATTAACCCAGAAACTGTCAAGCTTCATTATTTCCAGTGGAGTCTGACAGTTTTGCCTTAACATTATGAAGTGTCAGTCTCTTTTCCCTTGATGACAAAGAAATAACATCTGCATTTCCCCACCCTATAAGGCTAAAAGGGTATGAAAACTACTGTTATGGTCAGTACTTCAGAGTTTTCAGGATCATGATGGTCCAGTCACTGCTGTTGTCACAAATCCAAAGGAAAAACCAGGTAACTCTGTTTACTTTACAATTGCTATCTTTCCCTGTTGAGCCAAATGAATACTACAATTTCCCCTTAGTAGGAGTAGTGCTATAGTTAACACTTTTATTAAGAGTGCTAGAAAAGTCCATTCTTCTTTTGTTTACAACTGACTGAAAGGACTGAGGTTAGTAAAAGTCAGAGCAAAGCAGCATCCCATCTTCAGAGATCTGTATTCAACTGAAAGCTTGGGCATGAAGTGGAGGTTCTCTCCAGTACAAGCCTTCTCTATTGTATCAGGTTCTGAAGTGTTGGCCACAGGGATAAATTTAATGTCTTACAAAAAAGAAAAACCCACAACCCTATATTAACATGAGCTGAATCCTAATACACACTTCCCCAAGTAGATTGTTAACCAAACTCTATCAAACGCACTACTGGTCTTTCCACTGACATCAGTGATACCCCTACCTCACTGAGATGTTTATAGGGCCAGATATTCCTTGGCCAAAAAGGGGTGAGGATATATCAATACAAGCAAAAAAACAAAAGAAACAAAACAAAAGAAAACCTAGGACTTATGCAATTCAAGAACTTGCAAACTAACTTTCTGACATTTCACTCAAAATTACACTGGCAGTTAGCAGCTTTGCATGGACTGAGCAAGGACTCTGTGACCAGTATGGCCGGACAAATCCATCTTCCCCCCCAAAATAATTGAAGGTACCATTATATATGCAAATCACCTTTATAACAGTTATCACAACATCTTGTTGTAGGAGTCAAGGAAATTTATCTAAAATTAAAGAAGTAGCAGCCGTATTTTCTCAGTTCGAATCCAAGTGATAAATTTTTGCTTCTGCAGATCTGATCTGTAGGACAACCTTTTGAAAAAACAAAATTCTACTTCTCACCAGTGATGCATGCAACATAGAAAGACAGAGAGTGCAGCAGCATACATAGTAACACTGTAAGCCAGAAGCCAAAATAAAGCCGAAGCCAAAACCCTACAAAATATGAACAAGTTGTCCTCCATAAAGAGTTTGAGCCTGACAGTTTCCAAGCACAGATGTTTCCTTCTCTCATTTTTCCTCCTGCTATTACTTGTTTCAGCTCTTTTTTCCCTAATATCAAGTTGCAGTTGAGTGGGTTAGTCTAAAAGCAGTGCAGGACTTAGATTCAGCCTGATGAAGTCAGGGTTGCTTTCAGCAAATAATGCCTTTCTGTAACTGGGCCATGACAAAGCAGTGCCAGATCCTCAGAAGAGAAGAGGGGACTAAGAGACTTGGGCCTATTGTGCTGCTTTGCACAATGACTGTTGGAGAAT
>VYZX01029460.1:0-22417 GCA_013401335.1 Brachypteracias leptosomus | reverse complement strand
CCTACTTTCACATCCTCAACCAGTCCCTCTTTGTTTATCAGTACAAGGTCCAGCAGTACTCCTCTCCTTGTTGGCTTCTCCACCGCCTGCGTGAAGAATATATTGCCAATGCACTGCAGGAACCTACTGGACTGTGTATGCCTGTCTGTGTAGTTTTCTCAGCAAATATCAAGGTAATTGAAGTCCCCCATGACAACCAGAGCCTGTGATTGCTAGGCTACTTCCAGCTGCTTGTAGAAGGCCTTGTCAGCTTCCTCATCCTGATCAGGTAGACTAGGGCAGGTTACACAGGAACATGTCAGGTGGGTTTTGAGTATCTCCACAACCTTTCTGGGCAGCCTGTTTTCAGTGCTTCATCACTCTCACAGTAAAACGTTTTTCCTCATGTTTAGGTGCAACTTTCTGTGTTCTAGTTTGTGCCCATTGCCCCTTGTTCTACCACTGGGCACCACTGAAAAGAGTCTGTCCACTTCCTCTTGACACCCTCCCTTTAAATATTTGATGAGATTCCATTGCAGTCTTCTGCAGGTAAAACAGCTCCCAGTCTCTTAGCCTTTCCTCATAAGAGAGGTGCTCCAGTCCCCTCATCATCTTTGTAGCCCTCTGCAGGATTCTCCAGGACTTGCCATGCCATTGCCATTCTTTCAGTAACAGCTAACACCTGTCACATGTTTATTCTTTTTCCTATACCCCAAGGAAAGAAGTGTGTGCAGTGAAATATTTTGTTTATTTTATTAAATTTATTCTGCATACATTTAGTGTAAGTTTGTTATATGAAACAGAGTCAAAGAAATATTCTTTGAACTTGAAAGAGCAAATTGTTATTGCTTTTAGTCCTTTGAAAATTCCCTCCGTAGCCTTCAACCATCCCTGGAGAAAGCTCACCTTTATCAGGGACAAACTTTCACCTTCAGGGTAGACAGTTCAATTGAACGTTTAAGCTAAGAAATACCTGTTTGTATCAAATATTGTAGTATTCAGTGAAATGACTGATAGTAGCACAAATGCTCTAACTAAGAGAATTAAAAACAAAATGCTTCATTGCATGATAACCTGAATAAGGTTTATTTAAAAACAACTCCTAATATAAGTAAACTCCAAAGTACTTCAAAAATAATCAGGGGAAGGAGGCAAAAAAAATCTTGATGTTGGAAAGGTAGGCCTAAATACATATTCAGCAAAATATTCCATTCAATACTATATAATCCCAATCTTTTCTCTAAAGTTCCATTTTTGAATAGTGTTTAATATTTGAAAGAAACATCTGTGTATCTCATTGGAAAATTTTCAGTACACATATATCTAAGTAAATTAATACACAACACTTTTAAATACTTAATTTCAAAGTGAAAGTAGATAAAAAACATATAAATCATTGTAATGAGATTAAAAGGCAAAACTCCCAGGAAGGCTGTTTATAATTCATCCTAGAACAAAGAGCAGGACTTTCCTTGAAAGATTAGTATATTCTGTAATTCCAGTGAAGCTGAAAAACTAATGGTGAAGTGCTGGGGCCTGGGCTGTGGACCCCAAGTGGAATTGACCTATGGATGAGTCACAACCCAGCAACATGTTTTGTTCCCCAAGTGATTCTCCAAGGCCCAGAGGCAGAACCTGGCCTATCTGTGTGAGGCCCTGCCTGCCCCCAGGTCATCATGGTTGGGGTGGTGGGCGAGGCTACAGATATATCAACCAGGAACCAGATCAGTTTGAGAGAAGCAGTAAGCTGATCAGTTTGAAGAAAGTTTCTGCGGAAGAAAGTTCTTGTAACAAATGAAGAATAAAAGATTAACAAACTAAAAGATGAAGAGGAACATAGATGTTTGTCCTGAGTGTGGAAATGAAGACTAAAAGATGAAGGTATGCTGAAGGAAATGTTGCTGAGTTTGATGTGGGCTAGAGGAAGCAGAGAATTAGCAGCACAAATAGGTAAAATTCTGTAAGAGATATTATAATTCCCAACAAAGCAGCTAAGTGGACAGAAGCAGAATAACATCTCCGTTTCTCTAGGCTTCATTAAAGAAGCATTAAAACCCTCTTAACACAGACTGACAGGAATAAAAAATGGTTGCTGTTCAAATAAATGGAGCCATATCCTCATAAACCTTTAGGGTGATACAAGGTATGAAATGAAATGGAGATTTTTCTGGTTCTTTTCATCAGATTTGTGCAGCAGTGATGGTGGTTTGGAAGGTATGGTGTAGAGAGAGATTTTCCTTTTAAATGNAATTGAACGTTTAAGCTAAGAAATACCTGTTTGTATCAAATATTGTAGTATTCAGTGAAATGACTGATAGTAGCACAAATGCTCTAACTAAGAGAATTAAAAACAAAATGCTTCATTGCATGATAACCTGAATAAGGTTTATTTAAAAACAACTCCTAATATAAGTAAACTCCAAAGTACTTCAAAAATAATCAGGGGAAGGAGGCAAAAAAAATCTTGATGTTGGAAAGGTAGGCCTAAATACATATTCAGCAAAATATTCCATTCAATACTATATAATCCCAATCTTTTCTCTAAAGTTCCATTTTTGAATAGTGTTTAATATTTGAAAGAAACATCTGTGTATCTCATTGGAAAATTTTCAGTACACATATATCTAAGTAAATTAATACACAACACTTTTAAATACTTAATTTCAAAGTGAAAGTAGATAAAAAACATATAAATCATTGTAATGAGATTAAAAGGCAAAACTCCCAGGAAGGCTGTTTATAATTCATCCTAGAACAAAGAGCAGGACTTTCCTTGAAAGATTAGTATATTCTGTAATTCCAGTGAAGCTGAAAAACTAATGGTGAAGTGCTGGGGCCTGGGCTGTGGACCCCAAGTGGAATTGACCTATGGATGAGTCACAACCCAGCAACATGTTTTGTTCCCCAAGTGATTCTCCAAGGCCCAGAGGCAGAACCTGGCCTATCTGTGTGAGGCCCTGCCTGCCCCCAGGTCATCATGGTTGGGGTGGTGGGCGAGGCTACAGATATATCAACCAGGAACCAGATCAGTTTGAGAGAAGCAGTAAGCTGATCAGTTTGAAGAAAGTTTCTGCGGAAGAAAGTTCTTGTAACAAATGAAGAATAAAAGATTAACAAACTAAAAGATGAAGAGGAACATAGATGTTTGTCCTGAGTGTGGAAATGAAGACTAAAAGATGAAGGTATGCTGAAGGAAATGTTGCTGAGTTTGATGTGGGCTAGAGGAAGCAGAGAATTAGCAGCACAAATAGGTAAAATTCTGTAAGAGATATTATAATTCCCAACAAAGCAGCTAAGTGGACAGAAGCAGAATAACATCTCCGTTTCTCTAGGCTTCATTAAAGAAGCATTAAAACCCTCTTAACACAGACTGACAGGAATAAAAAATGGTTGCTGTTCAAATAAATGGAGCCATATCCTCATAAACCTTTAGGGTGATACAAGGTATGAAATGAAATGGAGATTTTTCTGGTTCTTTTCATCAGATTTGTGCAGCAGTGATGGTGGTTTGGAAGGTATGGTGTAGAGAGAGATTTTCCTTTTAAATGAATATGAAATATGATCTATGCCTAGGGGAAGGAAGAAAGCTGGCCAGTAAATCACAATTGTAATTGTGTTGCTGTGTTGTTGGGTCTCTCACTGATGTTTCAACTGAGCCTGGATCAACAAAATAGCAAGAAGCAATGTAACCCAAAGAGGTTCATACCCAGATCCTGGTCTTGTGAAAACTTCATTCAGAGTTTGTGGTTCTGGAAATGTTTTGGTGTTTATAATGCGCTATAGTTTTTCAATAAGTTTTAAATAAAAGAAAGGTAGAAGGAGAGAGGAAAGGTTGTTCAAGAAGCTCTGAACTCCCCTCTAAGCATTTCCTTTTGCTAGTCACATGGAATATTTTCTTTACCATTATGCTGTTGGGAAAAAAATGACAGACAAGATGAGAAAGATTTCTGAAACAAAGTAATTTGCCCTGCCCCAGAAACACCTCTTGCTGTGCTAACGATTTACCTCAAACTCAACAGAAGCTTTTTCACTAACTCTAATGCTCTTTGTACAGGGCATAAAAAGCACAGGGGCTGGACTAATAGATTTCTTGCACCTTGTTTTTCAACTGGAAGCAACTGTTTTTAATGCTCTTCAAAGACTACATTATCATATGTAAATATCTAAGTCATGAGAATGATTTTTTGAATACAGCTTTGGTGTTATTTTGTGACCTCAAGCTTTCAGTCATCTTCAGGCAGTGAGCCTGAAGATGTGTTTGGAACATCAGACTACACTAAGGGGTGCTCCTGTGCCATTGGGATCTGAGTGCTGAGCAACATGCTACTTCCTGACATGATTAATAGGCATGTTAGCTAAGAGCATGTATGAGGTGGACTGAAATGGGGTGAAGGATAGGGTAATACCTTTGGTAAGTATTTGATTAGGATGTGGGATTATTTCCATGAGATTACAGACTGCTTGACTGTTTATTTGTGTAGTAACATCATCATAATATTAGATTTTTGGGGGAATGAATTGGCATAGTTTGGGCTTGCTTTACCTGAGTCTCCCATTGCGTTTGTATGCAGGCAACATTGCATGCCTTTGTAAGTGAGGTAATCCCTTTGCAGCCAATGGAGGAAAACAGGCACTTCTAGAACATAAAGCACTTTGTAGTCTCCAGTTTTTCTGTCAATCTAGAGACTCAGTTATGGTCTTATGTTTTTTTAAGTACTTGAGTTCATCCCTTGTTGCTAATGTTGGTGCACTATTACAGTCATATTTGAAGCTTGCCACCTACCTGGTTACGTTAATTAGTCCTTTTCCTGCCAGTACCCAATCTGTTTAATTTCTTCTATTTTTGTGGGTGCATTAAGAAGCACTTCAAAGAAGCTCTTTCTTTGCTTTCAAAGGATTCTTTTGAATGTGTATAAAGTGTAAGCTTTTAAGTTGTAGACTTTGCACATAAAAACAAATTTCTGGAGTGCCTTATCTTTATCTTTGCACCCTTTAGACTACTTATCTATCATTGTTGTGGCATGCACAAATGATGGCTGACTTGGAGGTTATTAACCTCTGCCATTGAATCACTCTGGCTTGTTCTCAGGTTGATTGTTGCATAGCATAATACATAGAAAACTGTGTGTAAAAATATTGATTGCTAGAGGAAAATAGCTGCATTTACCTTTCAAAATTTAGTTGGCTTATATTTGGAAAGGCCTAAAGGTTATTTTTGTCTGAAAGTTTTCATCAGAGCTTGTTCCCATCAATGAGGAATCTGTGCATAGGGTTTTCATGCAAATGGCCCAATACCAATATAATTTTGAATATATCATTGAAATGGGGCATAATTTCAAAGCAGCAGTGGTCAAAGGAATGAGAGAACTTAGCATGTAGTGAAGAATTGGTTATTTCCATCTGTTCCTCTTATTATAGCCATTTCAGCTGTGGAAGAGCTTAAGAAATGTATCTCAACATTTCTTAATTTTCCTCTTTTAAAATGGGAAAGAAACGCAAGGAAACAAAACCAACCTCTCTGCTGTCAGGATGATGTGGACTGGCCATACTGTATTTCACTTTAATGGTACATTCAGTTCCAGATTAGAGTAAAATCAAGAGTACCAGACCCTTGACACAATAGTGCTCTCCCTTATTTCCATTACATGGAATAAAAGAAGTGGCCAATTATTAGAAAAGGTATTGGTCTCTCTCCCCCTCTCATTATGCTGTCAAGGAAAGCACAGTCTCCTGCTAGGTGACTTTACAGCCTAAAGAACTCTTCTTTCTATATCCCTTCTGACAGATAAGGGCTTCTTGAATGGAATGTCCTGAGTTACTTAGTACAATGATGACATTGCTTTCAAAATGGCCACAGATGCCAAATAATACAAACGGTCATGGGTCCTGTGGCTATTTCAGTATCTACTGCATTAACCTTGTGCCTCTCCCTGCTGTTTCAACCTGATATTGGGCTGCCTGCCTGGCCTCTGCTCTCCATCAGGAAGAAGTAGAAAGCAATCCAGGCTTCTCCTCTCCCCTCTGCTCAGGGGTACTCCTTTATCACTACTCCAGAAAGAACAAATAATCTTGAAATGAAGTTGAGTGAAGATGGGAGCACTCACAACTTCACCCAGAACAACTCTTCTCTTCAACCTAGAGATTGGTTAGTTTTGTGGTATTTGGATGTGATGTTCTGCTTTTGATGTTAAAAGAACCTATTTATCATATAAACTGTCATATTTAAGGAGAGGGCTAGGCTCCCTTAATGATTATTTCCTATGTGAAAGTGAATGCTGCTGCTATAGGAAGTTTCAGCCAAATGTGAATTTGCAGCAAAGCACAAGAAAGTAGAGAACTGCCTTTTCAAAGTATAGTAAGCTACTCCAGTAAAAGTACATCCAGCAAATATAACTCTGAAGAGTATTTGTAGGGAGCAGAGGTACTTGCCATAGCCAGAGCTGCTGGAGAAGCACAGCACCATGCTCTGTACCAGTTGCAGAGGTACAATATGGAGAGAATACGGAGGCTTAATGTTAAGATGACAAAGACTCTCCCTACTTGAGGATGGGTCGTGTGCCAGTGAGGTAATTTCCTGGCCAGCTGAAGAAGGTAGAAAGTGCTTTCCATCTGTGTTGCTGGGTGGAAGCTTAGGGTCCAATGGGAAGCCAGAAGCACCTCCCAGTTGCTGGCTTGACTGATACACTAGTTTAGATCCTGTTATTCCCCAGTTCAACAGTCTATTGCATCTGAAATAAGGGGAGTACTGTGGAAGAAGGTATTGCTAGCTGATGTAGGGACAGTTATAGCAGTATTACTTATAACACTTCCATGCACGCTTGCTAGTTGCTCTGCTCTTTTGAACTACATGTATTCAACTTAAAGTTATCGTTCAGTCAGAAGCACTGCATAGCTTCTTTATTATTTGAGTTAAGTTTGTATTGTAGATAGTTATAACAGTATAGAATCCCTCAAACCTAATGGAAAATAGTATGTGCCTACATCATGGTAGAATTCACATTGATTTAAATAATTGATACATACTTCTTTATCGCTTCGCTTTTAGTGGAAATCCAGTCTGTGATTTTTTTATTTTTTTTTTTAATTTATTTATAACTCACAAGAGTTGTTGGGCAGGGGGAGGTGGTGGAACTGAGAGAGACAGCTTACAAAATCACAGAAACCTATTGTTTGAAAAACAGTTTCTACCAAATCTAGAAGATGTTAAAGAGGAAAGAAGTGGAGTTAACTACTTATCCTTTAAAACTACTGTAGTGGAATAAAAAATTAATGATAGATGAATGCCATTCTCACGTAAAGGTCTTTATAAATAGAGATACAGGAAGGAAAGGAAGGAAATTATGATAACTCAATGAAAAAAAAGAATGTGTTTTTCTGTTTTGCTTAGCAAGTGAAAGCACAAATCTGGCAAATTTATTTGTGTCTCTTTTAGATACTTTGAAAGATATTTTAGCTCTCAACTAAGGCATTTAAGTATTTTTGTACAATGTAGCAAGAGGGGGACGAAGCAGAGTGAAACAATGAAAATCAGGGAAGATATGCCATGAACAAGGCTTGTGGCAAATAAAACAGATGTAAATTCTACTGTGAACTCTATTTATAACCCATCTGACACCCAAGGGCTTGGTTGTCTTTATGCTTTGATCTCTGCAGCAGCACAAACTCCAAATGGAAGGATTTTAGACAAACTAAGGAGATGTCATTAGCTCTGTGCAGAACAAGTCTGGAGTATCTTTCTTATTGTTGTTATATACAAAGAAAGAATTTTAAAGTTGTCCCAAGTACATTTTCTTTTAAAGAGCTAGAGGGGAAAAAATCAAATAAAATAATAAACCCTCATTATGTTTATACTCATGCACATATTGCTTAGGAATCAGGAAGAGAATGCATGTACAACTAGGATAAATTGCACTCCACGCTGTGAAACACAATTTTTCAGAGTGTGTTTTGTTTTCTTGTTTTTCTCCATTAAATGCTGCCTTGCTGCATAATGCCAGAAACCATATGGGAGGTATGGGCAGGATCTGACCCAGAGGAGGAGAGATTGTAGAACTGCTTTCATCACAAACTTCTGTATACAGAATGAGAGGAAAACCCAGTGATGTGAAAGTTGCCAGACACAGAAATGGAAATTATTTTGTGACAATTAAGACACTGGCTTTACAAACACTGCATAAAAGGCAGGTGGTCTTAGAGTAGTTGTAGTCAGAAATAAAAAGATTCAATCTTGAAAAAGCTTTTCATTTTTACTTTTCATTCTAGCCACTCGTGAGAGTCATAATGAGATCTCCAGTGCTAGGTCTTTTGAAATTGTTTTCAGAAGTAGGTTGTAATTTAAAGAGAATAAAGCTGCCAAAATGTTCTGATGCTTTGGCTGCTGAACATTACCTGCTCCAGAGTACCCTGAAGTCTCTGGGCAGTTCTAAGGATGCTTACAGTTCTGATGCTGCTCCCCAGTGCTCTTTTAGAAGTAATGCTGCTGCCAAGCTATGGACTGCACAGAAACCTGTGGTTCATGTCACGTAAAGTTGCTGACAGAGATGAGTGAGTAACTTACAACCTCAATCTGCAAAGATTTGTGTATGCTCTGAAACCTTGAACTACAGTGAGAGTGCTGCCAATAACTGAGCTGTCTTTTATTTGAACTTGCACATTATGTCATATTAGATCCTAACCTAGATAAGAGATGAACCCATTCTTGTTTTGTAGTGTTTAATTGCTCTTGAGATCAAAGCAGGCCTGAGGAAGCAGGTAGAATGATTCTGTTCCTTTTGCTGAAAATAGATGGTCCAGCAGGTTGGGCTGGTAGCCAAGTGTTAAGGTCCACTTTTGAATTACCTTATAGCTATTTGAAAGGAGAATGTTGTGTTTACCTTTAATACCTTTTTTGTTTGGCTATTTTTTTATCTTCTGGGAGCTGTTTAATGCAGCCATTATCTACACATTTGCAAGGAAGACACTAAGATATTTAGGAAATTGTAAAAAACAAAAAGGGATCAGGTTGCGCTGTAACATTAACAAACTCCATGGCTTTCAACACGCACTCAGGGAAGGAGCATTTGCTAATGTCAGGATAACTTTTAAGATAGCATGTAATTTTACAATTGACAATTTGAGGTAAAACGGTGAATGCAAATAAGCCTAGTTCAGAAAACAAAACTACAACGACATAATGGGGTTTCAGAGCCTCTTGTCAAAACCAGCTGTGGCAGGACTTAGCTCTGGAAAGAAACCAATTCAGAAATGACTGCATGAGCATTTTGGCAATGAGGAGAAACTGTTGAAAACAAGTCTATTCTAAAAATGTTAAAAGGCTTTCCAGTTGCCAGGAAGGATAATTAAATTAAGCCATGAAGGAGTAGCTCCTGCCTTTAATGACACCATTCAGAGTTAATTGTGACCAAATTGTCTGATTTTGTGATATGACTCTGACTACAGTGTTCAATAAGGACAGCTGGAAAAAAGCCTGATTTTCATCTTGACATCATTTTTTCTAGCTAATACTTCCTTCCCTGTTTTTTATAGAAATTGGATGTGTGTTTCAATTTGGCTATCTGTTTTGCTAGTGGCAGCTTTTTATGACTATGATACAGTGTCAGGCATTTCACACTGAATATGCTCTGCGTATGCTATGCCCTTGAATTTAGGCTCCTATTCTTCCCCTAAGAAGTAGAAGAAAAACTCCACACAACTCACCTCTTGTTCTGAAAAACTGTTTTCAGGAAACTTGAAAGGCTTTTAATTCTGCATGAGCTCTTTCCTCCCCTCTTTCTTTCATTTCTTCTTTCATAGCCATCAATGCCTCAGTGCTCCAATAAGTATTTCTAAAAATAAAATCTACAAATTACAGGCCTTGGATTACCACAGTGTTGCAAACCGTCATTAACAAACAGTCTTTAAAAGCCACTGGCTCTGCAAGCGATGAGGTAGCTTAAGTCCATGGAACCGTATTGTTCTCTTGCAGTTCTCCCAGTCACTGTATATTTTAACTATTTTTTAAAAAAAATATATTTACTTGTTGCTTGAAGATGCTAGCTTTTCATCAGCAATGATGAAAAAATGTTTCAAACATTTTCCAAACAAATTATGACTTAGAAGATGAATAATCCTCAGGATATGCTCTTATTACAACTTTAGTGGAGTTTTGGCATCCTGTGTCTGCTGAGGTTTAGTGCCCAGCTTCACACACAGAATAACATAGTGGTTATATGTTCTTCCTCTTGCCCCACACCATGAAATTGAGGATGGGGTGATGCATAGCTGGAAGAGAGATCAGAAATGTGCTTTTTGTGTGGCTTACTTCTCCCCACTCTGTATGTATTTCACATGCAAATTATGTGTAGACTACTTTTCAAGGCTTTTCTAGAAATTTGACTGACTTAACTAATTTTGCCTATCTAAGTAAAGGTCTGGGTATATTTGAAAAGGTGGTTTTGGTTACTTTCACTTAAAAATGACTTTGCCAAATTGCTTTTTAGCTTAGGGTTAAGGTCACCTGGTCCTTTTTGGCAGGCAACCTGGTAAACTAGTGAAGTGCTGGGAATATGATTGGAAGAGTTTCAGAGTAGCCATAGGAGCCATCCATAGACACTCTTGAATTCAAGAACAGTGCCAAGATTTAGACACCTGTGTCCATACCCTGTTTTATATATAGCTCACACATATCTAGAGATCTTGTTGCTTTCATGTCCCATGCATCATCACCTCCCAAGGACTATCAGAGCCTTTTTAAGGGGGACCCAAGGGCAGATGATGATTAAACGCTGATGACATTGCTGACATTGATTGTACCGATCAGCAAAACTGGGCGTGATAATGAGACTCCTGCTTGAGGACTGTTACTCTCTTCTTGCAGTTAAGTCCTGTGGGTTACATGCCTAACCTCTCTCTCAGGATACAATTTGTCTGTTGTCTTTTTAAACTGAAGCTTCATTTTCTTTGTGAAATTTTGTCCTTCTTCATCTGTAGTCATTCTGCTGGAGGTGTTCCTGACAGGAACTCTCCTTAGAGGAAAAGATAGCATTTAATATTAACTAAACTGTAAAGAAATGAAGCATGTAATATGGGATTTACATACCTACATTGAAAACCTAGATACTCCAAGCATCTATTTGGTCACTGCAAATTCCATGTGCCAGCAAGGGAGCATGGAGGTGTGTGTGTATGGTTTGTTTTTTTCTAATAACCATCTGTTTTATCAAAAATATATGGCCTTCCAATTTTTAAGACCCAGTCTCCCTTCCCGAGTGATTCCCTAACCTAAGCTAGAGCATTGTCCTTCCTTGGAAAACTGCAGTATACATATAGTGCATACAAGACCTAATAGCTTCAGTAGCATCAATTATTGAGGTACTTCATCATCCAGGTTTGGTATTTGTCCAGTTTGTTTGTCCTCCTCAAACTAGGTTCAAGCTATCCAAGGAGGAGGAAGGAATTAAACTCAAGTTTCTTGTATAAAGCCATAGCTTTAACCATTGACCTATAGAACAAATTTCATAGGTAATTTCCATTTCCTTTTCTATCATCTTTGGAAAGAAAGGTGTTGACTCTTATAGCTGCCTCACTATGTCTTTTTTTGTTAGTTTGTTTTCTAAATGAACAGCTTTTAAAATGTTTATTTTCAGTAGGAACTTTGGAGCTGTGAGTCCTGAATAAATGCATGTGTGTTATTATAATGATATGAATTACTTTTTGAGCCAAATTTAAAAACTAGTCCTTCTTCTAACCTTCTCCAGTCAGCTGGTGAGACTTGTCCTGTGTTAAAGGAAATGTGGGGGTCTAACACAAGCCAATTCAATCCATTATCTGGCCAGGTTGCTTTTGGTATAAAACCAGAGATTTGACACATTCCTTGAAAAACATATTGGATATCAGGTTAAGTATCATAGACCTGGTTGCAAAATGTTCTTAGTCTTGCCCATGGAACAAAATAGTGTGGTATCTACTCACCTTAAATATACACTCATGTAAATGGAGATTAAAAAGCACACCCAAAAGCTTTAGTGTTTTAATGTGCAATTGTGTGATCGCTACTGAGTTAAAATTGTTAATGAAGATTTTCCAGCGAATGTATATTCTTCAGTTTATCTGGAATACTGTGCAACCATGGTCATTGAATATGGTAGATCTTAATTTTCATTACGATTATACTTGTACTTTTGTAGCAGTACGAGCAACAGGATACCTTGTCTCAATAATTTGAGAAGGTTGGAATGGCTCACTAGTCCATGTATTCTCTTATAACTTCCCCATTTCACTCTGTGGTACTCTGAAATGAACTCAGCTCTTTTTCTACCTTTCCCTATCTTGCTGTAATGCATCTCTGTTCAGACAACAGGTGAGCCAGGCATTTTATAGGCAAGTAGCTAGCAAGGCCATCTAAATCCCTCTGAAAGCAATGGGAATTTTTTGCAAGGTCTTATGAGAAATCCTAAAAATGTAACTGCATATACTCATATACATGAACACATGATTTACTGTATTTGAATTATATGCATGCTTGCCCAATGATTTATGGGTTTCAGTGAACAGAATTTCTGAAAATATAAGCAGATTCCTTTCTTGCTCACTGATGTTGATTTTCTGGACTGCCATTTTGTACAGGAAAAGTGTTTCTGTAAATCAGTAAGTACATAGGAAAAAAAATCATGTTAGGTCAAAATAAAAGTTCTGTATAATCTTTTCACAGTATTTTTTACTGCTGATGTACCAGAGAATGTAAAATTATAAGTGGATTTCAAAGCTCATGTATTTAATTTTCTAGAACTGATAGCTTTAACAGTGTAGTTTATATCAGTCCAATTTTTACAAAGGCTGCTTACTGTAGTTACAGAAATAAATATCAGTGACACTCTATTAGTCCTCTCAGGGGGAACAATGTTGCAGTGATCATCCTATTTATTTTTCCTTCAATTAATGTCTGTCTGACCTCTAAAATTTCCCTTTATGAGAGAGGGAGCTGTTTAAGGTGAATAATATTTTTAGATGGTCTGTATCCTCTACTGCCTTTCAATTGTTACTTTTTTCTACAGTGTCAGAAAAACCCACTTTTTTGGCAAAAGACAGAGCAAGGCAAGGGATTAGCTCATTTCCTTTTCCTTCTCTTTGCAGTTACTTCAAGCTTTTAGATCATACTTTCTAGGATCACACTGTGGGACAGGTGGATCTTCACAGTCCTGATCCCCAGGTTATCTATAAGAAGAGAAGGCTCACTGATACAATTATCCTTGTTTTTACAGCCTTCATAGAATCAATTCCTGGAGGTGTTTCTTTTTTCATCTCTTCTGATGTACAGTCAGGACATGACCACAGGCTACATTTGGAGGCCAGGTCCATGTAGTAGATCTTAAGACATCCTAAGATATCCAAGCATATCAAAGATCGTGCAGGTCCTTCCTGAAACCTCAGAACTGTGTACATCAGTAGAGCTTTTAAAATCTTGGAAAATATGTAAACTTTTCTAGTAGTTTTTCACTGCTTATTTCTCCTTTGTATTGAGAATGGTCAATGTACTGAAGAACTGGAAGTCGTGCTGCTGGTGAGGAATTCTTACTAGAAACTGGTGGTAGTGGAAATCTCACAAAAAGCAAATTGTGAAGTGTTTTCTGGTATAATATTTCAGATCCTAGATAAGTTTAAAAATTTTAGGGCAAGCAATGCTTCTATAATAGTATATTCCTATGGAAGCATATTTACTTATGATTATCTTGATAAAAGAAGTAAATAAATATAGTAATCTGACAAATGAGGAGACTGTTGATGTGCTGTGTCATGACAGCTGTCAGAGTAGCTGTACTTGCTTCATGGTTATTCAGATCTTTAGAATTTTTTTATCAGAAATTAAAAGGTATTGGTGTTAGTACAAAGATCACAAACCCACAAATGCTGTTTGTATGCTGCTGAAGTTGAATATTTGAATATCTCTATTTAAATCCACTGAATTGCTTATGGCAGTGAAGTTACCCACAGGTACATATTAGTGGAAGCAGGCGAAAGTCTGAATTGCCAGAAGAAAAAAGCTGTTGATACAATATTTTGACTGAGTAGAGACCAAAGAGAAGTTCATCTGAGAGGCAGAGTCTGTCATTAACATGTCAGTGTGGGAAGAGCCTCATCCACAGTGATCCATGATACAGCTATTTTATAAGCTAAGTGAATGCTTTGTACTTGTGAATAAAGGAGACATGCTGTGGCTACTGCTTCTAGTAGTAATTTTAGTTTCGAGATGAGTGGTTGACACAAAACACACCTTCACTAATGAAGACTTAGATCACTGGGGACTCCTTTCCAAGGTCAGGACCTTGTGCACAGCGAGAAGGATGAATATTCTTTGTGAGCAGATGAATGGACATTGCAGATAACCCCTGTGGAAGCAGTTTAAACTTTTATGTGCTGGCTTGGTTTCACAGAAGTTACATATAAATATATAGGTCTGTATATGCTCACACATATGCATATATAAATATAGCTAATGCCCCTTTCCCTTTTTTTCCTTTTTCTCTTCTTTGTATAGATGTGGTGCTTTCAAGATCTGCAAAAGGCTTTGAAAATAGTAGTGGCAGTTATTGTCTCTACTATGATATATAATTTAGCCATTTTCCCCCTACAGATGCTGAGGGAGTTATGATGGGGTTTTGTCTAAGGAATCCAAATACTTCATAGTCTTTAGTAAACACTGCTTCAATGTTCTGTAATGAGTACTTTTAGGATCTTTTAAAAATTAATTACAAAAGCAGGTAAACTTGGACTATGTTAGTCTCTGTTCACTATGAACAGAGGAAAACAAGTACCTTCTGCTTCCTATATAATTAGAAGAGGTCACTTTTCTCTAAAGGGGTTTGCACCTTTTGTTTATTTTTTGTATTACTTGTCAAATGCATGCTTAGGTTTCAACCAGTTCAGCTAGTGTTTAGAATAATAACTGATGTGATTGTCCTTATACCTACAACAATTCTAGTGTTGTTTGTTCATAGAGAGGCAGCAAAACTTGAAGGCTTCCTTCTGATGCAGCAGAGCTGTGCCTTTGTGTCAGAACAAAAGTTTTCTTAAAGTCCTGCTATATTTAGATACTCAGATACTCAAGGGGTCTTTTTTTCCTATTGTTTACTTTTTTCTTTCTTTACTTCCAGCCTGCAAAGTTGCTCCTTTAGTATTTTTGGTGATTAACACAAATGCAAGTGGTATAAGTATCTCAAGGAGGTCTGTTCAGCCTTGGTTTTTTTTAAGACTTAAGCATCTTAAATGACTCAGATCTGTGGAGTTCTTATATAGCTTGGTATGAGACTGATAGTCATGTTAAGACTAAAGTGTTTAGAGATCTTGCCAATTAATTTTGATGAAGTGGAGGAGGGAGTCCTCTTTTTGGTCTGTAAACACTAGTTATATCCATTACCTTAGGACTGGCTGCATGCATGCCTCCCAATTTCATTTTCTGCCAGCCACTGCAACAAACCCGACATGTTGTAAACTTTTATCTGATGGTTAGATTTTCTTTTAATCTTTTTAAGCTACAGAAGTCCAGAGCATGAGACCCTTGTTAGGCTGTCAACATCTGCTGTACAGCCTGGAAAGGGCAAATCTGAGGCTGTGGAGGGGCTAACTCCACCTTTTTCTTGTTTATTTTCTCTCACATACTCTTATTGGGAGAATGGAGATAATCTGGCTTTTTTACAGACTTAAAGCAAATATTTTCCAAGCCGATTTGGGCTGAGTGTTGTATAGCACTGCACATTTCCTTGTAGGTTGCTTCATATGAATAGATCAGTGTCTGCAAGCCTTCTGCCAAGTGGCTGCTATTGCATGCTTCAATCTGATAGCAATTTCCAGTCAAAATAGCATTGCCTTCTGGATGCTCTTTTGTCTTGTCTGTGGTGTTCATTCTTACAGAACTGGTCCAACAGCTCTCAAGTACGCACCAACTTCATTTCTCACTTGCAACATTGACCAAAGTAGTATGTTCTGTTGAATATAGATGTCTGCTACCTGCTCATACTTAAAAAAAACCAAACAAAAACAGCCTGTAACTAATTACTGGTCATTTAATTCTGATCAGTCTAGGTTTCTTTTTTTCTATGTAAACTGCTCCTATTGCATGATAGAGTGCTTCTGTATTTTTAGTGGTCAAATAGGAGTCTTGGGGGTTAATGAAGTTTGTTCCTTTTGCTTACTTCAACACACATATACCTTTCTTCTGAAAATGTCCCCAAACACTGATTGGAAATCCAAATCCATCTCAATCTAATTATCCATGGCAAAGGCATGTTAGCTTTCTCAGCATTATGTTGATCTGTCCAGTGCAATTATAGATGAGTTTACAGATCTCACTGTTTATAGTATAGATGTTGCCTCTATCCTGCCTAAAACTTCTTTTTCTATATAGGTCAGCAGTCCTATAGCAATTGCATCTCTTTTGTGCCAGAACAACTTTCTTTGATAGTAAAATGCTCTTTTTTTTTCTTTTTTTTTTTTCCTGCTGCTTTAGCTCCTGATCAAAGACAAAACATAAGAAACCCCCAAACTTTGTTGTGTTATAGCAGTTCATATTATGTTACAGGTGCCAGAGGCAGGAATTTGTCCCAGACACTTCATTAATATAAGTGTACTCTCGTTTTCATTTTATACACTTTCATTATGTTTACTGCAGTAATCATTTCATTTATGCTTTGTTCCAACAAATGTCAGTTGCACACAGATTTTTACAGTCAATCTGTTCAAATAATTTCAAGTAAAGCAATAGTAACAAAGTGTATTTCTGTCTTAGTGGTTGGTCAGATAGCAAAGTAAAGCTATTTATCTCAGCTTTCACACTTGTACACAAACTCTGTGTCAAAAATAGGTGAATGGTACAGCTCTGTGGTTATTTTCCCCTTTGGATGGGGATGGAACAGCATATTTCAGTTCTTTGGCATGTTTTGTATAAATTCTTCCTAACTACTCTTATAAATGTAATTTATATGCTATTATTCCCTGCTTCTTCCAGAGTGCTTCTGTTTAGAATATGAATTAAGTTCCTACCGACTGTACTCTTAGCTAACTCTAGGTAGAAAATAACTGGGCACAAAATCCCATGAAGCATATGAATAAATATGAAAGAATAGAAGACTTTTCCTTCTCTGAGTTTGTTTCAGTAATGTTCAAGTGTTACAAATAGAACAAGTCAGCACACATTTTTAATCTGTGAATGCTAGTATATAGTGCTCTTTTAATCATTGCAGTCTTTTTTTAAAAAAAATGAAATAAAAAAATCTCAGAATGTTGGAAAATCCTCCCAGCATTGTTAGAAGCAGAGATGATGTGAGCTTTTTCTCAAAGACCCATGAACTGATAGGAAGAGACTGCAAAAATGTATTTGTAAATATAGAACTCTTCTCAGAAATGTTATGTGTCATTAATTGAAGAGCATAAATAGTAAAAAATGATTAGAACTTATTTTTAGATAAAATAAAGTGGATCTGCTCAATAAACTAAAATTGAGTTGAGAACTACATCAACACTATGAGCGCTTGCTGTCCAACTTAGAGATGAATTCATGAAGCATATCAGCCGGTGAGTTACAGAACAAAAATTACTTGAAAGAACAGAGCACAGGCATGCTGTATGAGACATATAATATTAAGAACTATTAGTTACAGCTGGAAAAATGGGGTAAATCTATTTCAGTACTGATTGCTCAGAAATATTACCATGTAATAGCTGTGTGTTACAGAAAGAGAGGAACCTGAAGCAAACATTGTGTGGACCATGGGGATAGTTTGTTCTCACATTCAGTCATATTTTTGGATCCTTCATAATGCAAAAACTTCAGTGTTGGTTTTTGTCCAGAGACAGTATTATTAATAAACAAGAAATATGTATGTTTTTTCCCTCTCTTTTCCTTATTGATACTAATCTACTTCCTTTCTAATTCTTTTGACCATTTTTTCCCAAGGTTTTTTAGGAGGAAGGGGGGAAGACCTCTTGTGATATCCGTAGTATCTTGGAATTTTCCAGCTGATACTTGTCTGTTTCACAAGGAAGATGTCTAGGGGATGGCCTACTTTTTCAACTTACTGAAGGACAAAACTTTTTGCTGAGATCAATAAAAATATGTATCAATATAATTTTACTGTATCAATAAAAATATGACCCTAAGGGTCATATTTACCACTGTTAAATGTTGCAAGGGTAGACCATCTTATTAGACAAAAGTTGCTCCACTTCCCTCTAGTTAAATTGTCAGAAGGTTGAATCTCTGCAAGTTTAGAATGACCTTCAAAAAACGTGTCCATATATCAAGTGCTTGACAATCAATTGGCTACTGCAATGAGTATGTAGGTTACCTTGAATGTAGCAGAAAATGCTACCTTGAAGTTTTCTGCTCTATTCCCTGAAGGATAAAATAGTAAAATAGCTGAAAAGACTCAAAATACAGCAAAGGGAAATGGCTTACTTGGTATGTAGAGATGACCAAACCAATTACTACAGTCTGAAAGCCAGATGCAGCAAAGCTTAAAGGTTATTCTAATTAGTTATTAACCAACAATATGAATGCTTGCATAGCTGCAGTACCCAGCGATGTTAAGGCATATTTTGACGTTGAGACATATTTTGGTGTCTCAAAATTATGCAGCATATTTGTACCTGTCCCAGAATATACTTACAGGGAAAATGAAATCCCAACAAAAATTATACTCTTAAACTTTTAATAAAACATTTGACTAAATCTATGCACAAATTTGAAGTGATCCTCTGTGTAATCCTGTATTTTTCCACTCATTAGCAGCATTGTATGCATTCCAGCCTGTTATGGGTCTGATTCTTTCCCAAAGGTCTCAGGTGTAGATGTCAAATTCTGAAAAAGGCATCTATACTCCCTGGATGTTCAAGGGAGAAGAAACCCCTAGAGTGTAAATGGTTTAAAGAATCTGATTTTCTCCAGGGTAGCCTAAGGTGAGTAGTTGTCATATGGGCAGCTACTCTGTAAACAGCTAATGTTGAATAAAATAAATCCTATGTGAGAAATTTACCTTTAGAGAGACTTCTCTCTCCCTACTCCTGCTTTAAATCTACCAGTCACTGTGTCATGACAGTGTTTCAGTATCTTCTGTCTTTTGTGACTTGCATCAGGCTTGATATCTTTGTCCTTTTCCACTTGCTCTCTCTGATATCTCAGAGATAGTCAGTTGGCTGTTCTCTGGGAGCAAAAGTGGCTTTTTCTGTATACTCTCTTCTCTTAGTTAGAAAATATGTGCTGACCTAAATTGTTGTTTCTGTGGGCATCTGTCCCACTGTCAGCCATAGAAGAAGAGCAGCAGGGTAGTTGATAAAGTTGGACAACATCGTAGGTCTGGTATAGTAAATAATCTTTGCAGCACATACTTTGCATGGTGTTTTTTGAATTCTCTTTACCAACAAACTATGTGCTGTTTTAATGTTTGCCTGTCTTGTGTAAGAAAGCATATTGTCAAAACAGAGACCAAGTGCAACACTTTGGTGGTGTATTTTCAAGGGATATTACCTCAGAGTAGAGTCTGATGCACGGAACGTCTTCCAAATGACTGGATGCACATGGATGCTTGGTGATCTCTGATGCCTTGATGAGATATAAATTTGCCTGGGGTAATATTCTGTTCCACTTGTGTCAGTGGTTTATCTGGAGAATTTTAAACCTTTCTCAGTGTGGTTACACACCAATCGTGGCTTTTTGCTGTCATCTGTGATTAACTGCCACTTTGACTGCAAATGTGCGCTAAACTGCAATCACAAATATCTGCCTTCATTGCTGAGAGCTACAAGGAGGGTGTTTCTCAAGGAGCTTTCCAGAGGGCAGTTAATAGCTTATCAGGCACCAGTGACACACCAAATGTACTGTCCCAGCATAATATTCTTTGCTGAGGAGAATTTCTAGATTGTCTTTTAAAAGCATATCTTTCCCTTGGAGGTTTTTAAGTGTACAAGCTTTTTCACTCTGAATCTAAATCAGCCAGCTACTTATGTTTGTCAGAGATTGTCAAGACTTTCTGAGTTCTGTCTAGGAATAGCCCTGCGCTGCAAAGGAATATTAATCAGGACCTGTCCTATTATTTCATTTACCTTTATAATTAACAGTCCTATGGATTATGTATTTTGTCACCGTTACATGAAAATGATGAAATTATTTACTCTGTACAACAATGTCATAAATCACATCTTGCTTTCATAAGTAGTCTTTGGAGGGAAGAAGATGTACACTTGAGATTGTTAGTTCTAGAAGTGGATGACTTTTTTTTTAATTGGCTAGCTATGATTTGGGTGCCTTCAGCTCTTCAAGGTGATCAGTGGGCAGATATGAAGACACAGTAGAGCCTGCCATTCAGCATAGTTCCATACTAGCTCTTCTATAAGAAACTTCCCCTCTCTTTCACTAACAAGTCTTTGATATAGCAACATCTATGCCAGCAAGCACTATTGCTGTCTTACTCCACCAACATTTTTCTGTTGCTTTTATCAAATATCTAGCTGTGAATTGCATGTCTTTATGTAGAATTATAATACCATCATTATTTCACTTCTCGTTTTGAACTCATTATAAGTTGTAATGGGGTTGACTTATGTATATAGGACTTTTTGCAAATTAACAAAATAGGTTGTCTCTCATTAGCTTCCTAATATATATAGTTGAATGAAGATGTCAGTAAATTCTGTAGTGACTTTTAAGCCACAAGCAAATACTCTGGCTTTAGCTATTCTTTTCTTACTTGTTTCTCTTTTTTTAAGATTCTAAGCATTATGACTTGGTTCTAGTCTTAAATTTGCCTTTGTGCAGTATCCCCACACACATTTGAGATGTTCAAATTGGCGTTCACTGTGTAGGCATTGACACCAATGAAAACATTTGCATGTGAAAATCAGTGCTTGGGTAGAGCAAAACCTTCTGCTTCAGCATCAACTGGCACACTATAGCAGAGTAACCAATCCGTATGTATTTGTACTTCATTATATATTCCTCATTTTCCTTTTCGGTTGTAGCAGGATGGACTTTTATCTGAACGTATCATGAAGATGTTTGCTTAATTGGTAACACATTGGTAATTTAGGCTTTGGAATTACTTGGACACTCAATTGCTATGCATTGGAGTGCACAAGCAAAATTCTGTGGATAAGATCAGAGTGCTTATCAATTTTTCATTTTAAATAGATTTCCATGGCTATATGTTGCCATAATCATATGTAATATTACCGATGATTACATATTTTAGAAGTACTAGACATTGTATTAAAATGAGTAGTGCAAACTTACTCTCATTTAGTCTGATGTGATCCTTGCATGCTTGGATTGAGTGAGATTATGCTGAAGACTGAGATGTTGGATTAGGTTCCTTATGGACATGTCTTTTATCTTCTGTTTTCCTAGAAAAGAGTTAAGGAGCCAACAGACATTACATGTGAAAATTTTTTTAAGATATTTTTACATTGCTTAAATAAATAAAATAAAATCTCAGTAGGAGTTTGAGTTTTCTTAGTGTCTTGAAGTGGGACTAATTTATATTACCAAGCTTTTCAGCTAATTGTGTTGTGATACACCTTTAATATAATAGTAGTGATTTGGTTGCACAGTAAATGTTAAATGCAAATCACCTACTGCTAATGTTTTGAAATTCTGTTCCATCAGAAGCTTTACTGAATTACAGCTATCAACCAGTTCATGATTGCTAATGAAGGTTAAATTAAGGTTTGGGGAAGCACATACCAAAACAGTTCTGCCCATGCTATTACCTCTGTATTTTACATCACGTAATGGCTTAGAAAGTATTCTGTGAAAGTGGAGGAAGAAGTTAGCTTGGAGCTACATCAGTTCCCTACTAGAACCTAACACAGTTTCACACCACTCTTCTGTCCTCCATTTTTCTGTCTATGAGATACCAGTAAACCACTCCTGTAAGTTCTGTACATTACAAATTCTATGTAAATGGCTGAGTAATCAAACTCTGAAAAGGTGTTGCAAATAAGGAAAGGCTTAATGGCAAATACGGGACTTACATAAGAGAGAATACTTACAGGAGCTTTTATGCTCTGCCGTTAGTCTGTCTTTAGTCTGTTTTCACTTTAACTAATGTTTGGAAGTTGCTCATGGGTCACTGAGCTGCTTTTATTTCCTGATTGCTACATATATTGTATTTGTTGCATTGGTTGGGCATTCTCAATCAAATAGCCATGCTTACATTTATAGATTACAAGGAGAGAAGGATCTTTAGATCATCCATCTGAACTTGGGTATCACAGTGGCCATAGAAGCAATGTTTCTTCTAGCACTTAATTTAAGGAATTAATGTAGAACCTACTAGTTCCAGCTTACATGATCCCCAAGAGGATTCTGAAAACAGGCTTCTTCCCTTCATTGTTAGGTTCTCAAACCAACTCACCTGGAATACTTGTGGTATATAAAACCACATTTTAACCCCTAGTGTTGTGGTTTAAGGTT
>VYZX01029455.1:2176-15063 GCA_013401335.1 Brachypteracias leptosomus | reverse complement strand
AATGTCTGGTACCTTTATTCTATTTATTTTTTTAATTTAACAAGGAACTTTTTATTTGTTATGTATTTCCCTGAGCAAGCCCTGAGTAATGCTTGTGATACTAGAACTTGTTGCGAATGTTTCCTTGTCCTCCCTTGTGTCATAGTCCTTATTATCATCATTCACTCTTCTTCAATTCCTCTCACCTGTTACACTGTGCTTTTTGAAAACAGGGACTGTCATGTAATGTGTTTTTTTGATGTCTCATCAAATTGGGCACTTAGATAGGAAAGGAATATTAATATTAAATAACAATAAGAGAAGTTTGAAGTTTGGCAGTTCAGACACTTTTGAATTATTCCCAAGAGGAGAGAAGAAAAGCCACAAACAGATTTTTTTTTACTATGTTGTTCAGAGAAATTGAGGGAATTAGGATTACTTTTTAATCTTCTCATAAATCCAAAATGGCTGAAGGAATTTTGCTCAAACTTTTTAAAAAATCACTTTGGGAACAAGTCAAACTATGCTTTTTATTAGTAACCAAGTAATTTACTGTAAAGAAGTTGACAACTGACTTGAGAAGTGGAATTAAATTTAAAAATGTGTTTGAGTGTGCTATCCTTCTCCACAATGGCAAGAAATTTGTTCATAGTATATGTCCAATCTTTCACTTAAAAAGGCAACTAGTGTCGAACCTGCTATTTTCTTGACGAATGAAAACAGTTTTCTGCTGTTGAACTGATAATAGGCTTTTATTATACTAACATGAAGATATCTTCACCAAATCTATCAAGAATCCAGTATGTAAGTAGAGTATACAAGCTATCTACTGGCAGTTTTCCAGGAAACTGATTTATCTTTTCAGCAACAAATAGCTACTGCTACTGCTTAATCGGGCAATATTTGTGAAATGTCACTTTAATGGGGACACATTCAGTCTGTGTCAAGTGACTTAAGTGATGTTTTAAGTCTGAAATTCCATGCTGAGATTCCCAATGATCACTAAAAATCTGTGACATTTCAGCTCTAGTATTTCAAGATGAAAACTAATACCTAAGTGTATCATGGACTTAATGTGCATTGGTGCATCAGTACCCATTTGGCCTGCTTACACAGTATCTAGCTTGTTATGTTCCATAACTGTAAAACAATAATGAAATCATGGAGGTTAGTTAAAACTCACCTTCTGAGTCTACATTAAAACTGAAGCGTTCCCAGTCAGACATGACTTTTAAGCAGAGACTTTTATAGTTGCTTCTTGTACAAAATGAAGGAAATATAAACTACCTCATACTAATTTACTTGAGACAAGTGAAACAGGAAATAAACTTGAAGGTGTGTGATGATGAGGACTTGTAAGGCAGTACTTTCTCACACAGACAGAGAAGATAATTCACACCAGGCCAGCTCAAAACAAAATTCATCAGTACCACTTTCAGTCTTTCTGCAACAGAAGACTTTATATCCCATGACATATTACCGTTCTAGTTGATACTGAAGGGTCAGAGTTAAGGCTGTTGTAAGGATCTTTCATGAATTTTTCTAACACTTTTATTCCACAAAGAACCAAGACCTCTATCATAACCACCTCCTTCAAGGACAGAAAATGTATTTCATACTCATAAACTTAATCGAGCCATGGAAAAAATTCAGGAAGTTGTTTGTGCAGGAAATTAGAACTAAACACACAAAACTGTGGTGCTTAGATATTGTTGGTTTGGGGTTTTTTTTAAGTAGATGTATGTTATTTTATTGAAAGTAGACACAAAATATCTTACAGTTTTGCTATTTTTAAAAATTTCTCAAGACAGCAGTATTCTACAAATATGCTGCCAAACCCACTAAGTGTTATTAAATAATTCTATAAAATTTGTGACTTAGATTATCCCAGTAGAATATTTTACACTTTGTGTTTTCCTTCCTTCTAATACTCTAAGGTGTATTTGTTAAGATGAAGGAAGCCTAATTTTCCAAGTGTTTAAGCTAAAGCCACAACTGTATTTTCCATAGTGACAATAGAACTAGTAACGCAAACAAAAATATTGTCAAACATCAGATCATGAGGCAGAATCCTAATTCTGTGAGCTTACACACTAACATCATGGAAATATAATGCTACAGAAACTGTGAACATATTGAAATAAAAACAAATTGTAACTTCATCTGATTATTTTAGGACTTCTTGAGAAGACCCTGCTAAAGTAAAAAGACTTCCCGTGACATTAAAACTGATATTCCTTTTAAAGCCCTTTCCTAACATTAGCATGTGTAGAAAACATCTTGACCATAGGTAACAATCAAGTCCATACTATTCGATCTGAATGCTTTGCGTAGGAAGATGTGTATTTTACGTAGGAAGCTAAGTATAAACAAATATGATTATAATTTTTAATGAAAATTTCCTGTGTGATAGGAGTTGGTTTAATAGCCTAGAGCTATGAAATGTGGTCCTTTCACACTGTTTTCAAGAATACAGCTTGTGTACTGCTGCATTTGCTTGATGTCTGTTGATTTTTAATTCCTTAGAAGAGGAGAATGGAATAGTATGGGGTTTTTTTATATTTAACCACCAACTGTTCAGCCTCATTTTGATTCCTGAGAAAATGGTGGATCAAGTTCTATTTGAAGACTTTTCTAGGCCCATGAAGGAGAAGGTGGTGACTGAGGATAGTCCACACAGATTTACCAAACATAAATCAGTTGGAACTTCCCTGATTGCTTTCTAAAATGAAATTACTAGATCTGTGGATGACATAAGAGTGGTGAGCATCATCTATCTTCTCTTTACCAAAGCTTTCACCACAGTGTCCCAAAGTATCCTTGCATCCAAATTAGGACATTCTGCTCTGGATGGATGAACTATGAGGTATATGAAAACCAGTCAGTAGTACTGGGCTCCCAGTACACAGGTGGAGTTCCTCAGGGGTCTGCCCTGGGATCTATCCTGTTTAATGTCTTTATCGATGACCTGGAGATAGAACGACAGACTGCACTCTCACCAAGCCTGCAGACAGGAGTAAGCTAGGATAGGAGTTGATCTGCTCAAGGGCAAGGAGCCTTTCAATAGACTGGTGGTAACTTTGTGAGTTCAACAAGGGCACATCTGGGATAGTAGAACTGCCTGCAGCACTATATGCTGGGAGTGAGGGCTTAAGTGAAGGAGGTTTTGTGTGGATATATGGAATTTCTCTTGTCATGAAGATGATTGGGCAGTGGAGCAGGCTGTTGGAGAAGTTGTGGAATCTCTGCTCTTGAAACTTTTCAAGACCCAAAGAAACAAAGTATTGACCATCTCAGTCTATGTTTAGTGATGACCATGCTTTGAGCAGTGAGGTAGAATGGGTGATCTCCCAAGGTCTCTTCTAGCATGTATTGCTCAATGTTTCTAATACTGGAAATTATAGATTTATCATCTTTGGTCCTGATGTTTTGAGTTTGTCTTTTTTTACATCCATGTTTTTCTTCTAATAAGCTGAGATGGAAATGGTGACTTTTCTAGCAGTTAATATCTGGGAAGGACAAGTTTGTGTCTTGAATGATTGTGAGAGTACAAAATCTAATTATTATGAACTGGTTGTGAAAATCTGTTCTGGAAAGTAAAATAAGATTCTAAACCCCTGCTTAAGACTTTTCTGATATCCCAATGATGGCTGAAAAAACTTTTGATTGCTATTTGTTGCAACATTTTAATTCCATGCATTATGCTTCAGCAAGTGGTCTGAAAGAGTGAGGAAATAATCCCTTTAGAAGAAAACTTTGTTTTGGTTTGGTTTGATTTGCTGAAGTAGATCCTACTTTTGCCTTTACTGTTGACACCTTGTGTCATATCTGTATGCTCAGAACTAGCCTGATCAAAAGTTTGAGATGTGAATTCATACTCTTTGACTTCTAGGTCACTCTGACAGGAACCACTGGGGTTTCCTTTTTAGCCTTTCCTCACCACAGAGAAGCAATTACCTTACTGGGATTATCTGTGCATTAACATCTAACAAATTCCTTTCTATCACATGGAACTAGGATATTGATCTCTCTTTTCTTCTCCTGTCTTTTTGTGGCAAATTCTTATTTGTGGCCTTGGCGCATTTAAGTAAGAAGAAAAAACCCCACCTACTTCCCCCAACTGACTGCAACAGGGAAATTTAGGCACTTGCTAATGAGGATTGGTACGCTGGGCACTTTAAAATTAGATTCAAGTTAAGTGTTTAACCTGGGTGAACTTGATCCCACCCTCAGTCATTAATGGCTTATAATAATATTCATTTTACAGAAAAGCTCACTTAGAATGTATGTTAGCAAATTCTGTTTGAAATTTTTAAAGCAGCACAAGTTACTTGGATGGCTGTTCTCTTTCATTTAAATAAACTCATAGGCAGCTATCAAAAATATTCTTTAGGACAGAGGGCATCATTTTTCTATTTCTACAGTGCCTTGACAGTGCAGTCCTAATCTGAGACCAGGCCCTCTGTATGGTGTCTGTAATATGTATAGTACTATGACTCACAGTAAAAATAAGATGATAGATCTGTTCATTAGTGGAGAAAATATTTCCTTCTGTCAGCTAGCCAGGCAGAAATGGAGAAAACATGTTGTTTAAAAACAGAGAGAAGTGCCGATTTTAAGTCATTAATTTGATTTTATATTCAGATCACTTAACATTATATTTTCTGTAGTCTGCAATTTGAGAAGCTGAACTGGTTAATTTTGTGTAAATTTGTCTTCTGTACACATATCTTTAAGTAAAATATGATGCGCAAAACTGACTTCAAGAACAAAGAGATTAAATTACATGACACTCAGAAGTTAGGAAATTGCAGACAGCTGTCAATACAAGTATTCCTCCAAATCTCTAAAAGTATTCTGTATCATTAAACCATTAGTGTTAACAATCACATTTTAAAAAATTCCTTTATTACTTCACAGGTTGGACAATGGCTATTGAAATGAGCTACTTTTACTTTCCACAGTTCTGTAATACTTTTTCCCTTGTACACTTTCTTCACTAGTCTCTCGTCCAAGGCAATGGAAGTCAGCTGGAGTCTTTCCACTGATTTCCAGGGCATCCGATCACTTCCCAAGTGAGATGGTAGTCCAGGAGACAGGAGAAGAGATATGCACCAGCTGTAGGTCAAGGGAAAAGAGAGGTGAATTACCCTGTTATTTCTTGGGATTTTCTGCATAAATGGATCTCAGCATAACATATGTACTCTGGAGCTAGTGTGTCATTATCATGAATCCATTTGGTGTTCATTGTAATGGCTGTGATCATCAATCCGATTAGTACTCAAATAGATGTCAATGATGTTCCATTACAATTTATTGTTAGTTAATGAACACCTATATTAGGCGCATACTACACTCATTTTAAAAACTGCTTAAAAGGGTTAGCCATGAAATTTAGTGGCAGCCAAGTTCTGTGTTTCAAATCAATCCTGCAAGGTTTCTCTCTGAGAGTGAAATCTTAGTGCCTGTAAGGTCCTGCAAGGGGATGGAGACAGAGATCTTGCAGTTCTGCTTTTGGGCTGGGAATCATGCAAAGCCCACTCAAACTGTGCTCTTCAGCTCCTGGGCTCTTCTGCCTCCACCCTCTGCCTGTCTGCTCTGCCGAAGGCTACCAATCTATGGGCCTGTGCAGTGTTTTTGCATGTAGTGAGAGGCAGGCAAGGGAGCTGTTTCCCAGGAGCAGGGATCAGAAGGACCTTGATTTTGTGCCAGCGGTTTTCCCAGGTATGACCAAGAAACCAGATGCTGTGCTCACCCAGCATCCAGTCCAGCTCCTGCTGCCATGTCCTTGCTATCGTAGGAGTCAGGCTGTCACTGACAGAGTCAGGAGATACTGCTTCCAGAACAGAAAGCTGCTCAGTTGTTCCTAATCAGGAGGTACCTGAGTCACAATAAATTTTTCCTCATAGAATGCAAAGATCTCACCAGTCAGCTGGTCAGCACTAGCTTGACTTCACATGGTGCCCTAGCTGCTGTCACTCTGATAGAGACTAAAAAACAATAATAAAGGACACATTTTGTGATCATTTTTTTTAATAAACCCTCAATTTAGATTCTTTTTTTTTGGTAATTTTGTTTTTTTCTCTGACCTGGGCAGCTACCTTCAGGATCACTGGACTTTTGCAAAGCCTGTTTCAGGCAATAATTTTGAATGGAATCACAGGCAAACAAGTTGATGCAGGGATGGCTCATATATTTAATTTGTCTCAAAATAAATGGGGAAGTAATATGTGGTGTTTGCATATCATTGCTGGTACACAAATCATTGTGTGTATGTCTGCTGACATTGTGCATGAATCACCTTGTATGAAATTATTAATGTTCAGAAATCATGACAGAGAAAGCATCTGTGGTTTTGATAGGAAAGCAGAGGCGTGCACCCTCAGTTATGGCTACAGGTTGAGGCTGTTTCGTGGTGTTTGGTCAGGCTGACTCTATGTCCAGGGCACTCTGTGCATGTCGCCCGGTTGCAGCTTTGCTCTGCCTTCACCAGATCATGTGCTGGGTCTTTCTGGCTATCATCCTGGGACTGCAGGGGCTTTCTTATCTCAAGAGGAGTTCCCCACTCTATTCCTTTGGTATACCTTTCTATTCTGGTCAGTTATATATGGCACTTTTCATTCATTTCCAGCTGTTGTTAGCTATTCATTGTGGTTTAACATCATGCTTTAATCCTTGCATACAAGTCTTCATTTGCCCTTCATCTGCCTTACATGTCTCCATCAAAACAATTAAACATGGTCAAAATGTACTTTTTCTAAATCTTTTTCCATGTCCCTTTGTTACCAACACAATCTCCTTTCAGATCAGTGTATTTTGTACCTTGAGACAAACCCACAACTGTTAGTCCACATCCTGCCCCCATCCTTTTCATTGTTTCCTCCTTAATTCTCAATTCTAAGGTTTAATATTTTGTTAATGTTTTGTCTGACTTCTTTTACAGAAGCTTTTGGAGCAGTCCCTTTTGTGGTTCTCCATAGTATTTTTTCCCAGATCTTGTTCAAAATACAGCTTCTCAGCTCTTCTTGGGTTATCACCCCACCCATGTCATTTATCCCTTTTTCCACCCTTCAATAAAGTGTAAACTGCTCCTCATTGCCTTACTGCCTGAGTCAGTATCTTACATTTCTCATCCTCTTTGCTTTGCCACCATCCTTCCCCCTTGCTTGTATTTCAACCATTGCTGTGCTTTGTGCCTTCTTACATCATGAAGCAATGTCTCAGACTCTGCTTCCAAATTCTGATATCTTTTGGAATACTTAACAAAAGGCTTTAGGACCGATACTGACAGATGAGAAATTTGAATTTTGCTGTGAATTAGTAGGGAAGGGTGCAATATTGTCCTCTTTTTATATCACCTCAGAAGAAAACCTCTTTGTTGAAAAGAACATGTCTCCACCACATATCTGGACAGCACCTAGCACATTGTTGGTGCCAATGCAATACAATAACAACAATAATAATAACCTCCACCCAGAAAACCTCATTTAAGGACCTCAGGTATCCCTTGAGATAGGTATTGATCTATGTAAAGGATTGCTGTGTCATGCACTTACATGAAAGGCCAGATTTAAATTCTCAAAAAAAGCCACAGAAGAACTCACATCACATCTCCACAAACAAGCTTGATTAAATGAGAATTTACTTCAAGGTCTGAAGTGTATGTATTTAAACACCAGAGGATCTTTTAATCAAAATTTGGACCCTTTTGTGTGGTGGAATCTGTGATTTTTGTTAGGTGATTTTGGCACGGATTACTCACTGATGCATGGTGATTTAATGTCATGTGACCATAACCCTTGCATGCAAATGATTAATTACAAAGCGTATTTGATTTTTTTAAAAGACTTATCACATTTCCTCCACTTTAGATTGAAGTCTAAAAACCACACACCTTCCACTTTTTATTTTTGTTTGAATTATGTCAGAAGATGTAATAATTCACAAGCTATTTAGCTTTTGGATTAAAACAGGTAATTGTTGTTTTTGAAATATTATGGTTTTGAGTCTCTAGCAACTTTAAACATTTCACTGTGTGCTTGGAGGCATGAGGAGACAGTGGCACAGCTCATTTCCTCTGTTGAGCTCTCTTTGCTGCCTTGTACAACACTTATTTCAAAGCACGCCACAGCTTAGAACTGTCGTGATCCCCATTAATATAAAATCATTGACCTCTGCTCCTGCTGGTGTGACTAAATTACATTCTGCTGCTCAGCAGCAGCCGCATATGGGGCCAGCTCTTTTAGTCATGGCCAGGTGCCTTGATGTCAGCGCTGCCCCTCCTACACTCTGGGTTTTCCTTTAATGAGGATTATGCACCTTCAAAGATTGAGGAAACCCACTCCCAGGATGGCAGTATTTCTAATGACATCTGATCTTAACGCGCACAGTAACTCAGTGTTGTATGAAGCTGTGGAGAGGCACTCTATTTTTCCCCCCAGTAAGGAATTGTGAGGGGTCATGCTTTGGTAACTATGTTTTCCCTCAACCAACAAACTCAGGATGCTGTGAAAAGAAATATCACATTTTTATGAAGCCCTGTAGTGTTATGTTAACACAGTATCCCATGTCATGTCAAAACCCAGGTGGGATTCCTTCCCCCTTCTTTTGCCCTCTTGTTCATGCTGCACAAAAATAAAGAGCACTTAGCACAGTTTTATAGTCTGCACATTATCGTGTTCTTACCAAAAAAAAGTAAAATTTTACAGGATTGATTGGGATTGATACAGCTTCTGAGCGTGGTCAGCTTTTCTCACTGTGTGGTCTTTCTTGCTCTTTTTTCCCTAACCCTTTTCACATCCCCCACCCCCTCTCAACACTGTGCTTTGTGAGCCATGGTGCATTTTTGCCTGTAAGCTCTGTTCATAACAAATGGGCCTAAGCAGCAAGTTTTTATACCAAATCTTCCTAAATGTGGTGTTGTTCAACAGGGAGACATTTTACATCCTGGTCTTGTGATGAGTTACTCGTTCTTAGACTTTGGCACCTGTCAGAGACATCAGATACTGATGATAATGTCTGGAATAACACTTGAACTGCCACAGAAATTGCAAATGCACTCATTTTGGGTCCAGTCCCACCATGTAGTATTCATCATATGAAGTTTGTGATGATGTCAAAGTGAATTAGCAATGATTGTCTCTTTGTTGGGAGTCAAATTCTTATAGATCTTATCATGTAAGAACAAGTAACAAAAAAATATTACACAAAAAGTTTTTATACAAGAAAACCATAAAATGTTTTCTACAAGGTGTACAAATACATCTTTCTTTTTATGAAGTATCTCTGTGTTAAGGACTATAACATCATTGTTAACTGTTACTATTTTTTCAAACTTTAGGGTACTGCATCACTTTATTTTATTTTAATTTTGCAATTAATTTAAATCTAACGCTATCCGTTATTTTTTAAGGACTTACGGAGTTTTACATTCTCCATACAAAATGATCATACAAAACCACTGTTAAGTGTTGCTGTTGACTGCAATAAACACGTGGTGTATGTTCTTTTTCATATTCTCTTATGCTTCCAGTGAAAGTTAATGTTGACCAAAAGTGATCTGGAATGGAAAGCTGAAGATTTAGAAATTTCTTGTTGTTATGTACTAGTGACTGAATTGCAGATAAATCTTTGTAATTCAAAGGAACAATTCCCCCTTTTTCTTTGGTGTGCACGTGTGAGAGGGGGAGGAGGAGGTTTTTAATTGTGTTTTATTCTTTTTGAAAGGTAACATCTGGATTAACAACTTGCTTCTGAAAACTGATACCCAAACAGAGTGCTTTCTTTACTGAGAGATGTCCTAACCTCAGTCACACGACTGCTAATTTGGCTTTTCTCTTAATCTCCACAGAACTTGCTGAACAGAAGCGAAACTATGTGCATGCTAATAGCTCACTTTCTACGTACTCCCCTCTCTCCCTCAGAGTGTCTGGTGTGCAAAGCTGAGCTGGAACAAAGATACACTAATTATTCTCCATTAATTTGTCTGCTTGAATGGTCCTAAATACCAGAGTGATTAATTAGCACAAGGCAGCCAGGGCAGGATGTCACACCCTTCTCTGCATTTAAGTGTCGGCAAGGTTGTGCTCAAGTGTTGACAACAGCATATCTTTAATTTTCTCCAAGAAGAAAAGTTTAGTCAGTACAATTAATTTCAGCTTGGCTAGCTTGCAGGAATAGATGTAACATGTGGAATAATATTACTGCTGCTTAGGCATTTTTTTTACATCCTTAGGGTACAGTAAAACTATTTGGCACCTCGGTTATTAAATATTGGGTTTTTATAATAGTTTCAATTTGCTTTAATTACTTTTGCGCATTTTGCAGTTAAAAAGTGGATCATAAAACAGTTAGAAATTATTATCTCTAATGACTGGAGATGGAGTATACATGAATAGCTTGATATGATAGATGAATTAAAGAGAGACAAATAATATCACTTCAGTTTCTGAATCATCTTCGTTCAGTATTTTTTCATGGTGACTTTCTCCGAAAGGTATGTCCACATTATTTAAAAAATTACAGACTACCTAGTTTGTAGCACTTCAAGTAAATTAAGAAAAATAACTTAAAACTAAAATAAACCTGGTCCAATAATATTTCATCTGAGATCAGCACTTGTGTTGCCCTTCTGTTTCATATAGAGCTGTTAAAAGAGTAGTTAACAATACAGTTTTCTAAAATTAGCTCCATAATAATTCTAAAATTTATTTGTGGACTATATAAGAGAATTGTTTGTGTTTAGCAAGCATGGTACATAAATATAAATCACCAATTGTAGTAGCACTGGTAATTGTAAAACTTACTGCATTCATAAGTCCTTGTATTTTGTTTTGGTTTTTTTAACCACTTCTTGGCGAATATTTTTTTCCTTGAGGGGAGAGGGTATAGAAGAACCTAGACATTAGACAGTGCCTGTAACCTTTTAGCAGCCACCCTCAGATAAACCCCTAAAGAGGCCATACCAGAAACTACAGAGAGAGCTTCATCTCCCCCCTCATTGTTAGTTGCTATTGTTCTCCTTGTCAATTAGTTCCCCATAATAAATGTTTGACCATGTTGTAGCCTATACAAGCAGCTTCGATGTATGTTACTTTCCACCAAAACTGACTCTTTCTCTTGATCATTCATTGCTGTATTTCAGCCATCAGTGTCGATTTTACTTTATAAGTGAATTCTTTATTCAGCTATGTGAATGCACAGAAGTTCTTGCATTACAATGAGAGTTTGGGTAAGGGTTTAACTAGAAAAGGAACATTTGTTAGATGTTTAAATTGATAGAGCTTATGCATACCAAGTTTTGCAGGAAGATATAAGTGCCCTGAAGCACAGTGAAACAACCAATTATGATTAAGTCAGGTATTGCAACCATTATGGCACCTACTTGCAAGAAAACCACAGACAATTCTGACAAAAGTCACCAGTTGCTGGCTCCCTCTAAGGTCAATAAAAAGAAGTAGATATTGTGAATGTGAGCTGAAGGTCTTGGCTGTGAAATACAGATGATTGAACTTTATTTAAATTTTATTTTTAAAATAAAGTAAAGAACAGTTCATTAAGAAAAATCATCCTTTTGCTTCTTCTGCGTGTCTTGAATGAGTTGCTGAAGTGGGAATTTTTTGCATCACAAGTCTGTGATTGCTCAGTTTCTTCTCTGATCAGCGAATGATGCTGGGACACTCTTATACTCAACTCATGGTGTTCTTTTAGTTCCCCTGTCCTAAAAAAAAAAAATCCCTACGTTTTAGGTTTGTTAAGATTTAGGGTCAGGGCCATTCACTAGACCTAAAACAGATGCTTTCTGTTAATCTCCCTTCCTTCCCAAACGCAAAGACAAAGGGAATAAGGAAGAGAGACTTATGGATTATAAAACTAAAACNTCTCATTTCAAAACCATTATTTCCCTATTTCTTCTCTTGTGTCTGTCTGCACAAGTCAGCACGCTATATGAGTACTATCTGTGGCTTCCTATAAGACAGTTCTGTAATGAGAACAATTCAAATCGAAATTTCTAAGCAGGACACTGGGAAAAAAAGAAAACCAGCATAATTTCAAACTCTTAGGTAGTTGGTTTGACCAGAGAAATGGGTTCCAACTATTCAAATACACTCCCCACTCTTATGACTATTAACTTTTGATGTCTGTCCCAACAGCCTTGTCGTGGGCAGTGTTCTTCACACTCTCCTACTTAATTGAAAAACAGCATTCATCACGCTGTTGTGAAAATGAATGAGCTGCTTTGTGGGAGAATCAATTCAGTATACTATTAAAGGGCCCTGATTATTGGTAGTGATCTAGCTTGGATTACTTGAACGTTGCTAGCTCTACAGCTAGTCTCATTGCTCTCAATGGAACTAAACTAATAAATCAGAAGTTATTAAGTCTTTTAATGCTGTTAGAAATTTTCAAGTGACTACAGAATAAGAGGTGAGTTCAGCAACATATACCCTGCCTCACTGTTGTCTGATGGCTCTAAAATATTATATGTGGCAGTAGAAAGCAGTTTTCAGATATAATTTTCTTACCATGAGCCATAACCTGCTAATTTCTGCTCTCAGGTGATCTATTCACGATTTTCTTCTTGCCTTTATTTCCAAAGGGCTCTAAGTCCAAGATATTTTTCCAACATAATAAAAGTAAGAAATGTATCAAAGGACCTTCTTTGCAATGTTGATATTGAAAGAAATCTGTTGTATATTTGGCGCACTGAAAATGTTATTTTAAAGTGAAAAACTTAAAGTCAATACTAATGTCAGTTTATCTGCTATGTCAGTGCTGGTCAAATGAGTCCTCCCTGCATGGTGAAAGCAGATCCAAATTGTGCAGGTGGTCTGTTAGCTGAAACGTACTAGCTGTTGGACCCCCTTTCTTTCATTCCTGTGTTACGTTTTCATTTACAACATCTCATT
>VYZX01029454.1:26294-71888 GCA_013401335.1 Brachypteracias leptosomus | reverse complement strand
GGGGTGTGCCGGCTCGCAGGGAGCCAGGGCGGAGCTGCCCGTTGAGGAGAGCAGGGCGGCGGGCGCGGCAGCTGCGAGTGAAGCGGGTTTCGTCCCCGGAGGGCCGTGTGCGCCGGAGATGGTTGAAGAGGGTTCGGGGCCGCTGTGAGTTTCTGGCCGCTGAAGGGAGAGGAATGGCGAGGACGGGGCGGGGAGAGCCGCGGAGATCTCCGGGGAGAGCGGCAACTCCGCGGGGAGCAGCGCGCCCGCTGAGGACACCTGCCCGGGGCCGGGCGGGGGGAGGCGGGCAGCGGGGCCCTGAGGGGTGCCGGGGACACCGTGCTGGCCTCGAAACCGGCTCGTCAGGGGCGGAGGGGGCAGGGAGGGAAAACCCTGCCTTGGTTCTGCGGTGTAACCGCGGGTGTGAGCGGGGCGAGGGGCCCGTCCGCTCCTGCCGGCGGTCCCCCTGGGTTCGCAGCGCGCTGCGGCGAGGACCGCCTCAGGGCTTAACTGGGGCGGTGCTGGCGGTGGTGGCTGCTCGGAGGGTACCTGAGCACACCGCGCCAGCGCACGCCGCCGGGTCAGACCTTCCTCTCGGCTGGGGTGGGCTCTGCTGTGAGCAGGGCACCTCATCCGAGAGCAGGGTAGAAGGAAGGGGCAGTTGTGGCAGTGATCATGGGCTGTGTCTGCCTCTACACACACGTGCGGGGAGCAGCTCAAAAAACTACCAAATCGGTCGGTGTTCTAGCAGAGGCGGAGCTGCAGTACCCGGGCTGCTATTCAGGTTGCAGATCCAGGACTGAGCAGCGTGGTACAGGAAGAGACCTCTACAGTTGTAGTAATTGGAAAGATGATGAAAGATTCATCTCACTTGACAGTGGGAGTATGTGGGGTCTGTCGTTGCAGCATCTTGGTGTTGAGACACAAACTCAGCTCTCATCAGTTCACATTTACCAAAAAACTGCCTGTTTATGGGCTGGCTTTATTGTGTTTTAAAATTTTCTGATGCTGAAAAATGCTCTCACAAGGAATGTCCTGTGAATACTAGGGTAAATGCACCACTTAAAATGAAGTTAAATATATTTTGTTGTTGCTCAGTTAGTGAAAATATACTTTAAACTTTTAAAAGTTTAGGGAATCAGCTAAAAGTCAGACCTGCGGGAAGATCTTTCACGTGGAATTTTTACAGGCCTGCTTCTGTTGTTTGGAGATGGCCGTGACTTGTAAAACAGCAGGTTTTTTTGGTGTTGCTTTTAAAAAATTTATTTATTTTCAAGTTACTAAATAGCTGCTGAAAGTGAACTGGGTTCTGAACATCTAGTTTTTCCTGACTTGAGCACTTACACGTTTTGACCATATAGCAAGCATGTCAGACGTATGCTGAGGCTACCTTGTGTGGAAGATTCTATTTGTTTGGGCTTTGTCAGTGCTGCCAGACTCTTCTGCAGGCCCTAGTGCTGATTAGCTTTATTTGCTTCCTATTCCTCCTATGGCAACGGGTTGTAATTGTTGGTAGGTTTAGGACAGAACACTGCAACCTCAGTCAAGGGGACTATGGACTTGGATTTTCAAATGACTAATTAAAAAATGTAACAAACATAGCCAGATCCTTCCTGTGGGCTTCCCATGGACAATTGCATCTTCCACCATCCTGTTCCATTGTGGTTTACTGCCAGAAGGCTTCCACATTGAGCTTCAGCAATCTAGCCTCTGGCTGATTGAATTTTGGTTCACAGAGTTAATCACAGTAGCGTATTTGCATGGATCGCAGTGTTAAACAGAAGGAGGCCAGTTCTGTTGAACAAAGAGCTGGAGATCATGCTGGTTTTGAGCTCTGTTACTTAAGAGTTGATGTATGGTGGAAGCAGTTGCTGGACTTCAGCATCTCTTGCTTTGTCTTCTCTCCTCCTCTTAAGAGGGATGTTGCTGAAGCTTTGTTAATTCTGGAAAATGTTACCATATTTTTAATAACAGGTAGGATGCATTTGGAATATCCTAATACTGTGGCATGCTTGGTAAAAGGGTGATGATGTGCTCCACAGATAGTGTTTAAAACCCCAATTTAGTGGCTTGTACTTGTAGAATATTAGTGACAACCTCGAAATAAAAAGCAAAAGTTCTAGCCTTTTGAAGATGGACATTCACAAACCACATAGAAAATGAATGAAACACTTTCATTATTACATATCTTATTAAGTACTTAACAGGGTTTGTATTTTGGTTTGTGTTTTTTTTTAATCAAAACATAGTAATAAAACGGATAGCTTATTTGATAATTAATGTAGGCACTTCAAAGGCTCACACAGCTTCTTTTCATTGACTATATATTTGGACTTGAGGAGAGTTGTACTGGCAGTGGCTATAGCTCACGGGCTGCAGCGATGCCACACTGGTCCTGAGGAAGTGAGATGGCCACATGCTGCAGTGAAGAATGCCATGAACTGCCGTGTCGTTCTCTTCACAAGTTATCACTCGTGTATGTCATTCTTGCAGTTCTCACAATTACAAATTTAATGGGTAGATTTTTCCCCTGTAATGCTCTTTGTCTAGCATTTTTAACTACTAATAAGCTCCCAGATAAGTTTCTTTCAGATACCAAGATAAGGATAACTGCTGTGAGCTTTTTAGATCTTGCGTTATTTTTTAAGTAGGTTGAATACATGCTGAATGCTCAGAGGTATCCCGAGTTACAGATTTAATAGCATTTCTGCAATTTCCTTATCATTATTAACATAACCTTGAAGATATTTTACTGTTTCATGTAGTATAGAGAAGATCTGGTGTCAGCCTGGAGGAATTGCCCAGTAAGATTATACAGACCATGTTTACCATCATATATTTGCCAGCAAAGGGAAAAGGAAGAGAGTATCATCTGAATTCTGCAGATTCTTTGATTTGCAAGAAACCTACCTGCTTTGCTGAAAAATTCTGAACTTTATAAAAGGTTAACTGAAAATCGTGTAGAGTTGGAGACTTCAGTAGTGTCTTTGGAATTGAAAGCTGGTTATTTGTCTCTGCTTAGCAGGATATTGTTCGTATCTGCAGTACAGGTAGTGTCCCAGCAATTTCAGTAGTGTCCTTGTCTTAAAACTGCCAATTTTTTGTCTTGGTTAACACATGACTTCACAGTCCTAGCAGGTATAGTGATTATTTTCCTATATTTGGAGGACATTATGACAATGCTTTATTTTCCCGTTTGTACAATTAGATACACGTGAAATTGTCCTTAACCTAAAATCTATCAATAACAAAATGAAGTTGTATGTACTATCTCTTCTTCTGCCCTCTCTTTAGTATAACAGAATGCATTACAGAGGACGAGCCCTGTCTTCTAGCTTTGCCTTAAGATGCCAATTAGGGAGTCTATCTTCCTCTTAATTTCATTTTTTCACAAACACACCTAACGTTTCCCTGTATTGTACACTTTTGTGTCTGCTTCCTTAACTCTTGGATTCAAGGCTCAGTCACCATGTGTCAATCGTCATTTCTCCAGACTCATTGAAGTGTTGCAGCTGTACTTGTGAAATGTTCAGAAAACTAAACTTTACTTAGAAAAAGTGTTTAAGCTTTTCATAAGAAAACCAAGTTGAACTGTACTGTATCAAACTTGCACAATCTTCACTGTTCTGTCATTAAGGCAAAATATTTTTTTTCACTTTGTTCTAGTCTTGTAATATTTTGTCCTATAGAGTTTCTGTAGATTTGATAATAATCAATTGTTATCAAATAATCAAACTGCCTAAGCATTTTTCAGTTTCTGACCATTTCTACATTCAGCCCTAGAGTAATAGCTGCATAAAAGAAAATCACACTGAAAAATACCTTTTAGGCTGAAGAAAACTAGTCTCCAGAAGAAATGAAAGGAGGAAGAATAATATTTTGGATCCAGACCTTTTTTTTTTTTCTGTCATCATTCTTTAACAAAACATTCTTTTGCAGATAGAACACATCAAACCATGAGTATTTTCCTAAGTTCTTATGTTCGTGTGTTGAGAATCATGTTTCAGAGTTGTTGCTAGCATCACATTTTTGGATAAGGCTTGGATAATTCTGCTATTTATAGCATTATTGCTGTTCATTCTTCTTGGGTTAATAGCCATGATGGGGAAAGATAGATTTGAGTTTTTCTTCTTAACTCTATTGGCCTTCAGGGAAACAAAACTATCTCTCGTTCTTTGATTTGGTCTTGTATTCCTTTGTTTCGTATTTTTCTTCTCTTGATCTATCCTTTGAATGTAGCATGGGCTACTGAACAAGCCTGCAGCATGTTTCTTGTGGTCAATACTGGTTTTCAGAAGGGTGGCTTGTGTTTTACCAGAGACTGTAGAGCATGGCAGAGACTTAAGTCTCACCTTACTAACGATTTTTAAGTCTTTTGTCTTCAGAATCCCTTTGTCCTGGAAGCACCTTGGAAGTCAAGGTATCAGTGTAGGATTGGACAGACTGAGGCCATGAGGTGCTTATGTTATTTTGCAGTCATTCTTGCAAGTGAATGATATGAACCCCAAGGTGGAGATTAAAAACATTTCTGTTGGGTAGGTGCTGCTAAAAAAGGGAACAGAGGCACAATCATGCTAAGCAAAGGCAGTTTGTGCTGGGTGCTTCCTATTTTGAAATGTGCAGCTTATCATGAGCTGTGTGTCCCTAGGCATCCCCACCAGTGACACTCTGTTAGACCACCAAAGACATTTCAAAGATAAGTCATTCTGATGAGTGGGGAAGTCAGTGCAGTGATCCCTGGCACACTCAAGTACATGCCACTTCCAAAGTCAGAAAGGGGCAGAAGTTTTTCTGTTGCCTTTGGTTTGCTGTGCTTTCTTTTTTTGGTCTGTTTCCTTGGAGGCCACTGTGGCCCGTGCTGAAATGAAGGAGTCTTACCTAGCCCCAGATAGATGAAGATGTGACCACTTGTTCTATTGAACCTCCAAGGGGAGTTCTGTTTGCTTTCTTAAGTGGTGGTTGATTAAACCACTGTGATTTTGTAGATTCATAATGTTCTTAAACGTGTGTAAGCATCCAAAGTCATCTTAATGACACTCAGCAAGCTATGAATAAAAATTGTGAGTTGATTTCTCTGGTTCCAAAGGAGAGCCTTGAGATACTTTGAGATAATAGAAAGTAATTGCTGACACCCATTGTCACCTGTCAGGAGGGCGAAGTTATATTGGGATTTTTTTGTTTGTTTTTGTTAAGTTTTCATTGATGAATGATTTCTTTCCTCAGTCTTAGAGGACAATTAGGATTAGCTGACATCTGGAAAGTTTTACTGAAAGGTTGAGATAAAAGGAGCTACAGGATATGACTTGTAATAATTGCCATCAAATACAGTAACATCAGGTGGCTGATGAAATGCATTGTGTAACTGTTGTGACATGACATATTGTATGTAGTCAGAAGTGCAATTCATACATTGTGCCGTTAGTTTTGTTTCCCTTGGAGCTGTCCCAATGCTCTGCTTTGTTTTTGAAAACTCAGTGACCTGGAACTATGCATAATTGTTTTTTCCCCCTTTCAAGTACTGTGTATGTAGTAGACCATATAATTCACAAACCTCAGTCTTTTTTTTTTCTTTTCTTTTCTATCCTAGCTGGGTTGGTTTTACAACTATTGATATGTTCAATTTCCACAGAAGATTACAGGTTATCTTGCACTTTCCTATTTGCTTGCACACACATTAATGAGCTCTTTTCTTGTTTTTGCCAGAGATGATGCACTGAGTCATTTCCACGGGAGGCTTCTGTGCCACTCCGAAGCAAGAATACATTAAAGAGTAAAAGCTGTGAGGACGTACCAGCATTTCCCTGGCTAGAAAGCTACCCCCAAGTGAATGTATTGAAGATTTCTAGGCTTGGTGGGACAAATATCTCTACCTCCAGTTTTATGAATACTGCTAGCTATGGCTGTGGAACTCTGCTTGCTGCTGCTGCTCTTTTGTGGAAGTACTGTTTCAGAGGTACAGCCTATATACAAACCACCTCCTGGGGCTCTGGATTTTGGATTTGTACCAGCCAAGACGTATGATACAGGTGCATACCATGAACCTGGGCCAATAGGAATTTTGTTTAAAATAGTACATGCATTTCTGTACTTAGTGCAGCCAAATTCTTTTCCTCAAGGTAAGCAGATAAACTACTGTTTTTTTAAACTAAAGGTTTGGTTTTGATGCATTCATCCTATTGTAGATACCAAGACCATAACCTGGAAGTAAATGATATGAAGGGCTTTGCTAGTAGCACATGTTATGGCCTAGAAGTATGTACAGTTCCATATAAAATAACATTTTGTCCTCTAAGTGTAATGGTGAGGAGATTGTTAATGAAAACAAAATGATGAAATTTCACAGAATGTTGTTTACATTTCTCAAAGCTATAACTGATGCATTTGAGGTTTTTCTTTTTCTTAACTGAAAGTTTCTTACATATGGTCAGAAGCATGAGATGGGAGTAAAGCATAAACTGCATTGTCTTTAATATTAAGTCTGTAAGAGACAGTTTTCTGAGATTAGCACATTATGATAAACAGTCAAGTGGTTATAGTATTGTGAATTTTAGCCTAGGAAATGGAAACTTAGCAATTTGAAATAAATTTCATTTGTTTGCATATCTGTGCATCCACAACCAGGTTTTATTTAAGGGCAGTTCCATTACACAGCCACATGTAACTTACTGTTTCTTTGTAAGCTGCCAGGTTAAGACTTGAAACAGCATTTGTTTTATTTTTTTTTCTATTCCTTTCCTACTAAGATATCCCTTCTAAAAGAAAAGGTATCAGAGAAGTCTGTGCTTATTGAGGTTGCATTGATTAAAAGGTGCTTTTGGGAACTCCACTTGTTTGTAGATGTGGTAGTTGCATCAACTTTCCAACATGCTTTTTGTTTCATTTAGATCTTAAAAGAAGATGCTAATGTGTTTGTATAATATTGGCATTTAAAATTATACTGAGGTGAAGCTTCAATAAAATCAAAGGATGGCTTTGATTTGTTACTGGTTCCTATTGGTGGCTTAGCTGTAACTGTATATAAAAGGAGTTTATGTTGTTTTGTAGTACATCTCTTTTAACTACCTTTAGTAGTTAGTCTTAAATAAATTCTTTGGTCATGTACCTGTGTGATACCAGTGAACTATTATTTGTTTGTATTTTTAACATTACATCAATAGCTGTAGAAGAGCGAACTCAAAACAAACTTTAATGAATTGATTCTATTTAGACAAGTGCCCAGAGTCTCAGGTGTTAACCAGGAGAGCAGAAACCTGGCCTGTCCAGATTTTACACAGGGTGTGATGAGGGCAATTGCATGAAGCTGCCAGTAATAGCATCTTCTGGGGGAACTGTTTCCAGATACCTCTGCTTTTGTGGCTTCTTTCCTTCCATTAAAAATGCAGATGAACTATTTGCCTCTCTGTGAGACATGATATGTTAGGATTGTCATCTGTGTTCAACTCTTAGAAACAAGCCTTTGTTCTGTCTAAAGCTCTGCTTAAGTATTTTATTCTCTTGTGATTGTGCAAACTTGATTTCAGTGAGATATTTACTGTGTCTTTATATTAACAGGAATTTGGTCTGTAACCTCGTACGTCAGACTTAATATTACATGTCCTAAGCATGTAAATAATGATTGAGTATAGAATTTATGGTGAAGATTGTAGTCTTGTGGGGCTGCTTGTAGTAAGTTCTGCATTATGTAGGTGGTGTGAAATCCAGCATTAAAGAGAAAGGAGACATCCAGAAGTAAATCACCTATTCTTAGCTTGTAAGCTTTGAACATTTCATGCCTCTCCTTCATTCGTTGCAGATACTTTCTGCCAAATCAGTTATTTTTAGAAGTTTGGCTTGTATTATTTGCATTAGGTGAAGTCCTTTTCCCATGCCCCCACATACCTCACTGCAAAACACAGATCCGACGGATCATGTCAGTTTGAGTCATACCATTTAATTGATTAATCCCCATAATCTCTTTTGCCATATGCTGCTCTATTTTCACATTCAGTGTATTAATGATGTAGTTACATATTTGAAATTATTTTATTTTTTTTAACTGCCTGCTCAGAGTTAATTCTGATTCAGAAATGAAAATAAACATAATCACAAATGGGCCCAGAAAGCAAGCCTTTTGATGTTTCTGATTCAAAACTCTGTCATTTCAATTGGGCTGGTGCTTCAGAAGAGTTATCTCCAGGTTGAATCTCCAGTGTATCGTGCAGAATCACAGCACAGAGGAGAAGTGTGCAGGATTTATCAGTCGCTTAGAACTTTGATCTTAGTAGTCTTATATTTTTTTCCGAATACTTAGAAGTACTTGATGTTTGGTTTTCCAATCTACTGCTAGTACTCTTAGCAGGGGTGAAAAGAAAAGTGACAGGATTGTCCAGTTGCTTGTAGATATTCCTGCTTTTGCAAGTTATCTTTGTGCTTGCTAATAGTATTGCTCTGGTGGAGCCGAGTACGTTGCAGTGTAACATTCATACTCCATCAGTCTCAAGTATGCCTTTTAGGGAGAAAGCTAATGTGAGCTTTATACTGTTAGGATAAAGCGAAATATAAAGTACATCAGAGTCTTTGGGAAATGTTCTTAAGGCTTAATGGCATGAAAAATACTTTAAGATTTATTTAAATGTTCTTATACGTTACTTAAAAGTTGAAAGGGATCAGATCACCTCACCTAAAGGAAAAAAAAAACGGTTAAGAAATATTTAAGTTGTTTTTTTTGTTTTTTTTGAGTTAAGTCTGAATTGTTTACTCAGTTCTTAATTTGTTCATGCCATCCAGTTTGTGGACATAGAACTTAATCTAAGTTTAGATTTAATAGGTAAGTTATTAATGGGATTAAATATAGTGCTTGCATAAAGCAGTAATAGAAACAAGTAACTCCCTAAGTTTTTTTTAACTGCTGAATCTTTAAGACCAGCACTGTGCTTTTTGGATACAGCAGGAAACTAGTTTTTATTCTGCTCTCAACTCCACCAGTCAAATACTTTTGTCCTCACTAGATAATGTACTGGTGTGAATGGGAGTTAATTTACTCTCAAGCACAAACTGTTATGCGGGGAAGCAGCCTCCACTTTGAGTTAATGATACACTGGAGTGGAAAAGACTGTGTTTGGTCACTCATTTGCTACCTGAGGCTCTGTAGGACACTTTGGTTTCTGTTTGTAAAATGAAGATGATGGTGCAGCTACTCCTTTTGCTGAGGACTGTGTAGGATAGAACATCGCCATTCTTTACTGTTAATAGCATTACTTACAGTAAATAGATGATAATAGGAAGATTACAGGTTGCTTCTATTGCTCAGCTAAGAGGACATCTAACAAAACAGTTTTTCTCTTAGAATTTGTCATAAATTGAAGCATTAATGTATCAGTAAAGTTGAGTTAGTTCATGGTTGTGACATGGTACATATCACCTGTCATGCTGGACACCTTCAGATGCGACCTTGGTGTAGAAAAGGAATGGTCAGTATGATCTTCTGACTGCTATGAATAACTTATAATGTTTCTGTCTTTGTTTCCATGGAAACCAGTTGTTAGTTGTGCTAAAATGATGTTAATCTGAGATTTCACTTGCCAGCAGGATGTGCACAACAAATTTTCAGCTTCACAGCTTGTGTCTAGTAAAGAAAATGTGAAGAGTTCACAAAGGAAACAAGCTGGAAATAAAGCTCCTGCTCCTATTTTTCAGGGGAAATAAGATAAAAACTTAGAGGTCTGTTTACCTTACTCCACTATACCTGAATGTATTGCAGGACAACTGTTGCACTTATGTTAAGTTACAACTCCTTTGTTCCAGCTTTTGCTTTGTATTCTGGATAACCCTGTTTCCAATGAAGTGAGAATAAAACTTTAACATAAAATTCAACTGTTGAATGCAGGTACTTCCTGGGCAAGACATTGTATGAAGAGTTAAATTCAATATTTGCCCCTGGGAAACAAGAACAAGCTGATTTTTAGACCTGGACTACACCTCTCAATTCTTTCTGTTTGTGAAATCTCACTTGTTGAGCAGTTTGAGCATAAGACTGAGGATCAGAACTTGACTGTTTTACTACAAAGTCCCGTCTGTGACACCTTTTGGTCTTCTGTTCTCCTCACCTGGTCAACCTTTAAATAAAGTAGCTGCAAATTGTGGAGTTCAGCAGATTAGTCTTGTGTTCCCTATCTCAGCAATTAATACCTCACATGAGTGTATTCAGCAATTACAACATTTTAACATTAAAAAAATCACATAACTTGGTGCGAAAATAAACAGTACATCTCTAGCTAGTATAGCTGTAACAGAAAATGCATATGCAAAACCCTGTTGTTGGTAGGTTTTTTGAGCTCCTATGACATTGGTTATAATTTTTAAAATATGTTAGCTGTGTTGGATGTCAGGTTCTAAAGCAAATAATCAAAACACTTTATCACCCCCTCAGTTAAAAACTCAGTAAGTCAGAATTAATAGGTTTTTTTGTGGAAGACTTAATTCTTTGCCTTTTGTAACTACGTAGTTCTTGCTATCCCGTTTATACTTTAGTTCTGCTTCCTGTAAGAAGTAAGTCTTCCACACTCCTCTACAAAACAAAATTCACGTGTCCTGGATGTTGCAGCATTGGAGCTAAGCTCAGTTGCGCATACCTGGTAATGCCCTTTGTTTTTTAAACTTGAGACTTTTCCAAGGGCCACTGGACAAGTCCACACCAGCATCCAGTGAGAGGACTGTGCTCTGAGTCTCACTTAGGTGCAGGTGCTACAGTCCAGCAACGTAAGATACTGCTCAGGCATCCAAAGCAATTATGACATCTTATAAAAACTTATTACAGTGTCCTTTTTCTAATTGTGTGAAGTCTGTGTTTTAGTCTGGATGTGAAACTGTGCTGATGTTATAGACTGCTTTTTTGAGCTGGTGTTTGACAGCTACCCCCTTGTACTTGTGGGTTGATTTTCTTAAAGCTTACATCCTGGAGCTGGGTTGGGAGCACAGATGCAATCGATGGTGCAGGAACTGAGAAGAAGGGAAGAAGAGTGAGATCTGCTCTTTAATAAGCTGTCTGTTAGATTGGCTAAGCTTATTGTGAAATGACAATGTCAGTAAGCTGTAGAGTCAGTGCCTTCTCTGCATCCCTGTAGCTGTGTTTTTTCCTGCACTGTGGCTAGAGCTGTGATGTGAATTTAAAGTAGTAGCTGAAGAGCATATATCAAAAACACAGGTTTCAGTGACAGAGGTTATATATAGTGAGTAGTGGTGGTGCCATTTGGGTGGAACTGGAATAAGAAAGGGAACTTACGGTGCTCCTTTATTTGTTAGTATGGTATATACATTGAAAGAAATGTCTTGTGTCTAATGTTGGAAATACTGGGGAAGATGGAACAGCAGGAGGAGAGAAGATAAATTAGCCTCTTCTTTTCTCTGCCCACTCATATACATTTAGGGAAATAGTGTTCAAAAAAACCATTGCTCATTTCAGGCTGGGAAGTGAAGAAATGCTCTACTAGATGACGTACCCATGTAAACAAGGAGCATTGAGAACATTTCTGAAGCAAATTTAAGGCCTGCTTTTTTTATTTTTTTAGGCATCAGAAGATTAATTCCTTTTTTCCCTGAACTATTCCAAACTGCAGACTATCTAACAGATTGCTTGTCAGAAGGATTTTTGCGGACAGAGGAGACTGAGGTTTTAGGGCGGGGAGGCTTAGACAGATTATCTACTAGACGTTACTGCAGGAAACTACAGTGGCAGATATTAACACTCCTCTGATGTCTTCCTGCCCACTTCTTCTGGATTATGTAAACAAAGAACCTCTTCTGAGGACAGGTATTATGTGGAAAATATGCAAGTCATTTTTAAATCAGTGTAGCATAGCTGATCATCTGAAAATCTTGCACTATACTCACATCTGGAATTCTTTCTCTATGGTAAATCCAGTGCTTGCCCTGATCTGGTTTAATGCTGCCTGCCAGTCGTGCTGGGGAGAAAAAACATGCCTTGACAGCAATTGGAAAATGGCAATTTCAACACTCTTAGAACAGAAGGGAGAAATTAAGGGAAATGAACTTCAGAGTTTGAGGGAGTTGAGTTACTGTCTGTGGAGGGAGTGTTTAGAAGGAGCATTACCACAGATGGCTGTGGTAATAGACTGGAGGACACTTCAAGCATTTGGGCTCTTGGAGACTAGATAATAATAACAGATAAAATTGGCCCCCAGTGAGACTCAGCTCAGATTTCCCAAACCTGAAAGGCCTTTTATTCCTTTCAAATGAAACAGCTATTTCCTTTCTGTCTTCAGAATGTTTCCTAGCAAGTGGGTTGGGCATTTTCTAGGGTGAGGTACTGAGTTGGCTCAGGAAACCTGCTGATAGTTACAGCATGGGCAGTGCCAGGCCAGTGCTTGAAACTGTCCTGGCTCCACTTCATTTGTCTATGGACGTTAGTGGGAGACACAAAGTACAGCCCAAGAGCTGACCAGCAGTGTTCCCTGCCTCACTGCCCAGGGGTTGGGTTCTAGGCGCAGGTAAATCCAGGGGTGCTGACTACAAGGAAGGGAGGGTGCAAGGCACAGATGCAGAAAGTGGCCTTGTTTGTTTATCGTGCTAGGTAAAGAAGCTTCATTTGATAGGGTTTGTATATTTTTAAAGAAAAAAGTGAAGGTACTATGAACTCAAAATGCACAGATTTAGATAATTAGTACTACCATGTGGTGTGTGTATTTTTGTTGGGAGGGGGTGGTAATGTTAGATATGTTGAATGTAGCATAGTGTCTGTGTATAGTAATTACAGTAAAACACTGAATTAAGCTCTATGTGCATTCAGTTTTCTTCTCTAGAAGATTGACCATCCCATTTAGTATCTCTTAGCAAAGAGACAAACACCTTGGGCATCGACTTGGTCAAAGCCTAAGTTTTGCCTTTCAGATGCCTGTGCACTATCAGAGTACACCATGTGAAGAAAGCGGTTCTTTTTGTCCCTTCCCCTGTTGAAAGGAAATCTAAACCACTAAAAGCATGAAAGCTTATTTGAGACTTCCAGAGCATACCTGCAGCATCTTGTATGGTGAGAGATGGGATAGAATAGGTTTTGGGTCCACCACATTCTCTGGTTGCATGTATTGTGTGTGAACCCCTTTGAAAACTCTCTGTGACTGCAGACATGTTAGGGTTTCCAGGCCACCCTGCTGAGGCTCCATGATTTTCCTAGCTTAACAATGGCAGCTACTCTACTGTCCATCCTCCCCCTCTGTTTAATTTTTTATAAGCTTATCTATCCACTTAGAAAAGAGAATGAGGTTCAACACTAACTTGGAGTTCATGGAATTGACAGGGAGAGAGAGGGAGATGTCCCTGTACTTGCTGGAGTAATGTTTTCACAAGCCTCTAAGGGACCCCTCAATTCTCTCATCATCTTGACTGTTAGGAAGCATTTTGAGTTAATCATGTGAGATATTGTATGGATACTGTCTGTTACTGGAAAAGTAGTAATCTATTTTCTCTTTTTCTTTGTTACAGACAATTATAACTAGATGACATTAGCCTAGCCCTCTCATTTTTTTTGTCCAACAATTTGCTTAGGTTATCATTTACAGAACAGCAAACTCCTAGGTCTTGTTTGATGATGGCTTTTTCTTGATTGATGTCAGCCAAAGCAATAACAATTTGATAGATCTTTGCAACAAATCTTCTTTCCATGGTCCTCATAGTCAATGTTGAATTACATTGAAAAATGTGAGAATTAAATTTTTTTTTTCCTCTCGCTTTTTTCTGATTTTTCTTTTTACTTCTCAAGATGCTTTAACTTGTAGATGTTAACAAGAGTGATTCTGTTTTCTAAGTGAGTATGCACTATTCAAAATAAGTGCATAAGGAGCAAAATGAATGCATAAGTATTAATTTTAATAGGTTTTGTGTCCTTTTAATGGTATTAAATCTTTCCATATTGATATTAAAGCTTTTGAGTATACTTCTTCCATTTCCACAGGTGAGTTATCATCTTGTTAGAAGGGAAACCAGCTGCCACAAATGTCAGCTATTGTAGTTGTATCTGACTAATCTATGTGTATATACACTTAGTGCAAGCCTACTAGTTACAGAAAAGCCCCACAAACCTTCCTTGACATTTCTTTGCAATATGCATATAGACTTCTTCTCATCTAAAATTACATTATGACCTGTGTTGCATCATAAATAGTCAAGATATTTCTGTTCTCTGGAAATATACCAAATTATTTTATTTTTGTGAACTTTAAAAAGTTACTGCAGTTGTGAATGTGAATATTCTTACTACTACTAAGTACTGCTTTGGCTGTTTAACTCAGCTGAAGGACACCTGGGTGTACCAGTACAGAACAAATGCAAGCTCGAGGCCTAGTTACCTTTCTTCAGAGTAGCAACCTTTACTTTTGCTTTGGTTTTTGAGTGAGGTAGTGATCTCTGCAGTACTTTGGATGAATATGCATGCTACAGTTATCGAATGTATGTGGAAAATTGTGGCCCTTTTGCAGAAATGGGAAAACAGAGAGAGGGAATTACGAGGAATGCAGTGAAGCTGCCAGAAGGCCAGTCACTGAGGTAATTAAAAGCTGGTACCAGCAGGGCTCCAGTGTGTCATTCCCAATTACCCGCGTTCATATTTCCAATAATTCACGTTATGCAATGTAGGAGAGAATTTTCTACGCTTTCCTCAGTTTATAGCAACTTCTGAGGAGAGAAGGGAGTAGGAAAGATGCTGTTGTTCATACAGTCTAAATACTTACTTCTTTGATCAAAGTTACCAGTTCAATATCTCTACACAACCTACACTGTCAAGAAGTTGCTGAGTCTCTGCAGTGTGCTAAAACAGACAAGCATATACAGTGCACCAAGTTAAACCTTTGCCTGTAATCTGCTGTAAATCCTTACCAGATGGTGACCTAGAGAGAATTTTAGGTAGCTACTGCAAACAAAGTAAGCAGCAAAAAATATCTGTCATGGCACAAACAATGTGCTACAGAAGTTTAGTCTCAGAAAATAAGAGAATGCAGTTTCTATGTGGAATACTTCTTCAAAGCTTTCTGCTTGATTTTGTGTCTTCGTGATATATGCAAATTTGTTACAGCTTCCTAAGCAAAGATTTTTCTAAAGATTTTTCTCTTTTTGTTGTTCTTCCAAAACTTCAGAAAGAACAGAGCTTTCTTTGTAGCAAAGAAAAACTGGGAAGTCCCCGCAAAGATTATTTTCAAAAGAGAAATCTTTCATTCTAGGTGTCCTGTAGCAGTCAATATTATGGCAATTTATTTTTTTTCTTTAAACCTTTTCCTGACCAGGCTCTTTAATGTTGTCTCTGTGTGTTAATGGAAAGCAGAATGTGCCTAGACAGAAAATAGGACTGCACTGAAGGAATAAACTCAAGTTTGGGGCAGGTTTTCTATGGAAGACTTAAATTACCTGTTTTGTCTTCCTGATTAATAACAACCTTGAGGAAGCTAAATGTATAAAACTTCCATTGTTTCATCCATATTTCTGGGACATTGGGGAACTTTTTGTGCACGAATGAAGTTCATTGACTTTTACTCCACTGCTCTATAACTTCTTCAGTGGATCAAATATATTTTCTGCCAGGAAGGGTGCAAAGGGAGGGTCTCATTAATTTCATGTTCTGGTTGCTGTAGCCTGCTCATTCAGCAGCTGTTGCTTCTCTGCAGTTCCTCATCTTCATCAGTTTCACCATGCTTGGTCCTACCTGTGCTCTGGTTAAAGCTCACCATGCTCAGACCACTCCTACAGTTCCAATCCTGCCCATAGCTGTTGGTCTCTTCATTGTCTACTTCGTATTGCAGCTCAGCCCCCTTTCACATTGCCCCTCACTGCATCCACTATAAGCTAAGATTCATTTCTAGATGTCCTTTCAACCATCAGTAAAGCAGTATGTGCTTTGCAAGTTTGCTGAGACCTTAAAAATGCATTTGCCATGTTTTTCCTTACGTCATGCTGTATGTTACTGGATTTTAAGACCAGGCCAGGTACTGTAGGCTAAGTGTATTTCTTGTGCTTTTGGTCAGCGTGTACTTAAAGAATGCAGAGTCTGAGAATGGGAATAGCTGATTATCACGTTGATGAGAGGAAATGGCATACTGAAGGCAGAAGAGGATGAAAAGACAAGTTGCTGTAGCAGAAGAGATGAGAAGTTAAAATACTTCAGCAATTTGTATGTATTTGTTGTTTTTTACCTCTACTCAAACAAGTTCTTTCAGCCATTGTAGAATAACAGGTTCTGGGTTCATTTTGCATGTTGTTGGTGAGGCACAGCAGTCAGGTTCCTTTCTCATTTGCCTTTTTTTCTTGTCTAAAAACATGGCTGATGGTTTAAGATTACCATTTTTGCACCTTATTTCTTTAATGCAGGTGAATAAACAGGTGATTGAAAAGAGAATTTCCTGTCACTGCAGCATAAGTAGGTGGTTTTGTGTGTGGGCTTCAGAAGCAAGGGGTGGTAGGTGTAACTCAGGAGCTGTGCTGTGTGAGGTGGCAAGAGTGGCCTCTTGCAAGGAGCAGGAGGGTGGAAGTTAGACCAGCCTATCAGTTCTCAGTAACTCAAGGTAAAAAAAAAAAGGGAATTGGATGGAGAGACAGCTAGTTTAAAAATTTTGGGGAGAGTTTATTTCAGAAGGCTGGGTTTTTTCCCCTCTTCGTTTGGAGACAAGGGTTATGGCCCAAATATCTTTGAGGCAGATGTGAAGAAGGGAGTTGAAACTTTGGAATCTGGAGTTGGAAAGGAGCTGTCTAGATGATATGAGTGACTGCATGGATGAGACTCCTTAGCTGTGGACTAAAATGGTTTTTTACTGTATGGAAAGTGAGAAGATCTCTTCACCTCTGAGACTTCCCACTTGACCTACGGAGTGAGTTTTATTTTTGCTTTGCAGCGAGGACAGACAGAACAGGGTGAGCAATGCAGCAGGACCCTCTCTCCAGTCTCTGCACCAGTGTGTGTGGTGGATTCTTCGGCCATCAGCATCACACTGAGCTCCCACCTCACTCTGCAGTGGAGTTGGAGCTGCTGTGTGGCTAGGGACGGAGTTCGAGCAGAGCTGTTAGGTAGTTGTGTGGCAACAAAGGGGAAGACCCCAGCTTACCTGCTGAAGGAGACCTCTTCCATGGGAGCAACATCCAGCCATAGTAAAGACTAATGACTAGAGGCTTTCTAACATTGGGGAACCAACCAAAGCCACTCTCAAGTCCGAGCAAGTAGTTTAAAATGTCAATAAGCTGAACTTGCAGCAAAACTTGCTATAAGATAGCTGAAAGATTTTTATCTCTGGTGATAAGTCTGAAAGGCTAATACAGCTTTCCTGGTTTTCTTGGACTTGCAGGAGTTTTCTTTAGCCTGAGTCACTAGAGAGGAAAAAACCCAAAAGCTTGAAATCATTTTAATTCATTAATTTCAGACTAATTATTGCTACTTATTTATGACACTAAATATGGTTGAACTGACCCATATTCAGAGACACACTGAACTGTTCAGTGTGTATGTGTAGTCCATTGACTATTTGTTACAGATGAAGGGGAATGGGCTGAAATACTGTGATATGCATTAGAATGAGATAGCATTAAAGCAGTTATTAATTTATCATGTGTATTATCTATGTAATTCTCCCCTGTTGTTCTGAAAAATCTCCATTCAGTGTGACATGAATGCTTCAGTCATGGTTCTTACTGGTTTGCTTGAAGTCCTTTTCAGAATAGAAGCCTAATATGTTATATTATGCATAAAAAGATAAATTAATTTCTGACATAATTTGATTAATGTTGGAGTTGCACTATAACTGAATGGGCTCAATTGAATTGAGTGAAGATGAAACATAGCATTCCCAAAGGTTTAACTCCAACAGTTTTCCTGTCACCTAGGTTTGAAAAGCTTTCTTGGCAGAAGAATTTTAACTAATTTATGTTGCTACTTAATAGCCAGACAGCTTATTTTTAAATCTCTATTATTTTTGCTATCTCTTTCTGTAGAGCAGTTCTGAGAAGCAAGCCTAGTGCTAACCTCATTTTCTTGTCTGGGTAATGAGATACTGAGCGTATGTACATACACAATACATGTGCAATGCAGGAGTGGGTGATTATGTTTTCTTAACTGGGCTCCTCAGAGGTACTTAATATTTCATCACAAATTGCATTGGTAAATTAACAGTTCATCTGGCTAGTTAGATTTACTAGGGCAGATGGCCTTTCACATGTGTGATGAGAGCAGAAAGGAGACAGAACAAAGCAGTAATGTAATTAGCTGTGTAAATGAGCCTCTCAAGGTAAAGCTCTTTAAGACCAGTGATAAAATGTGTTCTTTGCTAAAGCCTTGGATTACTGGTCCTGTGAAACAATGTGTGCAGCTGGTCAAGCCAAGATTTCAGTAATAATCCCGTTAATTTGAAAATAGGGGACACCACTTTTTATCACACCTTCCAAGCACTTTTTATATTTGAACGACGGATCAACCTGAAGGTGGTAATCTACCAACAACACAGAAGAGAGACGTGTGGAGTTACCTTAGTTCAATTTAAAATAAAAACTTATTTGAATGCTGGAGATGAGATGTTGTAGCTAGGGAGGAAAGATGCTTCATCCGAGCAGACCGAAATCACAGGCTGAATTAAATGTGAGCTGGGGTGTCTGTCATGGTGCTACAGTGAGCAGCGCAGCCATGTGAAAACACCATGCTCGCGTTTGCACAGTACCTGGCACAGGATGTTCCCCACTTAACCCTTAAGTGCTGCAGTAGGAATTGTGGGTACTATCAGTCTGTGTAAAACCTAATGGAGTCATAGAATAGTTTGCGTTGGAAGGGTCCTTTAAAAGTAATCTAGTCCAACCCCCGTCCACTGAGCAGAGAGATTCTTGATGCTGCAAAACCACTAAGGCATGTTTGTGCTTACAGATGTGTGGGCGAGCAACTGCAGGTCATCTCACATTCAGTTAGAGTCAAAACTATTTTTTTATGGAATTATATATGGCTTCCACATTTCATTTGAAATGAATTAACCAGGAATATGTCTAATACAGTTGTTACTGAAGGCTATTGAAATAGTAAATTCGTGGCAAAGGCTGGTCAATCACTGCCTGGTGAGAAAAAGACCCTGGAGCATCACGTTACTTCTGAAAAATCATTACAAAGTAATACAAGTAGTAAATCTTTATTCAGAAGGGAAATCTCACATTCTGGAAAATGAAGGGAGAAAATGGACTGTGTAATAGTGGCCATTGTGCTGTGTATAAAACCTGTGGTGTTCTCACTGTTTAACTTATTCAATCCACATGGGAACTTATTCTACCTATTTTCAGGCTTTCATGTTTATAATAAAGTGTTTTAGTTTCTGTTGAATAGGCTTTAGAATCTCTAAATTTCAAAACCACATTGAAAATTCTGTTTTCTACATCAGTTTGTCGTAGTGTATTCAGGTTGATTTCTGTAAATTTTCTTGACTGACAGGCCAGAAATTACAGAAACAGTGTAACTGAAAACTGAACCAGGAACATTCTGAGCAATTTAAGCATATCATAAGTAAAAAGAGCAGGTTTTGAGTGTTTTTTTGTTTTTGTTTTGGTTTTTGTTTGTTGGATTTAAGTATTGGATGTTCTCCTTGGAGATGCTCAAAACCTGATGGGACGTGGCCCTCAGTAACCTGCAGTGGGTGACTCTGCATTGGGCTGTGGGGTTGGACTGGACAATCTTGGGGTGTCCCTTCCAACCTGAACCATTCTCTGTTTCTCTTTAGTAATTTTACATATGTACATACGTATGTATTCAGACATCCATAAATATTTATGTGTATATAGATCTACGGTTGGACTTGATGATCTTAAAGGTCTTTTCCAACCGTAGAGATTCTGTGATGTAAAACTTGAAGTAAATTGGGTTTTTTGTTTAATTTTCATTGTAATTTATGACAGAGCAGACTCAACTAGAAGAATGAGTAAAAATTTTCAACTTTTATTTAACAGGAAAGGCTAATGCTATTAAAATTTTATCTTGTACCAATTCCCAACAGTAGAAAATGTATCAAAAGGAAGCTTTTATCGATAATAAAATTTATCTTTCTTGCATGTTTCCTGGCAGTGCTTTCACTCCTCCATTAAGTAATTGGTAATAAAAGGTCAGCATGATTGTAGGATAACTTTGAAATAATTTAGATCAGAAGGGACCTCTGGATGTCATTGGGTCCAGCCCTTTTCCAAAGCAAGGTGGATCTCTTGAGTTGGGAACAGTCTGGAAGTAAGAGTGGGTGGCTGGGGACTCTTCTGCTTGGCTCTCGTATCAAGGAGGATGATGCCACCAGTCCTAGTCTGTTTGACCACCCACACGCAGATGGACTCAGTGCTCATACCACTGAGGATCACAGAAGCTATTCCTTTTACTTCCCGTCACATTCTGAGAAAAGCTGGTACAAATTTCTCTTTAGCAGCTGTTCTGTGGTGTGTTGTCACACAATGCTAACTGGTTGAATAAATATGTAAATGAGAGTTTTTAGCCCTTTTCTTCTCTTGCTTGCTAAGGGGCATTTAGCTATAGAGACAATTCCACACATTATGTATTTTATACACCAATGCTTCTTAAATTTACTTATTTGGTAGGTTTATAGTTATAAACAAGACAGAAATGTTGCCTCTGCTGAAGAAGAAAAATAATTGTCTAACAGCCAGCGTGAATTGCATCTTTGGGATTTGGGCACTTCCAAACTTGCTGCTGGACCAGGGAAGCATGGATGGTGCCTGGCGTGGTCTTGATACAGGGAGGACTCTGTTGGTCCCAGTTTGTGAGATATGTTGTGTGCTGCCCATACAGTGGTGTGTACCCTTTCTCTTCAGTGGTCTTCTGGCTCTCCTGGTGCAGAGCTTGAAAGGATTTTCCTGTGTTATTCCCAGGTGCTTATTTTACATATGTTTTGGTTTTACTTCTGTTACTATGGGATTCAGCCTTATCTTCTAGCATATGTATGGTCTTTCCAAAATAAGGTTGCCTCACCTTAGAGAGTCCTTGATCATCTACTGCCAGCACTCTCTGCATTTTAGAATGTACTTCCCATCTGTGGACAATTTGTGGCTTGATGCTCCTGTGATTTGTTGATAGATTTTTTAATTTTTAAAAAAATTTATTTTATTTGGCAGAGTCTTGCTGGCTGCAGCTTCCTTCAAGGGAGTATCTCCCTTGAAAGAGCAGCTGTTGCCTCACTGTTGTGTATTTTCTTTCCTTGGACATAGTTTTCTGCGAGGACCTCCTCAGAATCTTTTCAAATTGCAGATCGGTTGAGTCCGTGTTCCCTTTGCAGGGTATTGAGGAGGGAGGACCACGGGTGCACTTTGCTTAGCTAAGGGTTTGTTTTCCTGAGCCACATAGGGGATTAGAGAGGTGTGAGGTCACTGAAGATGTTTTGTGATGCTACAACAAATTCTGAGAGGGCTTTGATTTTTGGGGGGAGATGAACAGTCGGTTTAAACCTACAGGCCCTTTATTGATCTCCAGGGTAAGTAAGTTACTGGAGGTTTTTCTTAAGTATGTTGAGTTGCATATGGGAAGGCTCTCAATGGAGCAATAGTACCATGAAGTCTAGCTCTGTATGAACATGGGGGACACAATGCTTCTTCTTGAGATGTAGTCAGCTCCTTTATAATGTCTCTTCTGACCATGAGGGAATACTGGTTCAGTCAGTCATGTCTCCCAAACATCCAAACACCGCTGCTTGTATACAGCCTAGCACAGAGCACAGCCAGAGCCTCTGATGCCTCTCTGAGGCAGAGGCTCTGCAGAGCTGAAGGTTCCCTCTTCAAGTGCGGAGTGTCAAGAAATGACCAGGAGCAACATTGTCCAGCATAATTCCCATAGAGTTGGCAAAACCTTGACAAGGGTAGCTTGGTGGTGTCCCAAAAAGGTGATCTGCTTGTTGCAGTTGCTGGGGTTTATTGATGGAAGCTGATGTGGTGAAATGATATTTATGATATTAAGTGGCACTATTGTGTTAGCTTTCTACTTTCTTTTTCTGATGGCTGCTGTATTTTGTCCATATTTCGAGTGAGTTAGAAATGAGTCTGTTAGATGAAGCTGCACATGCAGTAAGTTGGCACATTGGGGTTTCTGATTTGTTTTGGCAGTGTTGCATACTCCCATGAAAGGGCTGTTGGTTCAGAAACCAAAAAATACAAAAAAAGAAAAGAAAGGAGAAAAAAAATGTTGGTAATTGAAGGGCTTTCTTCCTTGCCATTCAGTCAAGAAGTAATCATTAACGTGCTTGTTTTCCATGTTATGTACCCAGTTCCATGTACGTGTATGTACTTGTCATAAACATGAAGCAAAACTGATACTTAGAAATTTGTCCAAGTAATTGATAAGTTTGTGATTAACTTTTAATATTGATGCTGTGGTGCAGAGGATTCCCTTGGAAAAACCTTCACTGTATTTCAGCAGGAATTGATTACTTGATAGATAACCTGGCTATCTTGTGAGCTCATAAAATATATAGTTGATTAAATATGTTGTTACTAGACGGGTTTATGGAAACACGTGCTTGCTCATCATGTTTATGTCTGTTTTTAATTTCATCTTGCCTACCTAACAGAATTCATACCATCCTCTTTCCTCTGTTTCTCTTATTTATGTTGTTTAAAACTCTGGGATATTATTGTTTCTTTTCAGATCTCATCAGAAAACTAGCACAGCAGAAGCTTGGAAACACACAGGGTGATTATCAAAAGGTAAATTGTCTATTTGTATCTGCATAAAGTAATGAAAACAATGACTTCGAAATTCACTTTTGTTTCTAAAATAGGAAATAGTATTTTGAAGTTATAACAAAAGGATGCAAGAATGAAATTTGTGAATTATGTGTATGACTGTTCTATACGAAATTTGGGACCAAAACCTTTCAAAATACATTACAAAGAAAATTTCATAAGCCACTGTAAAGAAGCTACACATAGTTAAGGCTCAGTTACAAATTCCAGCTGTAATATGATTGTGGTGTCTGTTGCACGAAGATTGAAGGCTCTTTGTTTTGAAAAATAATGCTTCTATTTAAAAGCACTGAGAGAGAATCATTACTGCTCAGCTTTCATGTTAACCTCTGCTATTCCTCAAAAAAAGCTGAATTTGCATGCTGATTCTGGTGCCTTTGTAAAACAAAGTTTCCATAGCCTACTCATAAAGTATACTTTAGTTTACATAGTGTGCTAATCACATCAAGGATATTTTCCATTCTCTCTTAGGTTTGTGATTATCATGTAACAGTGGAAATTCATGGGGTACTTGGTAGCAAGAGAAGATAGAACGTAATGTGGATCTGACTAGGCTGTTCTGAAGGACAGCACCCCATCTTTGAAGCAGTGTCACTGTTTGGGTTCCTGCAGTAGGAATCTTAACCAGGACCAATAAGTGGACTTGTTACTTCATGTGAGCTACTTGCTTGTAGTCCCTGCAGTGTGATGTACCTGTCAGGAAGATGAGTATGGAACTTGGCATGCAGGCACTGAGCTATTGCCCTCAGTCAGGATGACCTGAATGATCTTGAGGGGGATAAGCCTTGTGCTTTCATGTCTTCCTGACCATAAGCCTGTCACTTCAATAGCTCAGTAATATCTGCATGATACTGTGTGTGTGAGTATGGTTGTTACACTGCATCAAGCAACTCTTGCAGATCCCATGTGCTTGTTTGGTGGTCCTCCGTGAGAGTGGTGCATTGCCAATGGTGCCTGCACACCCAGGGAGGAACGTAGGGTGGACTTGGTTGGCAAAGTCTTTGGACATAATTGTTAGACCATATCTTGGACATAAGTGTTAGACCATAGGTGGTATACATGGGTGCAAGTACAGTATTTAGTAACTACTAGTTAAGTCAGTAGAAATTTGGGACTAATGACAGCTCTCATCCTGTGTAGCGGAGGCACATGTTAAAATAGTTTGTGGCTATAGAGTGGCAAATACAGTATTAGATGTGCTTAGGAAGTAAAACAGATATAGGCCATTTTGACTTATGTAGAATGCAAGACTTTAAAAGAAATTTGCAGAAGGAAGATCTGTCAAGACAAGTAGAAAGTCCCTCAGAAGACAGAAGCATCAATGAGAGGTAGCTGTGAAGAGGCCAGCATGGCTGTAGATGTGCCCCTGGAGGAATTTCTGTTGGGGATAGGGAATTGTGAACGTCACATAGAAATGTTGCCTTTGGTTTTGATCATTCAGATTCAGGGAGAATGAACTCAGAGTAGGATGGGTTCAGAAAGTGTTTATTAGGAGGAGACTGGGAAAGTTTGCTTAGCCTAGCAAAATAATTGGTAAGAGACATGATTACTCCTTGGAAATATATACGGGGAGGAAACACCAGGAAGAAAAAAATGCTATTTGGGAAAAAAATGGTGCTATCACAGAAGCAAAGAAGCAGAAATGGGCTATCCATGTAAGAAGACTCAGTGGTTCACCAAACATTGGGAACAGCCCTTCAGTAGTGAGAACAGAAAATCATCTGATCATTTGGCTCTAACATTTATCCTGTTAAATTTCTACTGCCATTCCTCTGTATCTGTTTTTTAACTTATCTGTAGAATGTGTTACTGACCCAGGAGGCCCTTCCCCCTTCTGTCCTGCATGTCTCTGTGTTCCCAGTTGGACTCTTACCATTGACATCTTCCCGTCCCCTGTCAGGGAGTGCAATCTGTCAGGACAGCCCAGCAGCTGAGCCAGTGCCTGCTCCGGGAGAGCCAGCTTGATGATGCTGCTGCTGCCGATGCTTTCCCTCTGCTGGGAGATGGGCTCGCTTAAAGTGTTCATCATCATACTTGCTACCAGATTTTTTAAGGGAGGGTAAGCATTTTGTTTTCCTCCCATTAAAAGTATGGTTCCAAATATAATTTTGAACATTTTAAGCATATTTTACAGTAGGAGTTTCATAAAGATGTGTGTGAAAAAATTCTTAAAACTTGAGAGTGTTTCTGATTCTCACACATCAAATTTTGTGTTTATGGGTCTTGCTGTCTTTAGATTGTCCAATTCTCTTTTCCACTTATGAGAAAGGGCAAAGTGTCATCAGGTGTGAACTTGTCACACAGAGATGAAGGGGAAAAAGTACAAGAAATTATATTTTTCTTGTGGAAACAAAGGGGAAATTGGGTTCTTCTCAAATTTCTGTCATTGAGTACTTAGTTTGCAGTGTTTTCCTGAAATTATGAGTAAGAAATCCATTAAAAAACTGGTAGACTTCTTCAATCTTTCTTGAATGCCTTTTCATTTTTACTTTTGAGTAACTTAAAGTAAACCTCTGCATACTTAGTTAAAGGTGAGGGTGAATTTTGTGTGTAACGTGCGAAGGTCCCAAAACTGCTACTAAAACTGCTGCTTTTATGCCGAAATAAAATAAGCATTGAAAAGGTAAAGTTAGTCAGGAATAGCATAGGTCAGTTATGACAGGTGGAATTCATGAAGAAATTGCTAAACCACAAAAATAATGCAGTCTCTGGCCTTCTGTGAGATGTGATGGGAATTATATGAAACAGATGCTCAGTGCAGAAATAACTGGTTTGTTGTTGTTCTAAGGTATAAATATTTGTTGGACAAATTCTAGATTCCTTTCACTTACCAAGGAAACCAGAAATTAATCTGCTATGTATTTTGTTGTAAATAATTTTCCATAATTACTTGATGGTGATTCTATGCATTATTTTACTTTAGTGGCTTTTTATTATTGTTTCTGTGTTGTTAATTGTTTTGGTTGTGGTTGATTATTCATTATTCATGTGATTTGTTTTTGTGCATGCTGCCTGTGTATTACACACAATCTCCATTTGTTTTGACTTCCACAGCCAGAAAATGTTGTCCTGACTCTTCAGGTAATGTCTTATGGTAGATGTACAGCTTTGAAAAGAAACTAACCCTGTCTGTGTACACTGCTTCTGTTAAAACATCCATAACTATTTAAAATGTTTTTAAAAATGTGTTTTTCCTTCTAGCCTATTTTAAAGTTTATATTGTCAAATAATTTATGAAGCTTTCAGCTAACTAGAAAATGGGGATTTTTGTTTTTTCAAAATCTAGCCAAGTTCTTCTTCCAAGCATCCCATTTGTATTCTTCAGAAAACATAACAGCTTTTAACCAGCAGTTAATAACAATTAAAAAAAAACCCCAGATTTTATACTAGAATTGGTAATTAGGTCAGAAATTTGCAACTCTGCTAATGGTGGTGGTTGCTGTATTTGGATCAGTTGGTAATTAGGGATTGTGAGGAAGGGCATCAGCAAAGCCGGAACTGGAGCATGATTGATAGCTTGTGAGAAATTGTAACTTATTGTGCAGGACAAAACACAGCCTCAATGTCATTCTTTTACTGCCAAGCTGCCCTTGTGCTGGTGCATTAGTAAAACAGAAGAGGACTCAAAGTACTGGTGTGGGAATTAGTTCTCCTAAAATTGTGAAAGGAAAGGAGGAAAGAGATTTGTCAGGGAAGAAAGAGCACTGGGGCATGCCCACACGGTGCTGCCTACCTCTGTGCGCAGGCACCTGCCCCGTCCGGTTCTGGCTGTGTTGGCTCGTGTTTGCTGCAGAGGGGAACAGCAAGGCCAGCTCCCAGCTTGTCGCCTGGAAGCCACGTTGCCTTGCCTGGTGCTGTGCCAGGGCTGCCTGGCTCAGCTTCTCAGTCCTGGGGCACTTGCACTGCTTCCAGCATCAAAGCCAGTTAGGGTATTGCATTGCATCGTTCCCTTTCACTATTTCCGGCTTTTGAAAGCGCCCTTTTAGTCGCTGCTGCTTTGCTGTTTGGCAGCAGAATAAATGTCTTTACCTGAGAGAGCTTAAAATCCACTCCTTTATGTTCTCCTGTCCCTAAGCAGTTTTTACTTCAGCAGTTTGGAGAAACCTCTGCCACTGCAATCAATCATCCAGTGAAGCGCTTCCCTTTGCGGTTCATGTGAATCTTTGTACTCATCACTGATTAAAAAGGAGAGCAAGATACGCCTCCCTCCCCCCTCCCAGATGAGGTGTTGATCTAGTCAGCCTTGCTGACAATTGTGGAGCCTTTTTGGAAATAGATGTGAGAAACAGTAAATTTGTGGACCAGGAAATCAAATGTGTTCATTTTTAACCTATTTCAATTGCATCAATTCACATTTGTTTTTTGTTAGCATGTTTCTTTCTTAGCACTCACTCCTGTAGTTTACCTAGTCTATTTCCTAGCTAAATAATTATTAGCTATCAGTATCTGCAGTATTACATGTCTTTTTGTTAGAAAAGATGTCAGTTATTGGCAAAATACACCACGTCCATAACCTCAGTAACTTTGTAGATAGTTTAGTCTGTAGTTTGACTTTTAATTATTTGCTCTGTATTGATTGCAGTTACTGTGTGATATCTGCTATTATCACTATTTTTGTCTGAATTACAGGCCATCTACTATGAAATCGGTTTTATAGTCTCCGCAGCCTTGGGATTGCTATTTATTTTGTTACTGCCTCTTGTGGGACTTTGCTTCTGTATGTGTCGTTGCTGTGACAACTGTGGTGGGGAAATGCATCAAAGACAGAAGAAAAATGCTGACTGTCAAAGGAGCTGTTTTGCAACATTTCTTTTTGTTGCTTCTTTAATAATAAGGCAAGTGTAATAAAGAGAACAATATGAAGCTTGGTATAGCACTAATTTTGCAGTGTCATATGACAAATAATGTTACTGTATTAGCCTACAGGTGCAGAAATGATTTTATTAGACTAAGTAATATTGTTGCTTATTAAAGAAAATGTGACTGCATTATAAAAATGCTGCTGCCATTGCTATCCACAGGTCATTATGTCCTCACTTGAGAGGAATGTAGGCGTGGAAAAAAGAACAGTAAGCTTGGAATTCAGCAAATGAAGTCTTTGCCAGTCTCAAAATGGAAATTGCAGAACGTTACATTAAATTTACACGAACATAAGATGCTGTGTCCTATGTTCAGTTACAATCCCATAGAGAACTTGAGGTACAGCGTTCTGCTTTGTTCTCAATAGTGTAGTAGTGATCAAAAAACAATTGTGTGACCTCCTTCAGTATATGCTATCCTTCAGATTTTCTAATTAGCTCAAAATAGTGAGTTTTGTTTTGGGCGCTGAGTTGTTTAAGCCATGTACATACTCACTGTGAAATCCTGGAGTTTGGAGTCATTTTTGTGCTATTGGTGTTAGGAGCATACTTCTGTTCTGTGCTGGGTGTGTAATGGGTGATAAGGGACTATAATCAAGACTTTTTCCCTGTAGATGCTTTCAAAATACACTGTTTGCTTTCAGGCTTTTTATCTTTGTATTTTCACCTGCCTACTAGCCCTATTTTGTGGTTCTGTTTAAAAAAAAAAAATCAAGTCTTTTGATCTATACTGTGTGCCTGTTCAGTCAGGTGGGACTTTGTCACTTCACTGTAATCTAGAATTATTTTTTTTTTCCTTTTTACTACTGTTTGTCATGATGAATTTAGACCTTGCCTGTGCTCAGTAGCACATGCTGATATCACATATGGGAACATGCTTTGTTCACCCAGGCATCACTAACAAACATGATACTTAAATGTTCTGAAGAACAGAAAGCTGAATGGTATTGCAGGTGATAGAGGCATCACTGCTATGATGACAGGACAAAAGTTCTTCATAGTACAGTGGTGCCTTGAAGAAAGGAAGTTACCAAATTCCCTCTCAGTATCCGAAACTGAAGGCAGCTCACAGAGCTGGCCAGGTAGCTTTACACCACCTTGCAGGATGCTGTGTTGCAGGATGCTGTGTTCTGGTTATAAAGGCTGGGGAATGTTACCTGTCAGCAGAGAAATCAAGAGATCATCCCTCCTTGTTGGTATCTTCAACGTGTGCTTTTGCTGCCAGCTGTTCTCGTGGTATTAAGCATACCCAGCATTGGCAAATGCTTCTTCCTAGATCGTGGCTGGCTGAGCAGTGAACCCTGGGAACGTGCTTTCCAGGGCTGAGGAAACTGCCTTTTGAACTCATCCTATTTTTTCCTTTTGTGTAAGACATCAGGAGTATCAGATGCTTACCCTAAGGGAGGGGTTGGTCTGAGGTTTCCACAGGTTGAGGTAATCTCGTATGACTCCCTGGCTAAATCCCTAATGCAGTGAGTGCTTGCAAAGCAAGATAGGGCTTTACAAGGCTAATATTACTGACCTCAGCCTGACCGAGTGCTCAGGTCTCCAGTACCTCTGTACACAGCAGAATTCTACTGCCCTTCGTGGATCTTCTTTCACAAGGGAAGAGAACATGCCAAGCCTGGATCTGTTTAAGCCCATGTCAGCTTGTGCACTGCTATGCTGAAACATGAAAGGACAGTCATATTGGTAGCCAATGCCCCATCAGAAAAAAATGAAGAAAGCCCAAGATTTACTTACAACTATTTCTTTATTTTTTATACTGTACTCAGATTTAGTCTCCTTGTGGATTTATACTCTACTTTTCCCACAAATTACTATGCAATTTCAGCTTAGGTGGAAGATTGGTGGTGTAGTTGCTCTTCCCAAAATCACACTTCTCAGGGACTGAGCCACAGCTGAATACATAAGCTGTGACAATAACCAGAAGAGTTTATTCCTGTGCAAGTAAAGTGCTTATGGCAATTTACCAAGAGAATTATGTCAAGAGAATGAAAACTTGAAGATCTCCACTAATGCAGGGTTACATCAAGATGTGCCATGAAATCACTAAGGTGGGTCCTCTCATTGTTTGGGTATAATTTAATTGGGAGTATGTCTCCCAAACCCCTGCCAGGTGACTTTCCAGGTTTTTTTTGCCTGGAGTCCTTCACCAACTGTTGTGCTGCTTCAGAAGATGTATTTAGCAAGGCAGGTGTCCTTCAGAGTGTCTGGAACCCACATCTCTGCTAGTGGAGCTTTGGTTTGAAGGCCCTCCAGTGGAACATAGATGTATACAGCTGCTGGAGGGAACAGGGAGGATATCTTGGGGATGGACTTCTTCAGGATTACCATCTAAGTGTATGTTTTGCATCTTCCTCTCCCTCTCTCTTCCAGTGCCAGCCATTCTGGGATTCTCTCGGCTAAAGTCTCAGAACTTCGAAGAGCAGGAAGCATGAGCCATTTTTTCTTTTTCATTACACTTTTAATTTTTTTTAGTCCTTGGTATGGAAAGATGGGTCCAAACTGTCTTTCATTGGTTAGGAAAGACAGGCTAAATGCATGGTAGAGAGTATTAGTAGGGGAAAGACTCTCAATGCAGAGCTTGCAATAAGATTGTGTTATATAGACAATAACACTTGAAAACTCTAGTATGGGGATGACATATACATGCTGTCAATGTAGATTTTAGAAGATTTCAGCTAGTAGACTTTAATCACAAGACACACTGTCTTCTCACTTCTCCATTGATATAGTGCTCTGATAATTAGGGTGAGTTTTTAATACCAAGTTTTCTGGAATAAGGTGTATAGGAAATACAAAGATGACAGATTTTTCTTATTTATTTAAAAAAACCCCAGCCTCTACCTAGATCTGCTCTCTGAAGGTGACATATGCATGGGAAGCATGCTTTCCTCAAGGAGAAGTAGAAGAAGCAAGTCAGAAGATTTGTGATTATGTACACAGTTGTTTGTCTTCAAGTAAATAGACCTTAAGTGTGTCATTTGCAGTATGTGCGCTTTGTGTTTGAAATACTTCTTTTTGGTAGATTGAGTCAAATATACTTGCAGTACTTTTGGTAATTCACAGGTTTTATCCATGCATGTTGTCCTACAAAGTAGGATTCTATTGCTAAAGAGCACACTCTATAGAAATAATCTGTCAAATAGCTACCTGAATAGGTTTGATATTTCAAATTTATTGTTACAAGAATTATATGCTCAGGTTAACTGAGAGTTTAGGCACAGAGACCTGCTATTACTTCCAATTTCCTAGTCATGTGCAAGCTTAGGTAAACACACATTTGGAAAGAAATGTGATTTCATTATTTCCTCTACATAGTAAAGGCAAGGAAGAGATATTTGATTTTTAAGAAAGTGTACATTGCAATACTAAATTTAATACTGGTGATAGAAAAAATATAGTAAGTTTTCTGTCCTTCCAAGAGAGCTTATGTTGTAAGTTCTTTTTTGAAATTGTAGATGTTATTATGTATGAAGCTAGGGAAAGCCAAGTCTGAAGGAAGGGAATGATACTTGGTATCTCGGCAAGCACCTCATGCAGGTTTTGTAGAAGTCCTCTTGGCTTTGTGGGATTTGTAATGCGTGTTGTTCAGAACCCAGGAATCAATGTTATTTGGAAGAACTGATGAAAAAGTTGGTACAGAAATCTCTAGCCCATCATTTTCTTAAATTTGTGAGCTAATAGTGAGGGAAGTGACAATTCTTCCAAAATGTAAATCTCTTCAGGATTTCAATTCTGTAACTTGAAATTTTTTGCAAGCACAGCTAAAGGAAAACCTTGGGTCTCCCCCCTGCAACTGGATTAGTAACATTTATATCAGCGTGAAACCTAAGAAGAAATTGAATGTGGAATATCTGACTCCTGAAGAGACTGTTTAAACAGTTCTCTAATCTGTTACAAAAAAGACATGTCCTTTTTATTCCTGCTTTATGACTTTCTCCTTATTGAATGTTGACTCAAGGCTCAGTTACATAATAAATAGATTTTTCCTCTCTCCTCTTGTGTGTTTGTTTAGTTACATTCAGAATGTAGTCACAATTATTCTGAGTGCCTTGTCTGCTTAGAGCATCTCCGCTATTTTGTTTCCTCCCACTCCTTCCATTTAGGAGACTGAAGAGAAAAATGATCATGCTGAACTCTTACAAAGTACTGTTTTGTTAGCTTCCAGTTGACCTTTCTGCTCTTGTGAGTATAACGTTGAAAGGACATAAAAATGCTGCCTGTCCAAAGAACAAGGATGTTGTTATAAACTCCGAACCTCAGAGTGACATACAAATGTTTCATTTTCCTGATAGCTTGAGGTAGTTTGTCTTCTGATTTAAAAAAAATAAATAAACCCAGTTACTGTCACTGTAGAGTGAAAAGAAATAATATACTGCCTGTGTCCAAAGTGAAACCACTCACTTCTGCTTATGTTGAAAGTTACTCAGTTTCTTGGCATTTTATGCATTCTGAGTTCTCATTCTGTGGGTGGTAGCTGATGATAAAGGCTGCTCGAGTGTTACTCATTGTGGAAATAAAACTATGCCATTTGCTTTGGTTAAATAAGTAGTAAAAAAAAGTGTTGGTGGTCCTTCATTCATTAGTGATTTCTATGAAGGTAGTTAATAGCCAGTTCTGAAGACATAGCTGTGTGATTTTGGGTAGAGAAACAACCTCTTCATGTCAAGCTCTGTTATCCTGTTCTGAATATTTTTGGATATTGAGAAAAATGTTAGTGAAGCAATCCTAATAGACCAGTAGCTGTAGCATATAGTCTTGTAATCTCTCCCTGTATCATGCTCTGACATCAGAGCAGCAAAAATTCTTGTACTTGAGACCAGTTCTACTGGGAGAACCAGCCTTTGCATTGTTTAGGAGAGCTAAAATAGGAAAAGCAAAATAAAGCTCAAGACTTGATTTTGGATAGCTGATGAGAAGAGACGAGCATCATCAGGGTGTTTGCTCGTGTCTTGCCAGGATATGCAAATCATGTTATTTTAGGTACCTGTTTGCCCTCCACTGTCTCATTTCTCAATTATGAGGCTCTATTATGACTTTGAACATACATTCTTCGGATCAAGAATTGTACTTACCACACATATTTTGCCCCATAGAGAGCCTGGTATGAATTTTCTCTAAGACTTATTTCAAAATAGTAGTATTTAGGTGTTCTTGACACCCCAACTCAGGAAGTTTGACAGCCTGGGAGGAGTACAGCACCATTTGTGTTAGTGACTTCCTTCTCCTGTTATTTGGATGTCCATAATGACCTTTCAGGGCACTGCCTCTGTAGTCTTGAGCTGTGGTACTACAGAGCAAAGTAAGAGACTGAAGAAATGTGCCATCCAGGAATTGTTTGTAACGCCCCTGCCTGCAGCTTCTAGGCAGCCTTTGCCCTTTGGGGATGTATCGTGCCTCTGCTGAGTGGGTCTGTGCTGCCTGCCAGTTAAATCTGCGGAAAGTCAGTGCTTCACCTGTCAAATGGGGTGGTGGTCAGCCTGCTTTTGAGGCTATTACCACTCTGGTGGTTACTCGATATTTTTGGTGCGTGTGTGAAAGATTAACTGTTGTGAATGTGAGATGATTAAAAACAAAGTCATCATCCTTCTATTTAAGTCTGTTTTACACCTGAACTAAGCAAATGCTAAGGATCATGTATGCTAAGAGAACTTCTGAAGCCTCTCGTGGGGCTTTTAATTGCCTTTTCACTTACTGTTTGTGCAGATCTGCCATGCTGTAATTAGAATTTTACAGTGGGGAGTGATCAAATGGAAAATAATCAGCAGCAGTGCTGACTGGAAGTCTATCTCACTTTCCACCTTTTGTTTTAATATCAGGAAATTATTATATGTTCTTTTTCGAGTTAATAGAGCCTATTTGTGTGCTTTTAAAAGATCTATGCAATTATGTAAATGAATTGGGCCATTATGAGTAAATGTTGCTGAAGTTTTCAAATGTAAAATATTCCTTTTCACAGTTAACTTATGAGCATTTGCTTGTAGCTGTGTCAAGGTTAATGATACTTGTAAAAGAGCCTAACATTTCTAAGTCGTGTACAATTTATCTAGGCTATATATTTTCTGGCAGTATCAATGCAAATGGATAAGTAGCAGTGTGTTAATAACTTCTGAAGATGTTTTCCTTTCTTTTTTTGAATTAGTAGTATGATATTGGCTCCTACGGCTCATGTCTCTACTCTGCCTTGTGGTGTATTTGAGAACTTGTAGTAAGAAAAAGAGAATGTGTAGATTTATGGAGACCTTTATTTTGATAATGTTGACTCTGTTTTGTTTTGGTTTTTTTCTGTAATTTTTTGGTGATGTTTTATGTCAGAATGAGCATTTACAGTAATAAAGAAATATCTATTATCTGTATTTTTTGTAGTGTTGGAGTACTCTGTGCATATGCTGCCAACCAGCATTTAACTAACCAAGTCCGAGGAGCAAAGAAACTGGTTAACAGTAATTTTAAAGATCTGAAAATTTTCCTTAACGACACTCCAGCGGTAAAGAATTTTTTCTTTATGGGGAGTGGGGGTGGGAGGGAGGAGATGTAAGTAAGAAGTATTGCAGAAGATAATTGTTTCTGTCTGTTTGGCATAAATCACACCTGCAGTATTTTGCTTATTCTTTGTGTGTCAGTCTCATGAAATAGGATAAATGATGCAAGGTAAGATGTTTTCACACAGCAGTAAATGTTTGATCAGCATCCTTTGAGCAACATCTGAGCTATACTGCTGGAGTGTGCTGCAATCATGCTTTTCCTCCTACTGAACTAGTGTAGATTGCTAGCAGTAGGTGAATCATTTGGAAAATATGGCTTTAAAAGGAATACATCTTAAAAAAAAAAAGATATTGCATGAAAACTTGGATACCTGTTGCTCTTCCCTGTTTCCTTGTATTTTGGACCTACTTGTATGTGCTCTGGGACTGAGCTACAGTAACCTCTTTTCCAGAAGTATATTTGATTGTTCTTTCTTTAAGTGAGTGTTGTACTGTGCTGTACCGAACAGGAAAGACTCTCTCCTTTTTACTTTCACATTTCCCTTAAGAGTCCCCAAAGCAGTCCTCTGCATATCTTTTTTTGCATTGAAAGAAAAAAAGAAATGCTAATAAGGAAGACTTGTGAACTTTCCCATGTGCAAACTTCAGTTCTTTATGGATTAAGAGGAAAAAAATGTCCAACAGTCCTATTACCGTGGCTTTCATTAATTTTAATGAAATTTGATTTTAATTAATCTGTTTTACTTCCACAAGACTGTTAAATTAGAAATACGTGGAATTCACACTATTATGTGGGATTCATGAGTGCGGTAACATCCCAGTCACAGTAGCTTGGGGCTGCTTTTCTGCTGACAGGACTGCATGAGAACAGGAGGCATCTGGGGCCTGCCATTGAATGTTTTCCTATCTGGAGTGGTTCCCTGTGCAATTATTAATTTGCACACGTTGTTGTGACAGTCCAATGATGGAGGTATATGGTAGGAAGTGGGGGTCACACCAACAAACTCTTTGTCTTGAAACAGAGTACCTTTTGTCAGTCTGGAGCTGACTTGGAGTGCAGAAAGATGTAATCTGGTTGCATCAGAAACCTCTAGACTCCCCTTCACATCACACTGAGTGCCAACAATAGGAAATGTCGGAGTTGAAAGTTTGTTACATACATGTAACCATCTTAGTAGAGAAAAAAACCCAGACACTAGCTAAAAAGATAATAAAAATGGCTGAATTATTGAATTTTAGAGTGTCAGGACTTGAACACTTGTGCCAGGGGTTCCTCAAAGTCTCACTTAGGTAGTAGGTTCTTCGTTTCTATGCGGGATTTTTTTTTTTTTTTCGGACTTGATGACACCTAAAGTTGCAGTCATCAGATCTTCTAAGTCATTTTGTCAGACAAGGTACATGAGTATCATGTATGCACAAACATATTCAAGAATTTCTTGAGGATAGGTTTAGGACTTCAGCTTCTTGAAAAAGTTGTAGAATCCAACTAATTGGCTATAAAGCTCTGAAATCCTAACTAATGTCCTTGACTCATCAGTATGAGGTGTACAGCATATAAGAGGATTTCTAAAAAGAAGTCACATTAAGAGTTCATGTCATAGAAGATTTGCAGGCTGTAAGTATTGGACGATAACACTATTAGTTATACAGAATCGCCTTTTGACTGTGACATTGCTGGAGACAGTGCAGAACCTCTAGCCCTGCAAAAAAGATTAGTCCTTAAGCCTAAGGAGACAAAGAAATAAACAATATGCCTACAACCTTCTTAGTAAGAAAAGCTCAATTTTTTTCTCCTTTTTTTAGAAAAAGGAGCTCTGCCTCATACTTTGTCATTGAATCACATCCACTGCTGAATGATCGATAAGTTGGTTTGAGGGTGGGGTTTTTTTTGTCTGTTAGTTTTTACCTTTACTCCACGGGAAGTTTGGGGCTGCCAGCCAGATACACTGTTGTACACACTTGAGACACTTATGGAACTGGAAGCTCATTTGTCAAGTGTGTTCACTTTTGCATTTCTCTTAACTCCATTGGGGTAGTATTCATAATGCATTATTTTAAAGGTGGAAATCAATGATGGTCATTTAATGTCTTTTTCAAAATTAGCATAGTAAGATTTCCTCTTGGGATGGTTCTTTGACAGCCTTTTCTCCAAACCTAGGATCTGGGTTTGCCATTTTATATTGTTACGGTGCCTTGGTAGAGCTCAAGTTGTGACTGGGACTGGGGTTAAGGAAAGCCATTCCCATTAAGACAGAGCAGCCAGCTCCTTTCCAGAGGGAAGAAGCTCTGAGAGGCTGCCCAGATACAACCCGGTCAGGGAATTGCTTCAAAATTGCCATCCGAACAACTTACTGCATGTCCCTCTATGAAGAAGGAACTATTGCTACTGGAAAGTCCAGTAACAGAGCTGAAGACATGCAAAACTTTATTGGGTTGGCTGACTTGAAGTTCCTGCTACTTAACACTTTTAAGCTGAATCATTTACCCCAGAGACGTTCCAATTAAGTAGATTTCTCATTTAAACACATCTTTTATTATGTGCAGTTCTACCATGCAAGGTCTTAAAATACTTAGTTAACTGAAAACAGGAGAGAGCCAGGATTTGGTGAGCTTGCACAAACGTTTTGATTGTTTCAAAGTGCCAGTTTGACTCATTATTTAAAAGCATTACTTTTTTCCAATTATTTTAATAGGGTTTTTTTGTCTTTTCAGCAAATTGACTACTTGGTGAGCCAGTACAACACAACTAAGGATAAAGCACTCTCTGACCTAAATAGTAAGTACTTTGATTTAAAGGGGGTTAGCAATGCGTATTTAAAGACTTTGATAAGATGATGTAAATATCTCATAATTCTAAGTGAAATTTTATTTATCAGAATGTGGTTTTCAAGCAGAAGTGCTATTCTCAGTGGTAAATGAGACTAAAACCTAAAATTCTTTTCACATAAAATGTCTCAGAGCTGGTGCAATGCGTATTATTTCCTGAAATAAAAGTAATTTATTAAATTGCTTATACAATAAGTCAGACTATTTTATTTTCCTTTTTATAGCTCAGTAACCACTAATACATAATGCTTTTTTAGAATATTATTCCCCAGTTTTTCACTGTGGGGCCAAATGTCAAGGAACAGAACTACTAGCTGTTTTGATGGTTCCAGTGAGTGAGATATTTGTTTATTTTTGTTGTTACACCTTTGTCCTCTACTCAGCTAGAAGATGAGGTATAAGCTTATCTTCTCTCTGAAGCTGCTTAACGTATTTGCCATTTCAAAATGAGTAGTTGAAGAGCAGGAGATAAAACTTGAAATACAACTGCTGCACTTTCCCCTTTAGCACAGTTACAATATGAGATGTCACCTTTTAAACTCAGGAAACAGGAGCAACCAAACCACTGATTATTTTTTCTTTCTTTCTTTTTTTAATTTAAACATCATTTTCCAAACCAAATAATAATAGAAAGGGCCAACCATATTCAGTGCAGCTTAGAATTCAAGGTGAGTTGTTAGCAGGTGTTAATAAATGTGTACAGGTCTGCACTTCAGAATGAAGTCAGATACAGAAATACCAAAATTGGTTTTAAGCAGGATTGTTGCTGGGATCAAACTGTGCCGTTGTGGCAACATGCCACTCATCATAAGTTGGTTTATCATGCCCAGAACCTATGCTTCTGTCTAGGTTGAAGTATTTTAAAGGTAGCTTTCAGTGCAGCCAGCTTGGCCTACCCTGAGGTCAAAACGTCTTGTCTATATGAGCCTACCAAAGCATGCTGAATGTGGTTGTGAAAGCAGTAGTAGTCTTCCTGCTTAATTCTAGGCAGGAACACTCTGGTTTAAAGTGTGTCATCTTTAAGTCAATAATAATAGTAGTAATTTGGCATTTCAAGTAGTAATTTCTATTTCAAGTACTAGATTGTAGCTTCCCAGGCACTCCAACCCGAAGTTCCAAATTAAATATTTATTTGTTCTCAGTGCCAATTTAATGTGTTAGTTAACAGGAACCTAGGTGGATCTGTGATGAAAGTGCTCATCAATAAATAAAGGTAGCCTTTACTTCCTTGAAATGCCAGAATTGAGTGTGTGACATCTGGGGACAAAAGGATTTCATTCCAAGGGAATCAACTGTAGCATAACCCCAAGAGGAAATGTAGATGAGCTCAGTTTGCCCACCCTAAGGAAATGCTGAGAAGTGTTTTCTGCTTGATAGAAGTTCTCATCCCAAGCCAGATGTGACAGTGCTGACAGTAATGGCTGCTTCTATACCACTCAGTGTTCCCGTCTCAGCAAGAGCAAAAAAACCCAAAAGCTGTTTACCATGATCTGAGAATGAAAGGAACCCAACGACTACCTAAAGGACTTATTACATGAAGACCCCTCACCAAACTGATCAGCATTAGCATCTGTCTTCTTGCTGAACTCGGCTTCCTTTTTGTTGGGGCAGTGAGATGGTGGGGCTTGGGAGATGGAGGTAGCAGGGGGTGAGCATGAAGCCAGCTCTGGGACCTTCAGGCTGAGTGCACTGCGTGAGGGGACAGGGACTGCAGACACGTGCTTAACACACTTAAGGGATTTCAGCAGAGATGGCCGGCAGGTTGGCCTTGTGGGTGACCTTGATGTTGCTGGATACATGAGAAACAGAACAAAAGGAAAGAATCCATTTTCTAGTTTCTCTTGCACTATGAAAATGTAACATGTAGTGAAAGAGAATGCCATGAAATTCCTGCCCAGGTGTTGGGCCTCTTTAAGATAGATTGTGGAAAAAAAAAAAATGTTTCCTAAGAAGCGTTAAATGCAATGAAATACGTATTTTGAAGTTTGTTGAAGTATTATATATCTTTACTTGTATGGTCAAGTGCTAGTGAATATTCTCTTCCAAATTTTGATTTGCTCCTTTCATTTATAGGCCTATAGCTAACTAAAGGAGAAATGTGTTCCTGTATTGCCTTCTGTCACAGGTGTGACTGTCAGGCCTTAGAGAAATTTTAATAATATGTGTATACTTTGTTAAGCAAGAGTCTGACAGCAACCATGGTAAAAGGTAGTTTAAGTTGAACTAGTGTATAATGAGTTTTTTATCTCTCCATGCTGCAGATGTTGGACCTTTGCTTGGAAGTAGAGTTCAGGAACAGCTGGGCAAAGAAGTGCGTCCTGCACTCGATGCAGCTCTGACAATGGCAGGAGGTAAAGATGTACTTATTGTTGCATGAATGTTCTGTTGCAGTGGCAAGACAAGCATCATCTCTCTAGTGCACAGCATGGGATGGCATTATACAGTACTGGGATTCACCATTTTTCTACATGCCTTGATGTTTCTTTTAAGCTGAGGACTTCATAAATTCTAAGGTTCATAAATATATTTTAAAAATAGATCAAGTTTTATGTGCTATTTTTGATACCTAGCTTCTTCATTGAAGAGAGATGAAATCCAAATTCCCTGCTCCAGGTGGTTGTCCCTTTCCATTGAATATAAGGTGTACTAGGAAAACTGTGCTTTAAGAACTGTCTATAGGTCTTTATAAGTTAGTCTACAGCAGGTCAAATGTACAATGGCCTCGGCCTATATGTTGCCAGGACTATTACAACAGTGATTCTTGTATCTCTGAGTTTAGCATTGCTCATGCTTAGTTTTGTCTCTCTTTAAAGAAAATACTCCTTTGTCATTTTTTCCATTTAAGGCTTGTTTTCAGGAGTCAGACACAACTTATAGAGCAAAGGGAAAGACTTCCATGAATTTGAATCACTTTTTTTTTTTTTTACTCATGAATTCTTTCTCATTCGCTCGTCATCATTCTCCTTTTTTACTTTATGTCTCTTATTTGTCTTGAAGTCAAAGTGGAAAGGGCTATCAAAGGTAAAAAATACAATAAAACCTTGTGTTGTGTGAAGTGCGGTTTATTTTTGTAGCGTGTGTTTTTAGTTGTATCTGTGTGGTTTTATGTCTACTAAGCACCTATTCACTGTTTTGTTGGGGTTTTTTTGGTGTAATTGGGATGAAATCTAAAGCCAGACAGCATTGAACACTAATTAATACTTGCTGATGCAACATGAGCTCTTTCCCTTCCATCTTGCAGCCACATAATTTGTGAGTTGGGTTATAAACAAAAAACTGTTTTGTGAATATGGGCTTTCTTTTAATTTCTCATGACCAAATGTTAAAATTCGTATTGAAACCACTGGGAAAGGATAGAAAAGTGCCATCTGGGAAGTGGATAAAATTTCAATAAAAGTATCCAGAGCATATTCATTTCTTAGTAGGAAAACATAAGTGATATATTTTTATGTGCAATAAATACATATTCTGTGCTAGAGGGTCTTTCTGGGAAGGAGACAGGGTTATTTAAATCAGTATTAACGGAACATGATAGCATTTATGCATGTGCACTTTCTCTTCAGATCTGTATCTATACACTGGCTTCTAACTAAGGCTTTTTTAAAAAACTTCACATCCTTGCAGCCATCAGAGAAACAAAGGAAGCATTGGAAAACGTGAGCGTCTCTGTAGAGGTTTTGCAGGAGGGAACAGAGAGGCTTCATGCAAACCTGACAGATGTTAAAATGCATCTAAGCAACACCCTCAGTGATTCTGCATGCTCTGCAGCTCAGGCTGCCTCAACTTGCAATATCATCAAGAATTCATTACATCAGCTGAACATCAATGCCAATTTTAGTGGGGTACGAGAATATTTTTCACCTTCTTACAGCGTGACTGCCTTGAATAAGCCCAATAGTATCTCTGCACATTAATGGCTCGGTGTGTGCTGTCACTTGTGAGATAAGTGGCCTTCCCTTAGTCTGTGTTTCTAGGTAATTCCAGTCACTGTTTTCATCTTCTGTGTAGAAGAGGATAAAATATGTGTCAGGCAGCTACATTAAAGTGCTGCTCTGGGCAGTGAAATAATCTGCCCTCCCCAAAATGCTGAGGTTAAGTTTTGCTTTTGTACAGCAAAGGTTTTGGGAGTGTGCTAGAAGTACTGTACTACAAATTATCTTTCTAGTTTCTGTACCACTCTCTTACCTTTGTAACGTTTAGTGAAATAGCAAGACTACTACTTTGATGGGACTCAAGAATGTTTTTTGCTTCCTAGTTGCCAGGAGTGAGCTCACAGCTTGCCAAGGTCAACGATGTCCTTAAAACAGACCTTTCTAGTCTGGTTCAAAAGGTATGTTTCATGACAAGCTTGTAAACTGTTCATTAATAAACTGGGATACTTGCGTATCACTTGTTTTCCCTTGGCTTTCTCAAGAACAATTCTCTTGCTCCCACCTCATCATGCTTCATGGTGGATTTCTCTCCCTATTACTCCATTGGCCAAAAATTAATATTTGAGAGTATGAATAGAGTGTTTTTATATTCCCAGTATACTACAGATCAAAAAAGTATTGCTAATTGCTTGAAAGAACAATCCTTAAAGAAAACCAAAACGTCAGAAACATGAATCTACTAGCACATTCTCTACTTTTTGGTTCAAACTAAAGAAAAAAAATCCACCCTCTCCTAATTAGTTGTATTGTATTCCAGCTGCTTTGAAATACATCTTTTGAATTCTCTATATGCGTATTTGATATTAAACCTGGTGCAATGGACCTAATGTAATTGCTATTAGTATTTTTGCAAGACTGTCCACAAAACACCATAATTTTCACCTAGAAATAAAATGACTTGATTTGAGCAGTTGAAAATCCTAGCAATCTGAAAACATTTACTTGGAGTAGAAGGCACTTTTTGAAACCAAAGGCTCTGTGTAGGAGGCTTGGAGCCCTACCTGCTTCTGAAGTGATCAGGCCTGCAGGAAGTAAGACTTTCAGCATCCACTGCAATGGCTTCTGCTTTCTGTACAGATGAGCTTCTGAGCTTGTTCCCCATGGTTCAGACCCTTTCTTTTCCCTTCTTTATTGAAGGAAGCATGGCAATATCTTTAGAGGCAGTTGGGTTTTGTTGTTTGTAATATGCATTTCACCTTAAGAAGGCATAGACTTGCAAAGAGAAGGTGTTTGGTGCGCAGTAACTCCTTTCACTTGGTTTTCATATGTTTGTTCTTAGTTTTACAAGAGAGAGATCTGACAGGCAACAGTACTATAAAGCTTGAGATAATTGTGACTGATGCATGTATATTTAAATATAGATTTCTTTTTTTTTTTTTTTTAAAAGGAATATCCTGGAGAGCAAACTGAATCTGAAATATACTTGAGTTCTTACTTTGCTTTGACCTTTTCTAATATGAAGTGATAATGTATTTTTCATAGTATTGCCATGGATTTTTTGGGATGTGTACATCTTTACTTCTTGTATAAAAGGAAAAAATATTGTAAGTAATTTGGCAATGAAACTTAGTATAATTTTTTCCAACTTCTATTCTTAGGGCTATGCAGCATTTAATGATACTCCAGACTTAGTGGTGAATCAAACCAGGAACATTTTATCAGGTGAGGACAAACTATGTTTTGACTTTGATTGTTTATACATCACTGATGGTTTTGTTTTATGTTATTGATAATACATTTTTTGGACTAAAGATCATTAAAAATGGAAACATAAAACTTTAACTTTTTTGTTTAATTTGGTGACACAAAAAACCCCATGGAAAGCAACTGTGTCTTAATGAGGACCCAGAACTAAATCTAAAAACAGACCATATGATATGGAGGAGTTTTATTTGTTAGGCCTTTTACTGCTCAAGTAACTGCACACTGACACTTCGAGTACTTTCTGTAGTTGAAAAGCTGTTTTTCCTTGACCGGTGTGTTTATGATGTATTTAGGAGTGTGATGTTAAAAAAACTGAACCTGCCTGCTGCTGTATTAAAATGTAGCGGGTGGCAAAGGGGAGGTAAAAACATGCCTTAAGGATAATTTAAATGTCTGTCTTAATTGTTTTGTTACTTGGGCTTTACGCTGTTACTCTTTGACAGTACCTGGACACTTGACACTTGAACAAAGTGTAGTATAGTGTATGTATACTAATCTGTTTTAATTTTTGTTCTTGCATTGTGGACCTGTGCTGCATTTATAAACAGCTGTTCCTTGTAAGTTTATTTGGTTTTCGGGGGTTCTTTTTTTGTTTGTTTTGTTTTGGTTTTTTTCTCCTGAGCAGAATGAAACACAGTATGTTTACAAGCATAGTGTACCATGTGAACTTGCCTAAAATGAACCAGTTTTCTAAAGCTGATGTTACACTTTTCACTAGGAAATCTAGTGCAGATTTACATATTTTTGGTATCTGTTGATATGCGTAAACACAGACAAGCCATCTTAATTTATCTATTTATAAATGGTTGTTCTGGGGTTTTTTTATAAAAACTGAGTTTGAGTTACAAAGTAAATAAAAAAAAAATTTGATTTACCAGAAAAAAATAGCATTTAATTGTAAACTTTCAAGGAGGAGTGTTTTGGTACCTGGTTGAACTTAGAAAAGTAAACCTCAAAACAAACAGACAAAAACCTGTCCAGTTCTTGTTTGAGAATGAGAGAGGTGTTGCCTACTACCAAACAGCAACCTATTACACATCCTACTGTTTCAAGTATGTTCCAAGTTGAAAGAAGGGGAAGAGTAAACAGAAACTGCATTTTGGAAATAGATAATATTTGTAATAAGTGATCTTTGTGTGTCTAAATATTGTGTATCTAACTTGTAAATATAGGGTAGCACGGTCACAAATAATTTGAGGGGACAAAATATGACTTAATTGATCATTATCTCAAGAGTGTTGCCAACTAATTGGAATGAATTTAAGTAATCTTTTTTAATAAGATTGAAAATAACTAGTATAGATTCTCAATATAGGTAGTCTATTTCTTTCACAGTATTGTATTCCCAAGTGATGTAGTTTAAATAGATTTTTATCTCCTCCTTTGTAAACTTAGTGACTAATTGTCTTTCTTACTCAGTGTTACCATTTGCGATATTGCATGAAAAGCAAGATTTAAGCTGGATAGATAAAAAGTGACACATTCATTATAACAAAAGGAAAGAGGGAACCCTGGCTCGACATCTGCATCTTTCATCTTTAAACTGAATGCTAAAAATAACGTGTGCATTTTAAAATACCATTGTGTTACTTTGAAGCTCAGTGTTTTTGTTGCCTGCTTGTCTCTTCCTCACGCTTGTCTTCATGGCTTACTTGTTACATGTGGCAAATGGCTTAATAGCATTTTGCAATGTATATGTGAAATGTAAATTTCTCCTGTAAATCTGTAACAGCGCAATATGTTTATTCTTTTAGATATCAAAAGTGTGCTGGAATCCGTTGGTTCAAATATCACTGCCTTCACAAAAACGCTCCCTGTTCAAAAGATTTTAGCAGATTTGATGATATATCTTACACAGAGTGAGGCATATGTTCAAGATTATTTTCCAGTAGTGGAGCAGTACGATTTCTACAGGTATGTAAAGGAAATAAGGCAGGAGTGAGGTGCTACCTGTTGTTACTACCTAGAAATATTTTCATGTTCTGTAAAGGCAGTTAAACAACCAATGATGAACACAGTGAAACAAAGATGCTATAAGGCAATTGTTCATTACTGGCATTTTGGTAAAAGCCAAAACTGCAGCTATTCAACATCAGAGTGCTGTTCCACTTCAGAGCAGGAGGTAGTTTCTACTCTGTAGGCCTTCAGATCTTTTTCAGGAAGGACAGATACAGGTAGATGTCAAAGATGTGATTAGTAAAGGAATGGATTGTTTCACAATGCTAGGATAACTTCTTATTTAGGACTTTGAGTTGCAGGTAAGTTGAGGAGCATAGGGCCAGAGAGGCCTTGGAGCCAACCCCTTAACCCCTTTTTATTGCATCCCTTTCTACCACAGAGGAGGAGTAGCAGGGATCCTACTTCACATCTTGTAAATGTTTGCGCACCCATGCTTGTTCTTACTGTAGTCCTTGTCTTTGTGAATGCATGGGTTGAGGGTACCTTGAGAAAAACATCATCTTCCTATTTGAGACCCACAGCCTTACCTTTGTCCTAGTCCTTATCTGGCTGTTTTTGTGGTGAGCCTTAATTGACAAATTTATCAATATTTTCTTTGAAGCTCAGGTTGCATTTAACCAAATAAATATATTGCTTCGTTCTGCTACAGAATGCCTCTGTAATCTTCTGTTTAGATTCAGAAAAGTGGAGAAATGTCTCATCTACATGACGCTGAAATACCCATTCCTGTCAAACCTAACCTAGTAGTACTTCAAGTATAAACCAAGCTTGATTTGGAAAACAAGCCTGTAGTTGTCCAAATTATTTTCTATCTANCTATCTATGCCTTTCTTAATTACTAGTGCATGATGTGTAATTCTTGGGTACATTCATAAAAAAAAATGCTTATTGTTAATATTAATGTTTTTCTTTCTCTTTATTGGCTGTGCATATTCATTAAGATATTCTTTTTTCTGATCTTTCTAGTTTCTGCCTTCTCTCTGCAAAGTACAGGGAGGAAAAAAGGGAATTTAAGAAATAGAAGATGGGAGAAGTGGGAAAGGGTGGAAGGCTAGAATGAGATATAAAATGTGTGAAAAAATGGATGTGCTCCAAATAAGTGAGCAGAGAGAACTGTTA